>OU898284.1:37565612-38058112 GCA_918026665.1 Diabrotica balteata
GGACGGAAGACAGAAGATGGTTGGGAGAGAAGAACCAACAATGAATTATTGGCTTAATACAAAGAACCTACCATTACCAAGTTCGTCAAGTCACAAAGAATCAGATGGTTAGGACATGTGGAAAGAATGGCAGCAAACAGAATGCCTAAACTAGTAATAACCAGAAAACTAATCGGCCCCAAAGGAAGAGGTAGACGCCTGTTGCGCTTAAAAATAAATAAATAAATATATCCATAAATTGTAATTTTTAATGGCATTTATGATATCATATTTGGGGTTGTGCCACTATAGAACTCAGTGAGCGACATGTTAAGTAAAAAGTGACGTTTATTCGTTTGCATATTTTGTTCATTACAAATTTTTATCACCAAAATAAATGTATGAAAAACAGTTATTAGATATATCAAATAATGTGAAGAAAAAGGCTTTATAATTGCGAATGTCCCTGATCTATTGTTATTGACATGTGCTCATATTAAAAAAAAACTATTTGAATTTGTTGGTTGATTCTTATTACTTATTGTGCTTCCGCAAATGACCTTGCATATTTGATGTGGATAATTAAATAAAAAACAGTGCAAAAGTAAAAATTTACCTACATATTTTTTTATTTCGACAAACTTCAAATGAACCACATGTCATTAAAACAATTATTTAATTTATTTAACACACTTAACTTGCCTAACAACATGTGTTTCCAAATAATGGCGACTGCTGTAATGAGGGGGCTGTTCAATTATGTATTAAATTATAAGCGATACAATTTAATATGATCCGTGAATATCTAAATGACAATGTGATAAGTAATTATGAGAAGTTGTATGTTCCATCAGCATCCAACATGTAAAATAGACCAGTGACTGAGATTTTAGGAAAAGAAATTCGTTAATTTTGTTTTTTTTTATTGAATATATTTTATGATAAATTCTAATAAGGGGATAAGGGGATTATGATATTTTTTCATCGTCTTTGCGGTTGGATTCTGATTACACGCTATTTGATTTACTTTGTTACAAAACATTTTATGTAGTACTTACGAATTATTTGAATCAGGCTATAGTTGTGTTTGATGGTAGACTTGGCTCGTTGTTCCAAGTTACTTCGCGGTATACACTATTATTTTGATAATGCTTTAATTTACTGTTTTTGTAATACGTTTACAGCTCGCGTCGACTCGTTTAGATTCGTTTTGTAATACGTTATAGTTTAGTTCGCCTCACTTAAAATAATATTTATTGTCAAATTCTTCGTTTTTGATGTATGACTGATGTTGTCTTTTAGCCCAGTCTGGTCATGCAAAAATCATCGATTTCACGGCAAAATTTTTCGCAGATATCTGAAGCTTTTAATACATAGATGGGGGTTACTATATGATGAAGAGATGATAAAGTACTCGTTTTTTTACTTTGCATTTTATTTAAACAATAATGTATGGTCACAATTTGATTTTTGGTCTAAAAGTTTTTTTCCTTATATTTTACATAAACAAAATATTTATATCATTTTTTTATATCATGAATATCTTTAAGTTCCTGTTTTTTAAAAAGGGGACATTTTTATTTGAAGGGTACAGGCAAAGAAGGTGATATGTCAAAAAAACAAGTTTCGAGAAAAACGGTTTTAAAGGTTTGGACTCTCTGGTGTTTGTTTATAAGAGGAAAATAAAAAGTGACAAATTTTTTAATAATGTATTGGAATGTTACCTATTAGACAGTTAAATGTGAATAGCCAAAATACAAATGCATAAAAAGTAATAAAACATTTTGTAGAAAATTGCAATTTTTACAGGGCAAAAAGGTCTTTTGTCAAATAACTTAATATTATAGACTACTTACTACACATAATATTTTTATTGTAACAGTAAACTTAAAATGTAGGTAAATAAAACTAAAGGCGTCCTTATGAAAAAGAGGATGTGGTAAAATTTTTCAGGTATTGAGTGCTTTATTCATCCTAGAACAAAAAAAAATTAGGGTCAATTCGTATATAGATGAGGTTGTCTAGCTTACCGCAATAATCATAAAGCTCAAAGGTTATCAGTTTGTCTTCTACAAATATGGCAACTGGTTAAAGTAGTCTTGAGCCGCTGAGCCACAAAATATCTTCAGCTCTTGGAGATTTTTCCATTTCATCTTACTAATGGGTAAAAGCGCTAAAAGAAATTTTCCTGTTACAGAAATATTTCAAAGGTAAAAATGTGTATCTTACTTTTATACAAGTGATCAGGCAGTTCAAACTGGTTGCCTTCTAATTTGATTTTAGTTTTAAATTTGGGATCAGTAACAACAGTAGTTTCCCACGCACCATTGTAGCTGTCTCGGTGAAGTATCATCCTTGGATGTTCTTTTTCTATTTTCATTTCCCTAATCGGCCTAGAAGGAAATGGACATGTTCCTCTATAACGTCTACTCAAGAATGTTGTCCAGGTTCTGAAGTACGTTTGGTTAACGTTTTCTACTTGAAAAGGAGAGGGTTTCTTTCTAGCCATTCGGAATTCTTCCTGCCATTGTTCTGGGAGTTCCACTCGTGTTTTTTGATTTATTAATCCAAAATCTTTATCACACTCCATGTACGAATGGCCTCTAATTGGAAAAGTAACCTTAATCAAATCTAGTCTTTTTTCTACATGCACTACATAGTGTAGAAAACGAAACATAGTGTAATTTTTGTTCTGTCCTCCACAGGAATCGCAGAATATTTCTAGTTCACGAACTTCAGGGTTAAGATAATTATATACAAAATGATGTAGCAAAGAGCAGACATCATCACTCCCTTTTTTTCCAACTGTTTCGGGATAAATGTAAAATATGCTTTGTGATGTAGACAAAACATGGATATTAAATGCATATGTAGACAACTGCCTTTTATAATAGACGTCACTCGTACTAATATTCGGAACCGGAAGATTTTTTGCAAAATCGATGCAGATTGCTTCCGTGGAAATCAACTTCTGGCTACGTGTTCTTGCGTCCCTCTTTCTTTTATAAAATTGTTCTGCTTTCGTTTTGTGTAATTTATTCTCTATGTTTAACCGGTTTATATCTGCCTCTAGTTTTTGCCTCAGATTTTCTGTTTGCGATAAATTGAGTTTTTCAGCTTCTAGACTTTTAATCTTAGCTAAATATTCGTCGCATTGACTACATGTGTCAGATCTAGGGTATCCAAATGATATGTCGAACTCGGTTGAAAAAATGGTCCTATAAGTTTCATATGACACATTCTCATTTGGAAACTTTTCACAGAACATATTAAACATTTTTTTAATATTCAGTTCTTCTGGTAGGTATACCTTAGCCGTATCATGCATACTGTAATGACTTTTACGACCTCTAAACGATCCAATATGACTTTTTATCGTACTTTTTGCTTCAATAGAGAGCTTGTGTGGCCGATTAGTGTGCTTACCTCTACGATCTTTTGGTGCATCTCCTGTTAGTTTTAATGATTGCTGCAGCACGGCTAACTTTCTTCGGCCTATTCCATGTATAGATATAAATGCCTTTTTACATATTTCAACATCTTCAGCATGACCATTTATATTGTCTACAACTCTTACACGGTACCGAAAGGAAGCATCGTGAAGAAGAGCATCTCGTTCTTGTTGCCTTGGTCTTCGTTGTTTGATTGGAAGGGTCGTTATCAAACCACACAGATATATATTCTGCTCATCAACTGAGTTGAGTAGATTAAAACTCTGGATGATTTTGTTCCTAGCATTTTCTGGTACACGCTCAAAACACTTTAATCTCTTACACCTACAGTCCTCACCCATAGTATGGATTCTCAAATTTAATAACTTATTTACATCACTCAATTTTCCATACTTTCTTTTTTTACTATTTCTATTTGAAGCGAAATGTCGTTATAACGATTTCAGGTCAATTCTCCATTACTTAGTTTTGTAATAAACACAAGTTCACTGAGGAAAACACGTTTGTTTACTAAATTTGCTGGAATTTGCCGATGTAATAGCATCAGCCGACGCTTACGTGTACATCCTGACAAAGCACTTTGTTCGCCGGGACCGCGCGGACTTGCCACCTTCTTAGCCTGACTAGAGAAATTAAAATATGTTATTATTCATGACTGAACACGTTTACAGCGGTGATTGATTTATAGAATGGTAGTCTAGGTCACTGGCTAACAGAGAGGACCAGAAACTCATTTTCTGCAAAAATTGTCATAACACCGTCTTTGCCTGTACCCTTCATTTGAAATTGAAAAAAAAAACACTTTTTAACAATTTTATTATAAAAAAACTATTATATTTATTGACAAAATTCCTTTAGGACATAGTTAAAGAGTCTCTGAAGAATACAAAAAAAAATTTTTTTTTCATTTTTGGTTTTCCTTGGCTGCTGTAGAGGGCGTTATCCAAAAGATATCTTTTAAACGGTAGGACATATTGTGGACCTCCTGTATCAGATTTTTGAACAATTCAAAATGGATTATATTCGTGAGACTCAAAACTATACAATAAGCCTCTAAAACTCATATTTTTTCATATTTTGAACCTTTTGTTTGTATATTTCTGAAAAATGCGAAAAAAGGGCATTTTTTAGGAGTAATTCGCCTCGTAAAAAAGGGGGGGGGTTTTTCAAACTTTCAGAGGCTTATTGTTTCCTTTTTTTATTAGGCAATCCAATGCTCTTTGGTTTTTTAAAATCGGTTAAGTAAATTCGGAGAAAAATGTCCTACCAGTTTGAAAAAGGTAGTTTCGAGAAAAATTCGTTAAAAGTTTTTATACCGTAATTTTATTGAATAAAAGGTGGAAAGCTTTTTTTTACCTTTAATCGGCCATTTCTGGTGAATACTGAGGACCCTCGTTGTCTAATAATTGCTGTAAGTGACTGGCCAAAGCTTTTTTCTTCTGAATTCGACCTTCTTTTGAGTGCTCACTGCTCCTCCTATTGGCTTGAGAAATACGGTCCTCGTCAACTTTTTGCGTAAAAGCCGTTGCAGTTTCGCCAATTTTGATGCCCATAAGATTCAATAATAGTTAGGTAAGTTCTCGAGCCTTCGTCGAAGATAGATGCTGCGATCCACGATGAAATTTCAGTTACATTTTTGTCAGAAAACTTGCTTTTCGGAGAAATATTCCAAATCAAATTATTGTAACTTTCGTTGCTACATATTGTTCTGAAGCTAGTTTCTTGTGACATTTTAAACTAATTACTATTTAACTGGAAATAAGCCACAATTAAAGATAAAAATACGTTTATTGACGTTTCAATTTCCACTTCGGAAATCGTTCTCAAAATACAAACAGTAAATTAAACAAATTTTGTTTTTTGTTACATAGTGAAAAATTCTTCTAATAATTTAATTTTATCTGACTCATTTATATTGACAATTCAGACATACATTATGCATTTTAAAGTAGACGACTTTAAAATGATATTGCCAATATTGTTGAGTTGCGCTCCTGGGACGACTTTACTTATAAGATAGTTCATTCGATTACATGAAATCAACTTTAACTTGAGAATATCCGTCAGAAAAAAATCATAGCATGTAATTCGTCTTTAAAAAGACAAACACATGACATGATGACAGTAAAATTCTCCTGTTAGTGATTCCATAGTAAATTATGAGGGAAAAACCAGGAAAAAAACCTCATAATACTATCCCGACATGGTAAGTATTTGTTCGTGCATTTAGTTTACCTTCAATAAACACCAAAATTTTGATTTTATATGTTTCGTTATTTAAAAAACATAAATGATGTATCCTCTATATGTTACTGACTTACTAATACTGGTATTTTCTTATTAATAACTTCCTCTTTCAATATTGGTAACCAGATCCTACTAGATTCTGCCGAGAAATTTGCGACACAATTGGCCTCATTTAGCATAATTAGAGCCGCTTCTTTAATTTTTCTTTTTTTACCATCCGTTTCTTTTAGGACTACATTTGAATTATTCCATTGAACCCTATGTTCATTATCCCATGCGTGTTTACATATTTGTGATCTATCAAATTCTCTATTTTTAATATAAGATTGATGTTCACTTATTCTAACATTTAATGGTCTTGATGTTTCACCTAAATAAAACTGATCGCATTCACAAGTATTTTACAAATGCAATTCTTTCTCCTTTCTTGTTCATTGTTTGGTTTAGTTTTGGACAAAATAGATCTTAACGTGTTTGTTGTTTTGAATGTTGTTGAAATGTTGAATTTATTTCCTATCCTTTTAAGTTTTTCTTATAATCCTTTTATGTACGGTATTGTTATTTTCCTCGTATTATTCCTTGTGTATGCTGTAGGATGTTGTTCTAAGTTGTTTTGTTCTATTCGATCGATTGTTGAAAATTCCTTATTTATAAACGATAAAGGATAATCGTTTTTTAATAAAACAGATGTTAACAAATGTTTCTCCTCCAAGAACGAATTTTCGCTGGAACAAGTAATTTTGGCTCTATCGTATAAGAATTTAATTATTCCCTTTTTTACATTAATATTGTGATTTGATTTGAAATTTAAATATCTATTGGTGTGTGTTAGTTTTCTATATACCTGAGTCTCATATACAGTATCGTTCTTAGAGATTAAAACATCCAGGAAAGGTAGCGTGTTATTATATTCCTTTTCCATGGTAAATGTTATTGTCTCTTCTTATTTTTTTCCTGGATTTTTCCTCATAATTTACTATGGAATCACTAACAGGAAAATTTTGCTGTCATCATGTCATGTGTTTGTCTTTTTGAAGACGAATTACATGCTATCATTTTTTGACGGATATTCTCAAGTTAAAGTTGATTTCATGTAATCGAATGAACTATCTTATAAGTAAAGTCGTCCCAGGAGCGCAACTCAACAATATTGGCAATATCATTTTAAAGTCGTCTACTTTAAAATGCATAATGTATGTCTAAATTGTCAATATAAATGAGTCAGATAAAATTAAATTATTAGAAGAATTTTTCACTATGTAAAAAAAAACAAAATTTGTTTAATTTACTGTTTGTATTTTGAAAACAATTTCCGAAGTGGAAATTGAAACGTCAATAAACGTATTTTTATCTTTAATTGTGGCTTATTCCCAGTTAAATAGTAATTAATTTTGTTACTATTTTGAGTATTTTTTCCAAGACATCTTTGCAGCAACTCATCACTACTGAGTGACTCGTAAACTGGCAAAATGTACTCAGAAATGCTTGGATCTAACGGTGGCTTATGAGTAAAAGCTCATTTTTCTCCTTACTTTGCAAAAATTTACACCACTCCTGATTACAATACTCGTGACGAGGTTCTGCATCTGTTGAAATTCTGTGATAATAGCCGGGACGAATTTCTTTTTTCATGTTCTCGATGGAATCGGGATATCTCTGAATTGCAAGACAATTTTCTTCTTTACTTCTCTAAACTTTGACTTCTCTTCTGGGGATGTACAACGCAGAAAAGATGACAACGCGAATAAGGTTAAGCTTGTTTTGGATACTGTTGGCTGCCGGAAAAGCAAATCACCTTCTACAGAGTCGGCAAAGCAAACCAACGATTTCCCTGAATGATAAAGGTAGTAATGGGTTCGGAATACCACGTTAAAGATATTCTGAGAAATAAAGCCAAACTTCTGGAAACAAAGCCACGGAAAAATAGCTCGCTAGCTCAATAATTGACGATAAGACGCCCATCCAGCAAGTACGTTTAAAAGAATTCCGAAGTAAGCTAGAAACACCCAAAAATAACAGTGAATATGATTTAACTATTAAATACATCAATGGCACTCCCAGAATCACGAAATTTCGTTTATAATTTTTCTACCAACAAATTTAATGACTGGCTATTTCTATATACTAATTTAGATTCACTTTCCGCTAAGTTTGACGAATTTGTATGCACAGTGCAACTTCTTAAACCGGACATTATTTGTATTGCCGAATCCTGGCTTAAACCCACAATTCCTGACTCCTCTGTTAATATAAATGGATATACAATATATCGTAAAGACAGAGAAAATCGTGTGGGTGGCGGTGTATGCATTTATTTATCTAATATTATTACCACAACTTTCAAAATTAACCTTAAGCTAATAGATATTACTGGAATAGATGCAATTCACTTATCTGTTACTAAAAATTCTTTTTGCCTTAATTTAGTATGTATATATCGTCCACCTAATACACTACTTGCACACGATAATGTTTTCTTCACAAAACTTGAAGAACTATCATCTCTTGATAATCTTATCATTACTGGAGATTTTAATTTCCCAGAGATCACCTGGCCAATAACTTCATTATCTGACGCCGAAAACGCTCATAATTTATTTAAAAGCTTTGTAGTAAATTCAAACCTGATACAACTCATTACAGAACCTACTAGATTTAGGAATAATAACCAACCTTCTACTTTAGATCTAGTGCTTATTAATGACGAACAGCTGATTTCATCTCTCGAAGTCAGTTCTCCTATAGGAAAGTCAGATCATGCAGTTATAATGGCTCACATCCAGTTCAATCAAATATTACCCCGCAAAAATAACATTGTAACATATGCTACTACCGACTTTTCTGAAGTTGACACTGAACTCTCTCAAATCGACTGGCATTTATTTTTTGCAGACTTAAACGACCCCTCATTAATGTGGACTGCATTTCTCGATAAAGTCCACAATATAATTTCTACAAATACTACTTTCCGTAAGAGTTATAAAAACAACCTTAAACCCTGGATAAATCGAACAGCAATTAAACAAATTAATCACAAACGACATCTATGGCGAAAATTTAAACACACCGGGCTTCTTAGTGATTTCCAAAGCCACCGCAGATTTTCAAATAACTTAAAAACATCTCTAAAAACCCTAAGACAAAATTTTGAAGCAAACGTTATTGAAAGTGGTAACTGTTGCAGTTTCGCAACTGTAAATAAACATGTGTAAATGTACTTTTAAATACTTTAAGACTTTTTAATAGTTTCTATTCTCCTCGTATATTTTAAAACCAGATTTGCGTGTAAGTGACACAGCCGTTTTAAGGGCTAAAGATTGCAAGGCGGGCCATCTGCCAAATATCACCACATGTGTGTGGTACCTAAAATAAGGGTTTGCGTTTGTTAGAAAACAAGAGTCGAAATGCATCTCTCAACCGATGCAGACGTGTATGTGAAGACGAAGAGTACCTGACTCCGTAGCGGTCTTTTGACGAAAAAAGACGCTAATGTGCATCACAAAACTTGTGTAGTTGAAGTCGGCCGCTGAAGGCGTAATTTGCGATAGCGTTGGGGCTATCTTTTTCATGGGGTAAGGAAAAATACACCATTTATATACGATTTGCTGCATATATCAAGTACGTGCACTTGATATATTTATTTGATATTTGTTGGAACTTCATCGCATTTGTGCCGCGATCGCAATTGAACATTGTCAATTGGACATTTTGAGTTTGTTCCGGTTTATTTACTATATTCTTATTTTTGTATTTGTTAAACACCGATTTATTTTATGCGTGGTTTGTATTAATAATTGTATTGTTTGTAAGTTTTTATACCATTGATATATAGGTATATATCCATATTTTTATGTTTTTGTTGTAATATTATTAATTTGTTTTGTATCTTTTATGTATAGTATGTTTGCGGCTATGGTAGGTTTTGTCTTTTGTTTTGGCAGTGGTTTTTAATAGAATCGACTCATTTTTGTTTTGGTCTGTTTATGGTTGTCTTTCGGTGTGTCTGTTGGTGTGTTTCATAGTAGCTGATAGTTAAGTTTGTATATTCTTCTTTAGTTATAATGGTATATTTGTTATGTATATTTATGTTTAATTTTACACCTTTTTAAAATAGAGTTTTATACAGTCCACTGGCTTTGATTTCTTTTCTTTAGTTTAATATACATACCCATTTCGAAAGGGGGAAACCAGCGAGTTCTGGATTGAACAGAATATCTTCTCCCCCTTCAGGATGACCTCAATTGTTATATTGAGGTCATCGTATGTGCAGAACGCAACAGTAACATTAAAAAAGTCTATAAATACATACGTTCCTCCATGACATCTAAAGTTTCCATTCCGCTACTTCAAAAACCCAACCAGACTTTATGCTCTTCTGACAAAGAATCTTCCGAAACTCTCTATTTATCATTTTTACAGGTTTTTACTAAAGAATTAAATGATGGTTATCTACCTGCTATTAACTGTAATCGTGTCGGCGCATCCTTACAGCAAGTTGAATTCACAGTGGATCATGTCAAACAACACTTAATTAAACTTCGCACGACCGCTTCACCTGGTTTAGATGGTTTAACACCAAAACTGTTAAAAAGGTGCGCAGACACGCTAGCTTGCAATACCCTTAACGTTAATTATGCAAAGTTCTTTTATCCAGAACTCCTTACCCCCTAGTTGGAAATTAACTTCCGTTACCCCTACTTTAAAAAAGGCAACAAACTCGACCCCAACAATTATCGTCCGATTAGCTTGCTGCCAGTAGTTGTCAAAGTTATGGAAGCCATTATTTCCAAG
Source organism: Diabrotica balteata (assembly GCA_918026665.1). Classification (NCBI taxonomy): domain Eukaryota; kingdom Metazoa; phylum Arthropoda; class Insecta; order Coleoptera; family Chrysomelidae; genus Diabrotica; species Diabrotica balteata. The sequence continues at coordinate 37,576,082 of OU898284.1, forward strand.
GAGAACGGGCAGCCATTAGAATCTGTGTTTTCGTATAACGATCTTGGTGTTATCGTGAACAGCAGCCTAACTTGGTCCGACCATATTACCTCTATTTGTAAACGTGCAAACTCCAGACTGTATCTTATTCGGAGGTGTTTTTCGAGAGTTTCAATGCAATCATTCTGTAAACTTTACACTCTGTACGTAAGACCCATACTTGAATACGCTGGACCAACGTGGTATCCTGATCTGGTTCGAGACAAGACTTTGTTGGAAAACGTTCAAAGAAAAGCCACTCGAATTTCTTTGGGACCGAGAAGACCTTCTTATGCAGAAAGACTTAGTATGGCTAACCTAACTACTTTTGAACTTCGCCGACAACGTGGAGACTTAATTACAACATTTAAAATACTAAAATTCAATTTTGGAAACCTCGATGAAATATTTATCATAAATCAAGATGAACGCCTCAGAGGTCATCAGTATAAACTAAAGAAAGAAAATTTTTCTACAAGATCAAGACAGAACTTTCTTCCAAATAGAGTTTTTGAGTGCTGGAATAACCTTAACGATAACATTGTCTCTGCTCCCTCTACCAACTCGTTCAAAAACAGACTTGACCGTTTTATATTATAGTTAAAATATTGTTTTTCTTTTAAACCATAAAATTGTAATTTTATTTCTTTTATTTGTAATTTTTGTTATTTACTAGTAGGTGATTAATGAAATTTCTTTGTTTTTGGGCATAATAGGGACTTAGTTCCTCTGCCCTCGCTTATGTTATAATAATCATAATAATAATAAAATGGTCGGACCGATTTTTTTTTAGTTTTTGGATAGATTTTTTTATTTTTATTTTTATATGATTTGGAAATAATAAATATATACAAACCTTAATTTTCACCCCTCTATTACTAACCTATATTTCTTAATAACCATATTAGTGTTAATAAAAGTCTATTTAAATTTACATCTGCTAAGATATTCATGTACGAAAAAATAGGTTTACATTTTCCATTATAAGAATACAAAAGCTTTTATATATATACACTATTACTATCTGTGGCCACATTATTAGGAACGTCATCATTTTCAGCTTCTTCGAGGGTTTCCATATCATCCTTGTATCTGTTATTCCTTCGGTTAAATATTTTAAGCATAGCCACTTCTATATTTATATCCATCCGAATTAAAGATATAATCAAAACTAAAGACATACTGACAGTACACCATTCAGCTAAAAATAACGTGTATAAAAATATACTGTACAAAGTAAAAGATCCGTAGGACCAGGTAAGGAGTTCGTCGTATACAAAAATTGGCAACCAAAAGAAGATAATTATATTCGAAGGTACCAATCCGTAATGTTTGAGGTTTGTTTCTTTTTTCTGACTTCTGTAATCCAGAAAGTTAAACACCAAAAGAGACAACGCTACAAAAATATAAAGTCCATCAAGAATAATAATTCCAACAAAATATTCGACAGTAACAATTAAAACAGCAAGCAAATAAATTAAATACATAGCGTATTTGTTAAACAGTGTGGAAGATTTTACGAAGTGTGGACTGTGAATATTTAAAAACCAGTCAAAAGCAAGACACAAACCAAGTAGAAATATTAGTGCAATCGATAAATCATTTATCTGCGCAACAATAGAGAAGACAACCACTGGGAGAATATTAATCAAATCCAGTAGATCTAAGAATCCAAAAAACACTGGAAAAAACGTAATAAACACTATATGCCATATTGAGTAATGAATAAAGTATATATTGGTGTTTGTTTTTAGCTTAGGATTTTTTATAATAATTGTAATTATGCAGATGTCAGCTACTATAGATAAAATGGCAATTATTAGTTTTATTGAGTCGGTAACGTATGCCGTGTAGTGAAGAATGTCATAAGTTTCTTTCATTTCGTCGTAAAAGACGGTCATATTTTTTATATCTGCTAATGGATTTTCTTCAACCTCAGCAATATCAATTGATTCAGCCATGATGGACCTAAAATAAATTATTAAAAAGTTAGGTATATGCTTTAATAGTCTGAAATATGAAATATTATTCAACAATATTTGAGGAGCAGACTTTCATATCGAACTTTGTCCACTTTTAACATTTTTCAGGAAGTGAAAAAACTTCTACCCAATTATTAATAAAGATGAAATAAAAACACAAAATATGAATAAATGTACTTTTTTATTATCAATTGAGTCGTCTAGTATCAAAACCCGACAAATCCACTGAGGTCAAATGTTGGGAAATTCAAAAAAACTGTTTTGGTACGAAAGTTAAGCTTATGGGTGTTCATATTTTTTTATTAGTTAAAAGATGTTTCTGAATTAAAAACCATTTGTAATTGTTCTGGAAATATGCAATTTTAAATAAAATTTAAAAAACAAAAATGGGCTTGTCGGGTTTTGATTTTTACTTACGGATTTGTTGGGTTTTGAAATAACCGTATATGGAATTGTCGGAGTTTGAATTATATCTTGTGAAACACACAAACAAATATTGTAATTTCTTTATATAATTGGTTTTATTTTGACAAAAAACATTAAATTAAACTATTAAATCCGGAAATTCGCCAAATGATTCACACAAATGGTCATTGTCGATTATCTCTGGAATCTTGCTCATAATTAATCGAAAGTGCCACTGTTTAGGAGGTTTAAGTGTAGTTTGGCAATTATTTTTCCAGTCGTACACTGTCACATCTTGACCCAAGATATAGAGAGTTTCATGGTCTTAAAAAATGTCAACTAACTCTTCTGGAGAAACGATGGTATCTTTTTTTTTAATAACTTTTTTGATAAAAATCGTAAAATAGTTTCGAAACACAATTCAGATTTCTGCTTATAATCTGAGCCTTCTAAAAATTGCAAGGCAAACAGACGTTGATAAAAGATGTTAAAAGAGACATGGGGAATCTAAAATTTGCATTCCACGACATGTCTTTTACAACTAAGCAGAAATCCTTAGCGAATTGTGCTTCTAGTACTCACACAGAGTAAATCCGAATAAAATGAAAAAAGGCAGCAAATATTTGATTTCACGCAAACAAATCCTATGTATCTGTTGATACGTATTTCGACCTAATAGGTCTCGTCAGAACAGCTATTCATAGGAGTTCTCAACGTGAAAAATCAATATTTTCTGCCTTTTAAGAAGCAACAATAACATGGCTTCAATACGGACGCGCTAGCGACATCTAATTACAAAAATCGTAAAATAGTTTCGAAACACAATTCAGATTTCTGCTTATAATCTGAGCCTTCTAAAAATTGCAAGGCAAACAGACGTTGATAAAAGATGTTAAAAGAGACATGGGGAATCTAAAATTTGCATTCCACGACATGTCTTTTACAACTAAGCAGAAATCCTTAGCGAATTGTGCTTCTAGTACTCACACAGAGTAAATCCGAATAAAATGAAAAAAGGCAGCAAATATTTGATTTCACGCAAACAAATCCTATGTATCTGTTGATACGTATTTCGACCTAATAGGTCTCGTCAGAACAGCTATTCATAGGAGTTCTCAACGTGAAAAATCAATATTTTCTGCCTTTTAAGAAGCAACAATAACATGGCTTCAATACGGACGCGCTAGCGATATCAACGTCTGTTTGCCTTGCAATTTTTAGAAGGCTCAGATATAAGCAGAAATCTGAATTGTGTTTCGAAACTATTTTACGATTTTTGTAATTAGATGTCGCTAGCGCGTCCGTATTGAAGCCATGTTATTGTTGCTTCTTAAAAGTCAGAAAATATTGATTTTTCACGTTGAGAACTCCTATGAATAGCTGTTCTGACGAGACCTATTAGGTCGAAATACGTATCAACAGATACATAGGATTTGTTTGCGTGAAATCAAATATTTGCTGCCTTTTTTCAACTTTTTTGATCTTTGCAAATACTCTGTCTGGGGAATAAATGAGTGTCCAGCCACAGGGAATATAATCTCCAAGTGTTTTATTAATGAACGTGCATCTACACTAACCCATTTAGTGCACATAGTTATCATGATAGAATTTTTATTTTGTCCTCCGCACCCATCTGCAACAAGTCGTACAGTGAGTATATCGTCATCGAAGTTTGTATGGTAAAGCTTGTGATAAACGGCACTGGCTATTTAGTATTGTATTATAACATAGTATTGTATTAATTTTTTTTGTATCTTGCATTACCTGTTCGTCTTGACCGTTTTATAAAAAAATAAAAAACCTAAATTTTGATGAAACTGTTGAACATCTCGCATTAGAAGAGTAGAACATCTATATGATTTGGTAGCATGTTTACAAGATGGATACGATGGAAGATCATGGGCTTTGTATAAAAAAAATTAGTATTTAGCATTTTTTTTTGTTAAAAATAAGAATGGTTTGTTTACCTTTCTTTTTTTTAACCGTTCTTTTCCAAGTATCTGGCTGTGAAACACGTTTTGACTCCTATCCGGATTACTGTTTCGGCTCTGCCCATGAATTTTCATAACTATTTGATTTTAAAACGTTTTAACAACTAATTTTAGCTATAAAACTATTTTGATTTTATTCAAAAAATACAAATTTTGCAAGGCAAACTTTTATTACAACCAAACGTTTTAACGGTTTTAACAACACTAACAAACATTTTCACTGACGTCACTTTCTTACCTGACTGTGATTGGTTGCTTAGGATTTGCTGGCATTTGATTTTAACATGTGCTTGGATTTGCTGGATTTTGAAACCATCCCAATATTTCAAATGCAAATTAAGATTAGATTAAGAGGGTTTTGCATCGGAAATTCACTATAAACTTGTAGAGGGTAAGACTACAAATCGTTTGACATGAATAAGTCAAAATTCATCAAAAGTGGATTTGTCGGGTTTTGAAATTGGACGACTCAATTTATTCTATTTATCAGTTTCATCAAGCTTTTAGTTTTTTAAAAAAAATATATATTGATGAACAAAACGCCATTTGGTTGTCTTTAAATGACAAAATGATGTTTTGACGAATCCTACGCCACCTCGAAGTCAGAATGTGAGAATATGGAAAAAGTGCGATTTGAAAGTCTGCTCCTTATTTATCGTCACTCTCTCTGCCTTTATCCTTACGTGACTTGAGCTTCCTTATAACATGTTTCCAGAAATTTTTATGTTAAAGTAAGCCAATGGTGATCCATATTAATTGTATATCAAATACTATTGGCCTTTGTAAAGTTGTAACGAGAAATACGAAAATTTTATAAGTTACTTAAAAAAAATTGTCATATTTTAGTTACTTACTCGTTTGTTTCGGGGAGGTTTAGGAAGGTAATGTAAATCTAGTCCTCTTAGATAGATTTTATGTAATGTAGTTAGTGTCTATGTGTCTATTCTTGCAAATATCCGTCATCTAAAAGATAATTATTTTATTTAAGATCTAGTAAATTGAATCTCAAAACAACTTTTAAAATATCTAATTTATATAAATATATCTGCCTCCGGTAAGTGCTGGGTGGATTGAGTAGCTCAGAAAATCCGGTGACGGTCCCAAGCCTGGATAAAGAAGAAGGGGTGAGGCGATGGGCTCAAACAAAGACGACTAATGCAACGGAAAAGAAAAATGATATTGGATACATGGAATGTACAAGAAATTAGAACCAAACAAGCAGAAGTATTTAAAGAATTAGCAGAAAGAAAAATAGATATATGTATTCTCACCGAAACCAAGAAAAAGGGAAAAGGAAATAAAGAGATAGAAGAATATATACATATATACAGTGGAGTGAGTAAAAATAACTGAGCTAAGAGAGGAGTCTCTATTGCCATTCGAAAAAATTTTTGAAAAAACAATATAAAATCGTGGACTAAAGTAAATGAACAACTGCTAATACTGAAAATGAAAAATAATGGGCACAACATCGTTATTGTCGGAGTGTATGCTCCAAATGAAGATGCAGATCCAGAATGTAAAGACGATTTCTACAACAAGATGAATGAAATACTCTCTGAAGTTAAAGAAAACTGTGAAATCCTTATATTAGGAGATTTAAACGGCAGAGTAGGGAGAGAAATAATAAGAAATAACAGAGTCGTAGGAAGATATGGGGAACAAATAACCAACGACAACGGAATGAGTCTTAGAGATTTTTGTGAAACAATGTCCTTCAAAATTATGAATGGATTTTTTTATCATACATGGAAGGAGACATGGAAATTTACATGGATACAACCTACTAGGTATCTGCGCTCGATAATCGACTATGTAATCTAATGTCAAACTTCCCAGCTGAAAACAACTAACGTAAGAGTATACCGTTTACTTATGGTCAACGTGATATTTAACTTTCGCAAAAACAATAACAATCAGGTACAGAATATAGAAAAGACACAAAAAATAACATCACCTAAATATAACCTAGAAAGCTTAAAAGAAGATTTAACAAAATTTCTTTACAAATTACGACTGACCACAAAATTGCAAAATGTGGATCGAGAAAATATCAGCGGAAGAATAATACCAGCAACTTAAAAAAACGCATTCATGAGGCTGCACGTGAAGCTTTCGGGTATAAAGACAAACATGAAACAAAAAATCAAAAATGGTGGTCAGAGAGTATACAAAACGTTAGTAAACAAGAAGAAAACTGCATATTAGAAATGGGTGTCAACAAGAAAGGAGGAAGATCACAAGATATATAAAAAATTAAATCGAGATGTAAAAAGAAAAGTAGTGAAAAGTAAAAATGAGATGTGGGATCGAAGATGTGGAGAGGTGGATAGGTATATGGGTATAACAAGAGTTAGGCAAGCCTGGAAGGTGATAAAGTCTCTCTGGAGGGAGGAAAGGAAAAAATCTGACTTACAGTTAATAGAACTGAAACAGTAAAAACACCATTATGAGGTCTTACAAACAGAGGATAGATGTAAATTAAAAGAGATCGAAATGGAAAAAATATCCGAACATACACAAATATTTGAGATAACAACCGGAGAGTTAAGCGATGCCCTCAAAAGATTAAAAAACCGTAAGGCAGCAGGACCTGGAGACATCCCAATTGAGTTGGTAAAGTATGGACCAAAAATATTACATGAGATGTTGCTTCAACTATTTAACAAATGCTTAAAAGAACAAAATATCCCTGATGATTGGAATGTTGGATACATCAGCTCAATATTCAAGAAAGGGGATAAACGCAAATGCTCTAATTATAGGGAAATAACTGTTATCAGCTCAGTGGGAAGGTTGTACGGTCGAATAATAAAAGAAAGAATAGAATAAGAATACGAAGACATAGAAAAACAAAATGGATTTTATGCAGGAAGATCGTGCACTGATGGTATATTCGTTCTGCAGCAGGTAATCGAAAAACGGAAGGCAAGGAATCTATCTACACAACTATTGTTTGTAGATTTCGAGAAGGCATATGATACGGTACCTTGTTACCGGTAACTATTTCAAACATTGACGAAAGTAGGTCTCAGTAGAGAGTATTTGGATGCTATCGCAAATATATACAAAAATACAAGAAGTGTCGTTAAAGAAGGAAACTTTATATCTGAATAATTTTTAATAACAAAGGGGTTTAAACAAGGATGTTGTCTATCTCCGACCTTATTTAAAATATATATTTAATCATTGCTGAAGCTGTGGTGGAAACAAGTATTCGGAATGGGAAAGAAGGCGGTGGTAAATGTTTAACAACTTTATTTTTCGCAGACGATCAGGTAGTCGTAGCCAATGATGAGAAAGACATGGACTATATGTTTAGACAACTAAAGAAAGAATATGAAAAATGGGGCCTCAATATGAATATGTCAAAGATAGAGTATCTTAAAATAGGAGATGATGAAGAAGGTTCAGAGTTAGAAATTAGAAACACAAAAACATGCAATGAATATAAATATCTCGGATCTATAATATCTAAAGAAGGCACTACCAAAAAAGACATCAAAAACAGAATGCAGCTGGGAAAAGAAGCAAAAAAGGAAAAAAAGGTAAACATTCTAAACTCTACTATGGTCTAAAGATATTAGACAAGAAACGAAATTGACAATCTATCGAACCTTGGTAGAGCCTATTATGACTTATAAGGCAGATCACGAAAAAAGATAGAAAAAGAATAGAATAAGTGGAAATATATTTTCTAAGGAGAGCGTGTGGTGTATCCAAATAAGATCATATCAGGAATGAAGATATTAGAAGGAGGACAAATACTGTATATTTCAATATATACAGAATTGAAATGAGACAACTAGTGTGGTATGGTCACGTGAAGCGAATAAATAAAGATAGATGGCCAAAGAAAGCCTTACATTACATAACATAACAAAGAAGAACTATAACTATATATGAGAACATGAGAAACGGTAGGCATAAGTCGCTTAGGCACTCATCGTAAACTGCAGCAAATTTAAAGAATATACCAAAAATGTATTTCAATTTGTTGGTTGAATCTTAGTAAAATAATAGTACAAAAAAAAATACATACATATTTTCTTGTTCCTACAATCTTCCAATGAACCACATGATAGCTAAAATATTTACTTTTTCGTTTAACACATGTACCTTGCCTAACGACTATGTGTTTCCAAATATTCCAAATAATGGCGACTGCTGTTATGAGGAGGCTGTTCAATTATGTATTAAATTACAAGTGATACTATTTAATGTGATACGTGAACATCTAAATGTGAGAAATAATTATATAATAAAGTGTATATTCGATCAGTCTTCAACATGTAAAATAGACCAGTGAATGAAATTTTAGGAAATGACATTCGTTATTTCGATTTTTCATTGGATATCTTCTATGGTTAAGGCTAATGAGGTGATTTTTTTTATTGTATGGCTATTGTATTGTATGGCTTTGGCATAGCTAATTAGCCAGACTATTTGTAGTAGTTACAATTTTTGATTTTATTACCTAAGCCTATTTATAATCCAAATACAGGAGTAATATGTTCGTATACACATTTTTTCAGTTTTTGACATATTCACAATTTTTTAATTTTATTGCCTAAAACTACTTATAATTTAAATTTACAGGACGTTATATATTCGCAGATACATTTTAATATCTGCTTATTATTTAAAAAATAATTGTATTCAAATTGATAGGCAATGGACAATTTAGCTCAATTAGTTTTTTATACATCATTTTGATACTTTGTCTGTACTGTCCACACTCCAATATAAGGTGCTGTAGATCTCCCACTTTACCACAGGAGCAATATGGGTTATCAGTGATACCTATGCTGTGTTTGTATGCAGGAGTGAGTGCGTGGTTTGATCTTATTCTGTTTCTTGTTTTAATACATAACCTATTGGACTCATATTTAAACCATCTCTAATTGGGAATTAGTGGTTGGCAAGTTCTAAAGTTTATTCCAGTTGTACTCTTTGGTTGCATAAACGTCGCCATCTTTGTTTGCAATTGTTTCTACTGATATTATCTATGTCTGTTACTAGTAGGAGTATGTTGTTTATAGATAGATAGGTTTATTGACAATTTTTACATAGTAAACACTACATGTCATGTCACAATAAAAATAATTTACTTTTGTATACTAAGAACTAAGAAATAATACAAGAACATATAATAAAACATATACAGTGAAAATTAGATATATAAAATTATAACAAATAAGAAAGAAACATTTCAGTAAGGCGTAATATAGTTTTCATTAAAAACGACCACACTAGGAGCTCAAACAAACAAATTCCTGTATACTATAGAAACAGTGTTCCAGCAGGAAGTGTTTTGCTAGTTTATAAAATTGTTTAGAATTCATTGCCTTAATATCAATATTTTTGTTTAAGTTTAAAAAACAATTATACAGATTATAATCTATTGTATTAAGTTGTGTAACACACAATCTGGAATATGGTATAATGATATGACTTTTATTTCTTGTATTGTAATGATGTTGATCAGCATGTGATTTTACATCTTTTATATTATTATTAATAGTTAACAAAGTTTCAAATATATATATTGAAGGTAAAGGAAGAATGCCATACTTCTTAAATAAGGGTTTACAGCTGGCGCGATATTCTGCCGAGTCAATAATTCGGATTGCTGCTTTTTGAAAAGTGATGTAAGTGATATATTATGTTTGATTAAAGCTGCAGTTTAGCTAATTTGTCAACTTCTTCATTTCCCAATATTTTAGAGTGTCCTCTTACCCAACAAATAATAATCGAGCTACCTGCGAAAGTAATATCATAATGTAACCTTTTTATTTCTATCTCAATAGGGCTTATGTTTTTTGTGGTTTTGATAGAAGTAAGTTTGTCCAAAATGTTTGTACAATTAAAAGTGAAACTGGAACAAACCATGAAGTGGAGATATCCAGCAGTGGCTAGTATACCTGTTGAATACAAAGCACGTGGTGGTCGTGTGTATTAAGGTATAAAAAAATGCTTATTAAAAGCTTATTAAAATGCGTAATAAAAAACTTTTATTTTAAAGATCTTTTCGGAATAAACTCATTCCATGATCAGTTTACTAAAAGAGAGAGTAAAAATACTAATATTAAAAAACAAGTAAGTTACAATTTAAATATATAAAAAGAACACGTTGGTTTTTTACTGCTTACATAAAAAGTTGTCAAAAAAAACATTGTGTGGCCACATGAAAAAATAGTAGAGAACTCCGTATTAAAAAACTATACTCAAGGTGTTTATGAAGGTAAATGCAATAGACTGTTGATTTGTAGATTACTAAAAACTGAAAATGGGGGCATCTTACATGACCCCCTGTAGTTGGTAAGGTTTTATTGACTTACATTACCTCTGATTTGTGCTGGAGTCTAGGGCTAACTGATAGAAAGATGGTATGAAAAATCAGTTAGTACCCGTCAATATCAAGTGGAATGATGTTTAGTGTGTAGTAGAATCAATAGCAATTTTTGGTATTTTAAAAGCTGGAAGAATGTAAAACAATGAGTGACTGCGATGTAAAATAATTTTGGTATACCAGGGTAAGGCAAAATTTAAGTTAGGTAGTTGAAATTAATAAATCATTTTACAGGCGATAAAAGGAATGTTGTTACCTAATTGTTTCCTTGTATGAAGTTAATATAGATAAAAGTTGGTTTGAAATTTATGGAAGATGAATTGACGAAACAGAAATAAAAGAGAAAGAAAGAAAAGGAAATGGGAGATTAATATAAAGATGTAAGCTGGGGATACTGAAACTGATTGTGGTAAGAGATTGATGGATGTAAAGTGAGTATTTCTATTATTAATGGTGACAAGAATAGAGTTAGGTGTGGCGGATTATATAGGGTGATAATAAGTTATGGAAAATAGAAAGAAATGTGAAGTAAGTAAGACTGGATGTGTGGTTAAAAGAAAGAAAGTTAGATCAGGAGAACAATTGTCGATGAAGTGGGACGAAGTCTCTGTTGATGCTGGTGTGACGATTAACACAATTGAGGCTAATACGGAATTAAATTATACGAACTTTGCATTCCAGATGGATTTGTGCTAGAAATTTTAATTTATTCAGGCAAAGGGCCAGTTTCTCAAGAGACTAGTCACGCTCAATCGGTAGTAACGAAACTAGCAGAACGTTATCTAGGCAAAGGACATACGTTTTTCCTTGATAATTATTGCAACAGTGTAAGTCTGACTGAATATTTATATGAATAAAAAACACACATTGTTGGAACGTTACGAAAAGATCATAAGGGGAATCCCAAATCAGTTATAACTACTAAATTAAGAAAAGGAAAAAAATTAGTCGAAATTATTATTCTTGGAGTGGCTCATAAGTGACATGGTCTATCAAAGAAAAATTCATAAAATAGATTAGTGTCTCATATGCATATATTTACTGCATTGATTCACAGCACAATTAAAATAATTTTATTTCAAAATAATAAAAAAATAATTGTAGTCCCCCGATGTCCAAAATTTTAAGATCTTGGTAACGAACGTGTTAACCATATCAGCAAGAGATTTTTCAAAAAATTTAATAAAAGTATTAGTAATGTAGCCTGGTGGCTTATAGACTACACCTGGTTGGATTCCAATTTTTCTGGATATTGCTGTTTTCGGAGGATTTCAGATAAATAAATAAATATTACAAAAGTATATGTAAATTTACATTTCATAAAATATTCACATATGACAAAATGAGTTTATATTGTTTATTATAACAAAAAAAAAATCTTTCATATCACTATTACTATCAGTGGTCATACTATGGAATGTCTTCATTTTCAGCTTCATTAAGGGTCTCCACATCATCATTGCATGTTCTATTCCTTCGATTAAATATTTTAAGCATCCCTACTTCTATATTTATATCCATCCTAATTAAAGTTATAATTAAAACTAAAGACACACTGAGAGAAAACCATTCCGATAAAAACATTGTATATAAAAATATACTATACAAAGTAAAAGATCCATAGGACCTGGTAAGTAGTTCGTCGTATACAAAAATGGGCAACCAAAAGAAGACAATGATATTTGGAGGTACCAATCCATAGTTTTTAAGATTTGTTTCTTTTTTCCTACTTCTGTAATCCAGAAAGTTAAACACTAAAAGAGTCAACACTACAAAAATATAAATACCGTGAAGAATAAAAAGTTCGACCAAATTATCGATAATAACAATTAAAGTAGCTAGTAAATAAACTAAATAAATAGCATATTTGTTAAACAGTGCGCAAGATTTTACGAAGTGTGGACTGTGAATATTAAAAAACCAGTCGAAAGCAAGACACAATCCAAGTAGAAATATTAGTGTTAGTGATATAATATGTATCTGCCAAAAAATGTAATCGAAAACCATTGGAACAGTACCAAGCAAATTCAATAGATCGAAAAATGCAAAAACCAATGAAAAAAAAGTCACAGAAACTATATGCCATATTGAGTGATGAAGAATGTATATGTTGGTGTTTGTTTTAAGTTTTGGATTCTTTATGATAACTGTTATTATGCAGATGTCAGCTACTATGCATAGAATGCCTATTATTAATTTTATTGAGTCGGTAACGTATGAGATGTAATGATGTATTTCGTAAGTTTTTTTCATTTCCTCGTAAAAGACAGTCATATTTATATCTGCTAAGGATCGTCTTCAAGTTCGGCAATATCACTTGAATCAGCCATGGTGAATCTAAAATAAATTATTAAAAAGTTAGGTATATGCTTTGATCTAGGCCAAGGCTTTCCAAACTGTGCGTCCGTGACGCCCTAGGGCGTCGCTGCGTTGTCCCAGGGGCGTCGCGTGTCAGCCTAGCTTTTAATATAGAAAATATATTTATTTGATTTTAAATGAGTATAAAACATGTATTAATAAATACATCAAATAAAAAATATAGAGTCGGTAGACCCTTGAATTGTTCTAAATTTTTCAAAAAATTGTTCCATACGAAAATTATCCGATGGTCCATGGAATTATCCGAAAATCAGATAATTATTCATACTTTGGCAACACTGGAGTCGAGTGAGTGCCGGGCGCATTCCAGGCGCATTCTGTTTCGCCGGTCGGCTCCCCTCCCCCGTCATCCCTACTATCACGTGTGTTATGTCATTTAGTCAAGTTTTTGTTTTATTTTATTACGCAAGCGGAATTTTTTGCTATCAACAGTGGATACTCAAAAGAATAGAGAACGAAGTGAAGAATCAGGCGAGAGCAGTAATATTAATTTAAGTAAAAACGAAGAAATAAAGAAAATATGACGACCAAATGACGCTACGTTACTAAAGGAAATGTAGAACTTCCACAATGTGTTGTTTGTCACAAAGTGTTGGCGGCTGAAAGTATACTTCCTAATAAACTAAAACGGCATTTGGAATCAACTCAGTCATTTACAAGGTTAGCCAAGCATTGCTCGCCTCTTACCGTCTTGCCAATTGTAAAAAACCACATACGATCGGTGAGGAACTAATCTTACCTGCAGCGGTTAATATGGTAACAGTGATTATTGGACAATCGGCAGCTAAAGAAATAAAAATATATACAAGAAACAAATAAAAAAATTTCCGTTCAAAAAATTTAAAACAAGTTCGTTTCTGATTTGGTTTAATGGTAAATTAAGGAAGTTGATATATTTAAAAAAAAATACATAAGCAGTATAAATTATTTGGTAGAAGGGATGATTATTTAAGATTTTCTTAGTTAAGAAATTAATGTAAACAAGTCTCCTCTCAATGTTATAGTAACTATTTGAATAATATTGAGAATGGGATTCTATCTAATCCTCGACATTTTTGGAAGTATATCAATAATAAACGTAAAAGTTATAATCTGCCATCTATGTTCTACGGTGATAGTACAAGTGATAATGCTCAAGACGTAGTTAATCTATTTGGTAAGTTTTTCTCAACTACATATTCTAATTCTAAAATTAATCAGACCCCAATTTTTAACTATCAGCAGAGTGTAAATGTGAATAATTATAGTATTGAGGTCTCTGACATAATTGATAGTGTTTTAAAGATGCCTTGGAAATTATCGCTTGGACCAGATTGTTTGCCAGCTTATGTTCTCAAGCATTGCATTTGCTCTTGTAAAACCTATCTGCTACTTATTTAATTCTTCATTGAGTACCGGCATCTTTCCTGATCTTTGGAAGACTAGTTATTTAACACCAATTTTCAAATCTGGTAATAAAAATGATGTTGAAAATTATCGAGCGGTTTGTAACCAATCTGTATTACCCAAACTTTTTGAGTGTCTTGTAAATAACTTTTTGACATGGAATTGTAAAGATTTAATTGATGTTGGACAACGTGGCTTTTATAAAGGTATACATGCACGAACTTAATATTGTATATGAATTTTATAGGTAATTCAGTGGAACAGAAGGGTCAGGTTGACGCTATCTACACAGACTTCTCAAAAGCCTTCGATAGAGTTAACCATGATCTGCTTATTGCTAAATTAAATGGCTATGGATCAGAAAATCAGGATAGTGTTTCTTTTTCTTCCTATAAACGCATATTTTATGACAGTTTTAATTTGCAAAGGAAACGACTTAAAAAGGACACATGCAATAAATGCGATAACTTTGCAGTTAAAATCCAAAGCCCTACATCTGAGCAAGAGAAACAAGAGTTTGAGAGACTAAGAGATACTCATCAATGAATCAGAAGCAGCTAGAAATCTTATGAATTCAGATCTCTAAAAAGTAAAAATGAAGAAAATCTGGAGGTATTGACTTTTGATTTGGAAAAAACCATACCTCTACCAAGAATTCCAATGAACATTGTATTTTACAAAAGGCAGCTGTGGCTTTATAACTGCGGTGTACATTCAGAAAAAACTGGGCGAGGCCATTGCTTTGTTTGGGGCGAAGGCACAGCAGGAAAAGGAGCACAAGAGGCAGGTTCTGATTAATTAAAAAATTTGCAAGAAGAACCTAACACCCCAAGTAACTGAATTAATATTATGGTCTGACAGTTGCGGAGGACAAAACCGCAATATTAAAATTGTGATGCTTTTAAAATCTGCGCTTGAGCTTATACCTTCTTTAAAAAAGATAACGATGCGCTTTCTAGTATCAGGACACATTTTAGGTCCAATGACTCCAATTTATGGACATAAAGTCAGCATTAAGCTCCAAAATCGGTTGTATACTCCAGATGATTATATAAACGTTATTAAAAGTTGCAGAAAACGAAACAAATTAATGGTTCAAATGGTCAAAAAAGAAGAGTTCAAAGGAGTTTGCGATATTTTAAAACATATTGTAAATAGAAAGAAAGACATAAATGGGAATTCCATTAACTGCCTTCAAACTAAAGAAATACTCCTCATGGAAGAAAATCCGTTTAAAATATATTTCGGCAAAAATCACAGCGGAAATTTGCAAGAAGTAGACATAAAGTAAAAGAGTCAGAAGAAATGCAACCAGGACTACAGAATTTTTACATTCCTCCAAACTGCAAATTTTGTGGCCTAATGGGAAACCTGTCTCTATTCCAAAGCTTATTGACATAATGTCGTTAATGGAGCTTATTCCACTGGATGCCAAACAATTCTACGAAAATATCGTAGGTAATGAAGGCATTCAAGATGAGTATGGATCATTAGACTTAGATATTGATCTTCATCTTCATTAAATATTGAAGACATATCATAGTATTTTCTGTAAACGATATAACTTTTTATATGTATAAAGCTAAGAATTTAATAAAACGTTATTATAACACGTATTTTTTATTTTGAAACATCAGATTAAGCGCCAAATATGTTTTTTATCCGGTATTTCGATCTTAAATCATACATATCTTAAAAAATATTAACGAATCAAGCGACATTTGATCGAATAACTTTTAAAATATAAATTATTTTTAAAAAAATTTAAAAACATGTTAGTTTGTTATATTTGCAATACTCTATCAAAATATGAATCTTGTCAGTACTATTATTTAGAAATAGCACGAAAAACAAATTTAAAATCTTTAAATCAGAGCAAGAAAATATTTCAATTTGTTAGTTTATTCTTGTTAAAAAAATAGTACAAAAATAAAAATGTAGGTACCTACATATTAACCTTGTTTCTACAATCTTCAAACGAACCAAATGAAAACTTAACAATTACTTCATTTATTTAACATACATAAATTGCCTAACGACTATGTGTTTTCAAATATTCCAAATGGTGGCTTCTGCTGTAATGAGGGGCTGTTAAATTTTTGTATTAAATTACAAGTGATGATATTCAATAACTAAACATCTTAATGTCAGAAATAATTATTTTAGAAGGTGTATATTCGATCAGTATCCAACATGAAAAATAGGCCAGTGATTGAACTTTTAGAAATTAAACTCATTATTTCGATTTTAACTGGATATCTTCTATGATTATGACTAATAAGAAGATAATATCAGTAATTGGATTATATATTTATGCTATACTGTCCATGTTGGCGGTTTTATTCTGATTACGCGCTATTTAGTTTGTTAGAAAACATTTTAGGTTGTAATGCGATTGATTTGAAAATGCTTGAGTTGTGTTTAATGTATAACATGCTATGATTTAGCAGTATAACACGCTACTATTTCCATAATGCTTTAATTTACTGTTTTTGTTATACATTTACGACTCGTTTTGACTCGATTGGAGTTTTTACTTCTTCTTATTTATTCTTCTTATTGTTGATTTATATATCCTGGTTTTTGTTTTCGTTGTGAGGTATATGTTTCTCCAGATTATGTTGAGACATCCTGCTCTTTTTGCCATGTTCACTTGTTTTTGTACTTCTTCTTCCACTTTTCCGTAGCTTGACAGTTTTATTCCCAAGTATTCAGTTTCCATCACTTGTTCTATTATTTTGTTATTTACGACTAGTTTACGTCCCGGTTCCGCTGATATTACTATCGTTTTAGTTTTCTCTGTTGAGATCACCATGTTGTATATGAGCGCCGTATCTTCGAAATCTTTAATTAATCTTTGTAGGTCATCTTCATTTTCGATTGTTAATATGGCGTCGTCGGCGTAGCATAGTATTCTTATTTCCTTCTCTCCCATTCTATATCCTCTTCTTTTTTTAACTTTCTTTATGATTTCATGCATTATCAGATTAAATATTTATGGGCTCGGCGAATCTCCTTGTCTAATGCCAGTTTCATATTTGATAGGTTGCGATAGTTTTCCTTTACATCTTATCATAGCTATGTTATCTTTATATATATTCTCAATGGGTTTTACTAAATCCAGTGATATTTCCTTTTTTCATATAACAAATGTATCGCGTCCCGAATTTTCACTCTATCAAACGGTTTTTTTCACATCTACCAGACACATATATAACTGGTTTGTTGTATTCCAGCGACTTTTCTTTTATTTGTCTTATTACAAAACTGCATTCGTGCATGATCTTCCTGTCCGAAATCCTTGCTGTTCCTCTTGCAGAGATAATTGTTCGTTTATTTTTCTCGCTATTATCATTGTTGTCAATTTGAGTATTGTATTTAAATGATTTATTGCTTGATAATTATTAGGGTCTGGTGACCGGTGAAATACCCAGTGGTTTCTGGGTGAAATAAACAACATTGGATGATTTTGATTGAACATTTTATTCTATACCGTGTGCTAATTGCAAAAACGTATACATTGGTGAAACATCTCGTAATTTTCACAGTAGGGTGATCTCACATCGCAGCGACATAAAAACCAAAAAAATTAACGCATGCGCGTTGACAGAACATTAATTAAGTTTAAAACATGAATTTAATTTCGAGGATTCCTGTATTTTGGCTACGGAAAATAACCATTCTAAACGTGTTTTCTTGGAAATGTGTTTAATAAAATCCAATACGTGTTGTATAAATAAAAAGTCTGATATAGACAAACTGAGGTTGCGAGCCTATTGTCGTTAATGATCTCCTTCAAATGCACGTAGCGTTCAAATGATGCTTGCCTCTTCTCCTCTCGATAAACTGAATCTCTCGTTCTGGCCTGAACAGTAACTCTTGGAATATAAGTAGAAAAATATAACTTACAATATTTTACTGGATAAGCTTCTGTCAGATACACTAACTCCACAAAAAACTCACTAGCATTCACTTCTACTGCTTATTACCTCTCGGGAACCACCAGAAAAGAATGACTGTTCGCCTTGCACACTTGGAAAACAACTGTTTCTCTTTTCTCTCTCAAAAATCTGGCTTAATCTCATTCTTACAAACCATCCCACTTTTGTTATTCTCCTCCAATTAAAGCTCGTCATACCTATCCCCATCTCTTCATTCAGATAACAAACAACAATTTCTACCTACATTTATAAATTTCCAAAAAACTATTAACATGTTAATCGGTTTCTACATATTCTTAAGAAGTAACGGAGATATATTTTCTAAATATTCTATTGTATTGTCTTATTCACTGTACAAGTCCATTTGGAAAGCCCGCTCGCATTGTTCATGGTTTCACTAATTACACTCACGTCACTTTATAAAGAAAATAATTTATGCATATCTTTAAAATTTCGTTTACTGCAGGTAATCCAGGATAATGGACTTTCATTTCTTCGAAATATCTTTAATAGTTTATTAGTCGAATTATTTGAATTGTTATATTTTGTACTTTGAAATATATTAAGCAAACCAATATTATTTTCAATTTTACATAGCATAACAAATATATATATATATATATATATATATATATATATATACATATATATATATATATATATATATATATACATATATACATATATATATATATATATATATATATATAATATATATATATATATATATATATATATATATATATATATTAGGCTATACACCCCAGTGTGGGGTTAAACCGCAAATGCTTTCTAGATCCTATTTCTTAAGTGGATCAGTCTTTTTTGTTTATCTTATCTTCTTGACAATATCTCTCCATTTTTTCTGTCTCTAGTTCTTCCTCTCCATTCTCTGCCCTTTGGAGGTCTTCTTCAACTTCTTGCGGTCACTTTGATTCTATCATTGCGTATGTCACTGCCTCATCGTCCTGCTCGCCAAATGTGACCTAACCATCTAACTCTGCATTGCTTTATTTTAGTTACGATGTCGTAGAGTAGCTGAATATCGAAAAAATCCGCGAAAAACTTCCAACGCTCACTACTCCGACTAGAACTATTTGAATCTTTGTCCCTTATGTCAAATTGCATACTTGCAAATTGGAAATGAAGTTTAGTGATGTCGAAAAAGTAACTACTATTAGTTACTTTATGTCCGTTACTATCCAATACCCTAAGTATCTATTAACAAACCGAGCATTATATATCGTTACTTCGTTATTCAAAATTTTTTGGAGTTTTGTTTACACGGTAGGCGACATTATCTATTAATAATTTGTCTCGTTACTTTTTCTAATGCATAAATAATATATTCTTATCTTATTTAATATTAGCCACGCCCTTTCAGCAAATTTCGTTTAACCGAATCTCATCACACACTCAGCAGAAATATTGTTTAGTCGGCCGATAATATTTGTTTATTTAGATTCCTCCCAACTAAATTATAATGGAAAAAATTAAATTATTAAGTGGATATCTATAACAATAAGTGTTATATTTTTTATTAGCTAAGGTCATATGCTGACATATTTTAAAAAAATTTCGATACGATATTACTGTCGGCGTCGCAATGCAAGAAGATTTTTTATGATTAGAGGGCAGCTTTTTTCAAAATCTAGACAATTAATTTTAGAGCGAAGAAGTCGTCTGCTGGAAAAGAAAATTTTATTTTTACATTGTAATTATGACCTCTGAGCACGTGTCAAATGTGTTTTTTTAATGAATATTTTGATGCGGTATGTATGTTTATGGTATTGTTCGTAATGCGCATTAGTCCAGTTTTTCAAATTTTATTACATATTTTTTTACATTTCATAGAGTCTTTAAGCATATACCCGAATTACTACTCGCTAAAACGACATTCAGTCCCAACTGCAAGACGCAAGAGTCTCGCAGGCTTAGTCTTGGTCTTGCTTAAATCTTGCACCGTCAGTCTTGGTCTTGGTCTTGCTAAAATTAGGAGGTCTTGTTCTTGGTCTTGGTCTTGCGAAAACGCAAGAACAAGACCAAGACTGATTTTGGGCAACACTAATTCTGAAGAAGAGTTGTGTACCTATGATCAATACTGCACTCTGTAAGAGCTCTTAACATGCAGCTATGCTGGACTAAGTTAAACGCTTTCTCAAAGTCTACAAATATTAATAATATCAATGGCTTGTTTTCTGTAACTTTCTCTATTAAGGTATTTCTTTATTTTGATACGACTCTGCAAAGTTGATGTTGCCAATTAATCACCTTCAATCAAAAATTGTTACATTAAAACTATTATTAAAAATTGCATTTTTAATAGTAAATCAATCACAGAAAGGGCAAAATTCATGTAATATTTATTTCAAAAATTCGGTTTTTATTCTCCATCAAAAAAAATCCCCTACTCTTTCTCCCTTTAACATGAATTTTACATGTATTTAACTTAATACCGTAAACCAGGTTTATGTCCTTTATTTATGTACTATGTTATTTGGTGTTTAACATGCGTGGTTTACCAAAATGTTTCATTGACCTGTTTAAAATTGAAAAAATTCAATAATATTAACGAATTTTTACTCAAAGCACTCCGGCGTGTCAACACAACGCGGTGCCTGCGGTAACGGTTTTGGATTTTGATAACTTTGTAAATTTTAGATTACAGCTATTTTGAAACAATATTTTTGATGCACTTCAGTTTTATTTATGTACATCAATATTGTTGTTTGATAAAGTTATGGTATCATCAATTTAGCAAGGCAAAGTGAAACCGTCGCTCAATATAAGAAACAAACGTGGATGCCATATGAAATAATCAAAATAATGGAAAAAAGAAGGAGGCTTAAAAATAGAAATAATCCAGAATATAAACGAAAGCATCATTTAATTCAAAGAAAAGTCAGTGAAACGAAAGGGTCGTAGAAGGGAAAGAGAATTTTATATAAATACAATTAATCTTTATATAACATCTTATTTAGTTTATAAAATAGGTACTTATTATTAAATTAACTATTCGCTGCCTGAGTATTACAAGGGTGTATGTATCAAAATTAAAAAATCAGCAATTTTACGATAACAAGGTTCTATGTATCATCATCAAGGCAACCATAGAACTTTGTAAATCTAAAATATATGCATGCAATCCTCTAAGATTAATCGAAAATCATTGGTGTATGTTATGAAAATATAAAAAGAGCGCAACATAGTCCTATGTTAAACATACAACTTTGTTTTTCGCAAAATTTTAGTGAACTTTCCAAACTCAGAATAACACGGTCCTATGTAGTATACATAGAAATTTATTTTCTCATTATTACAAGCTTAGTAGCAGTGAAAAAACGATGTTTATTTTAAGCACAACTGAAAAAAGTATTCCACAACGAGGAAGAAAAGGGAAAAATGCCCAAAACTCAAAAAGACCTAAAACCTTTAATATCTTCTTTATTTTAAGTAATAACAAAATACACGTTTGTAAACAGTTTTATGGCGGCACACTAGGTGTAAGTCAAAAACCTATATACACCATTTACAAAAAATTCTACGGAAACGTACACAACTCGTCAAAGTGTTCAGGGAAAGCATAGAAAAAAAGGTACATCAGATGCAAATGCCAATCTTGTTAGAGAGCATATTAATATGTTCCATGTAATAGAAAGCCATTATTGTAGAGCTGATGCTAAGAGAAAATATGTAGAGGGTGACCTATCACTGCAAAAAATGTACAATATGTACGAGGATTTCATAAAGGAGAAAGACTTGACTCTAGTAGAACTTAATGTTTATCGCAAAATATTTTGCAGTGAATTCAATTATTCATTTAATAAACCACTGAAAACTTTGTTTTCAAACTTCCACAAAATTTATTTTAAATATTATCACTACAGCTGTTTCGGCTGATTGCCTTTCTCAAGAGATCTATTTTGGCTTGGGTTTACAAATTTATAGTCTCTAATGAAATAGGTTGAGGAGGGGAGAACTGTTTGTCTCAAGTTGGTCATTCAGAATTATATCTGTGTTTTTTAATTTGTTGATTTCCATAGATTCTAACAAAGATAGCTTAAGGCCTTTATTTTGAATGTGAAGAATTTTAAATTTGTCATTAAAAGAATGATTATGATCTAGAAGGTGAAGTGCGTATGTCGAATCTGTTTTTCTATTCTTGAAAGCCCTTTTATGTTCTGCTATTCGTTTATCAAAGTTTCTTCCAGTTTGATCGATGTAAGTTTTTGGGCAGTCGCCACATTGAAGTTTGTACACGCCACTATTTAAGTGTTTTTTATTTTGGCTCTTGTTATTTTTAATATATTTGCCTAGGTTGTTATTTGTTCGGAAAGCTGGTGTTATTCCTTTCTTTTTTATGTGTTTGGCAATTTTTGTTGTTATTTTGCCTGTATATGTAATCGAGCAGAAGGTACTGGGTTTTTTCTCTGGTGGTGGAAATACTAATTTCAGGGCTTTCTTGTGTAGTTTTTGATTTAACATTTTATTAATTGTTTGTTCGTTGTATCCGTTGTTTACTGCTATCTGCTTAATTATATTTAATTCTGTTTAATTCTGTCTAATTCTGTCTAATTCTATTTAATTCTAATGTCTAATTGGTAGTAAATTTCTTGATGTACTATCTAAAAAATCACTGAAATTATAGTTCACGTCCACAGAGGGAAAGTGCCACCCAGAAGTCAAGCACCAATTTTGGAATTTACGGAAGTTCTGAGCGGAAAAAAAGTTGATGACCCTGTATAAAGTTTTTGTTTACAAAAACGAATACAATTATTGTGCTGTTTTAATATGTTTTTAATTGTTACACCGTACAAAACATTTTATTTAATTTTAACTGGAATCACCAGTTAAACACAAATTAAAAGAAAAACCCTGCTAGAATTTTTGTTTACTATTATTTCTTGTTTATAATCTGCAACCGGATAAAACCCATTATCACTGGTATAACAAGGTTTTACTCCAATTATTGCAAAAAGGGTGATTTTCTACTCAGCGGGATATAACTAACAGAAATATATAATTTACGATGATTACTTTTTATAGATTTTGTTTTAGTAGTGTGGATGTCACGTTTTATTGGCCGTTAGTGGAGTTATCTGCATTTTAAAACCTTGATGTACGAAAATGGAATACTTAAAAGCAAATAAGCATATAGAAAAGTGATTAATCCTCTTATTCATATTTTATACTCTTTGAATTTATAACTATTATAGAGCAAAATAGAGAGCAAATACAAGATTTGTTAAATAGCTCAGGAAAATAATCAAAAAAATATTACCAGGCATTTAGCAAATGTTATGTTTTTAGCAAACACCGCATAATATGAATGCGTGCTCAAGCCGCTCCATCCATTCGTGAAAAATGTCTGAGGAGCTGCTTATGGTTAGTGCCGCGTTTGTTGTTATTAGTTATTGTTATCATTAAAAAAGAAAAAATAAAGGAAAAATAGGCGATGGTAGACGACGCATTTATTTAAAAGAAGAACCCTACAAATGAAGTCCGATTTACTAGTAGATTTGGCGTTAGAACCTAATACTGGACAATTTCAAAATTTTACATGTATGTTAGTAGAAGAGTACCGTATATCTTTTAGTTGTATCATAAGAGATACCGTAACTCTTATTGATATCCTTATCAATAAGAGATACCGTAACTCCATCAAATCAGCAAAGACATATCCAGGAACAGATGTGTCATCAGACCACAATCCAGTAATCGTAAAATTCGAAATCCACTTAAAGAAAATAAAAAAACAACAAAAGACACAACAAATAAGCACTCTGCTAAAACACCCGAATACAAAAGGAGAACTAACGTTGAAAATTAACGAGGAGTTAAGCAAAACAATAATCAATGATAATGAAGATTCCAACGAAAAATGGGAAAAATTTAAGAACACATTAATGATGCCAATTAAAAATACGATGAGTAGTCACAAAATCGATGAAGCTAAGACTCCATGGATGACAGATGAGATCCGGCAACTAATGGACAAAAGAAGATCATACAAAAACAAAAATGTAAACGAATACAAAGCCACACACAAGGAGATCAGGATAAAAATACGGGCAGCTAAAGAAAAGTGGTACAACGACAAATGTTTAGAGATAGAAGAACTCCAGAGAAATCATGATAGTTTTGAAGTGCACAAAAAAATTAAAGAATTAGCAGGTATAAGACGGTCCAACAATAGTAACACCCTGGTTGATACGAATGGTAAAATAATATCTGATGTAAAAGGCAAACTAAACAGATGGAGAGAATACGTCCAAGAATTGTTTGAGGATGACAGGACACAACAAGATAGCATGAACGATTGCGAGGAACATGATATAGGTCCAAATATAACTAAGGATGAAATAATACATGCAATAAATCTGGCAAAATCTAATAAAACTGCGGGACCTGACACAATTCCAACTGAAATAATTAAATTAATATCAGAAGATCAGATCAATGTATTAGTAGACTTATATAATACTATATAATACGGGTATTATTCCGAGAGATTGGCTCAAATCAACATTTATTACATTACCAAAAAAACCTAATGCAAGGGAATGTAATGATCACCGTATAATTAGTCTAATGAGTCACACACTAAAAATATTCTTAAAAATTATCCATTTAAGAATTTTCAGAAAAGTGGAACAAGACATCACTGAAACCCAATTTGGATTTAGGAATGCCATGGGTACACGAGAGGCATTATTTGGATTTAACGTCCTCATGCAAAGATGTATGGATGTAAACCAACCACTCTATGTTTGTTTTATTGATTATAATAAGGCGTTCGATAAGGTCCGACACAACCGTCTTATACAGTTACTTAAAGAGAAACACATTGACAAAAAAGACTTAAGAATAATAACTCATCTCTACTTTAACCAAACAGCAAAAGTCAGAGTCGACAGAGAACTTTCGGAGGAAGTAGAGATAAAAAGAGGCGTAAGGCAAGGTTGCATACTCTCCCCCTTATTGTTCAATCTATATTCGGAAGAAATAATTAAAAAATCACTCGAAAATGTAACAATTGGAATAAAAGTCAACGGCAGACCCATCAACAATATCAGATATGCCGATGATACTATACTAATTGCAGAGAATATACAAGATCTACAGACACTTTTAGATAATGTAGTAAATGCTAGTGAGGAAAGCGGACTAACGCTTAATGCTAATAAAACAAAATTTATGACAATTTCCAAAACACAACAACAAGACATTTTAAACATAAGAGGAGTTCCAATAGAAAAAGTAAAAAAATACAGATATCTTGGTACAATTATTAATGAAAATAACGAGTATACAGAAGAAATAAAAATGAGAATTGGACAAGCTAGAGCAACATTTAATAAGATGAGAAAAGTATTATGCAGTAGAGACCTTAGTTTACAACTCAAAATAAGAATATTACGTTCTTATGTGTTTTCGGTGCTGCTGTATGGGGTGGAGGCCTGGACCTTAAAGAAAGAGGTGAGCGATCGACTTGAAGCATTCGAGATGTGGACCTACCGAAGAATATTAAAAATAAGTTGGGTAGACCGAATAACAAATGTTGAGGTCCTCAGAAAGATGACAAAGGAAATGGAAATCATGAATACGATTAAGATAAGAAAGTTACAGTATCTCGGCCACGTTATGAGAGGGGATAAATATGTGTTGCTACAAACCATAATGCAGGGAAAAATACAGGGAAAACGAAGTATTGGAAGAAGACGCATCTCCTGGCTCAACAATCTGAGAAAGTGGTATAATTGCAGTTCCGTCGACTTGTTCAGAGCTGCAATCTCAAAAGTGAAAATAGCTGTGATGATTACCAACCTCCTTAGAGGAGATGGTACCTAAAGAAGAAGTTAGTAGAAGGCTTTTGAATGCCTTTTAAATGATATAGGCCCCGTATTTCTATAAAGAAAAACGACACAATCTTAAGAAAATCCATACCTGTTAAGGATCGTTTACTGATAACATTAAGGGAACACTCTGTATTTTTTTGTCCCAAGAAATTGGTTTTTTTTATTACCGCTTATAGATATACCACATTTGTATATTTACACTAATTTTTATTTTCAACCGGCATCTTAAAAACCTTGGTAGCCCATTTTTGTTTGCAGCATTAAAAGTTTGACGAAAAAGTAGCACAGGTTCGTTAAAACCGCAATGCTTTATCTTCCATAACAACCGAAATAACCTATAAAAAGGTCCGAATTGGGACACCCTGTACTTACTGTAAAAACACAATACCTTTTGCAAAAGACCCAAGTAAGCTGCTCATTTTCTTCTTCACAACTGCTGAACCTATATCAAGATTTCTTGAAATTGACTCCCATGCATCTTCTTTTTTTGTTTTTGAATAATAAAACTTATTTTTGGGATCCCACAATATAGGGTTTTCTTCATACAAATCTATTAATTGCAAACATTGTTCATTTGACCACTCCATTTTACAGATAAATCAATAAAATGAATAAAACTCAATAAATCCGAACTTGTCTTGCAAATGCAACAAATCCCTACGCTATCCGTCTAAACTGAGCGCGAACGCACACGTATGTTTCTTTGATGTGTGCTAAAAAACCGACACCACTCTGGCTCGCAGCATGTGTGCTCAAGTCATTCGCGAGAAGCAACGCATGCGGCGAGAGGTTACGAAAGCGCCGTCCACATTCGCACACGTATGTGTCTTCGTGGCTGCTCACCGCATGCGTTTGTAGGTCTGTACGCGCCTTTAGCTTAAGCTCAGCACTCAACGTATTCACAGCATATTCGCTGACTAGGAAGTGTTTTTTAATCTTTCAGTATACGCGCATCAAAAAGTTGCATCAGTAAGTACATGCGGCGGACTGTGGGTCTGCATATTGAAATAGCAAGTATGAGACGGACTATAAAATTCTTCTGATAAAATAAAATAAACTACTGTAGGTCTTAATTAATGTTGTTTTGTTATTTGAAAGGGAACTAACGTTAGAATAAAAGTGCGCGATTCATACGAGACGTCTTTATTACATAACAATAAACTGTAAGGGTGGTATTTACAGGTGCACAAAATTACAACATTACGGATAATTGTCTACGAATTAAAATATCGGACACCCCGTCGTTAATAGTTTTCGTCTTTCGTCTTTGTCTTTTCTCTGGCGGGCATTGCACAATAATTAACCTTCACCGCGCAAGAGTCAAATATCGAACTCCCTTTTAGGTAAGGCATATGGGATTTTGTATATATTTTTCCTGTTCCTTTCCCCGCGATGGCGACCTGTCTGGGGCGCCTTAAGAATATGGTTTTAGTGGTATCTCGCAGTGGCGTAACTAACAAATAAAACTATGCTAAATACTTAATACTTATAGGAAATATTTCCTACACTACTATTACTAACACTTATACTTATTAATTATTTTGCGTTACACACCCAATGTGTTACACACATTGTTTCATTTTTCCAGTAACTCCAGCGTCCCCTTTTTTGGCTAATATTACCAGCTAGAGGTGGTAGTGGATCTTTAGATTTAACCATTTCTGTAATTTTTAATTGAGGAGTTTGCTGCAAAAACGATGCAGCTTCATATTTAGACCGTTTTGTGTGGAAACATATGCCATAAAAAAATTGGCGATTGACTGGTATAAGAACGATGTAGTTCCAATAATAAATAAAGGAATTATACGTCTTTATGGATCTGCCTCCTCACTCTTTTGGTGCAGGAAGGGTGCAGCTCCGGACCTGCATCCTTTTTGTATCAAACGACTGTGAATGTTAGGTGATTTTCGTGGAATGAAAGGCCATCTTCTGTTATCGCTGGGCCGGCAGGGCAGCAGATTTGTTTTGACTCGTTAAGTCAAAGTTGTTTGAATAGTGATGTCGCGGGACCTTAAGCTAGGAGGAAGCCTTCAAAGAAGAAACGTACCTCTGTAAAAAAACAGACATGTATACCAACTGAAAAGGAGTGTAGGGACCGAGATTAACTAGATCGAACTGCAACTGCAAGTACAAGTGTTTTTAAATGTGAACGAAGAAACAAGAAAAGTTCTCTTACAAATGTTTACCAAAATAGGCGACAAAGATTTCCAAAATAACTATTTGGAGGCTTGATTCAAACTACTACTATTCAAAGAACTCGAAAAAAAGACTAACGAAAGGCAAGACCGCACGCTACTTGTTTGGTTTGTTCAATCCATGGCATATGAAGGAAACGTGTAGATCACATTGCTCAAACTTTACATGACAGAGATATTGCAGCGCCCTAGTAATAAAGGAAAGCATACAAATAGACTCAACAGAAAATATAACGAAACACTCAAAAATGTGAACATGCACATCCAGAGCTTTCCAAGGCGTGAA
This sequence comes from Diabrotica balteata, assembly GCA_918026665.1. Taxonomy (NCBI): domain Eukaryota; kingdom Metazoa; phylum Arthropoda; class Insecta; order Coleoptera; family Chrysomelidae; genus Diabrotica; species Diabrotica balteata. The sequence goes on from OU898284.1 coordinate 37,604,876, forward strand.
TCGCATTATAGTAAAAACAAATTCCGTTGATTCTATTTATCTCCAGATCTAAATGTAAAGAAGATGCATCAACTTTATTTGGAACTTTACGAAACATAAAGTGTTAGCAAACCTAAACATGTAGCATTTTCAATTTCATTGATTCTTTGAAGTATATTGAAGTCCCCTCGTATACGAAATATTAAAATCACCTTATATATTTTTGATAGATCTAAAAATATTTCGTACGTATTTAAACCCAAATATCTTTTCATTTCTTTCTTAGGTCGGCCAAGTTGAAATAAACCATTTTAGAGTTGTTTATTTATTTTACTTCGGCAAATTCTTTTCAAGTTTAATGCGTCGCAAAAGGATATGTACGTCGTTTCGTGGTGTCTTGTTATGTCAGCGTTTGTATGTATGCGTTCAATTTTAATAGAATTTCTTCACTCTCGTTGTAGCAGCTTTCAAGAGTGGTTCAACGTTATGTCCAAATTCACGTCGAATTTGTAAAGTATTCTGTTTTCGTCTTTTGTTATGAAGAATATGTAGCAGTTTGTTATTGGTTTTGTGGCAGTAAATGCTTCAATTATTAATGTTTTGAGTGAGGATTGGAGGACATCCTCGTTTTGTTTTTCTTTTGTTCCTGCTTTTATCCAAGGCTTTTGGCAGTTTGGAGATGGAGGTTTTCGTGATGCAGAGAGAGTGGAGCCCTCAGTTCCAGGTTCCAGTTATGGTTTCAGAAACTTAAGTGTGATCATGTGAATTAAGGTAACATTTTGTTCAAATTTTAAACTAAAGACAGACATTTTTTTATAAAATAATAATTGCTTTCGTTGACATTTAAAATTGTAAATTTTAGGTTTTGAGTAAAGCTGTCAATTTGTGTTTAGTTTTTTTTGAAATTTAATGTTAATTTATGACAGCTCGTTTTAGTATTTTTGATGTTGATTTGTTTTGTTTTTTTTTAAAAGGTTAACCTCCATGCAATTTTGTAAGTTTTGTAGCAATGGAGTTTGTTAATGGATGACACATGTAAGTTTTTGAATTTTGTATTTCTCCATGTAACTGTTTGTGGTGACACATAAATAAAGGTTAAATTTTGTTGTCTTAACTTTTTATTTATTTTTTTTGAGCCAAACCTTTTTGATTCTTATTTGAAAAAGATATGTTTTTTATGTTTTGATTTTGTTTTCTAATTATTTCCCTAGTTACAACTAGTGGTTGTAATAGGCATAATTAGGCACCTCAAGTGGCGCCCTATATTAAATTCCTTGAGGTGTTTCTTGTTTATTTTTATTTTGTTTATCCCAAGAGCCCTTTATTTCATTTTTTTGTAGTTGCCCCATTCCAATGCCCTTATCTTTTACTTATCCACGACCCCAGCTCTCCTACGAAACCCTGAGTGCCGTTCGCATCAGTAGCGATTATTTTGCTTGCCCTATCTCCACCCCAATAGTTTTTCCCCCAATTTTCTATCTCCCGTATTAATGCCCCCTGTGGTAGGCAAAATATTATCGTTACAAACATAAACCCAAAGTTCCCTTTAACTTCTACTATCGATACTTTAAAGAAAACTACAGGTTTGACTAACCTCGATCAGATACGTGCAAAAAATGTGATATCTTAGATAAAAATCTCAAAGATGTGATCCTCGACGTAATTAAACAAAAAGTTTTAGCTGCAGAAAAGAAGTTGCATGAGATTAACACCGATTTGTTTTTGAAGGAGCTGAAGAAGAAAACCACATTGTGCAAGCATAGCGACGAAGTGGAGGTTGTAACTTTGACTTTCAACAAAACCTTCCACTTCCAAAAATTCCTGCTGGGTAAGTTTTCTATAAACGCTAGTTAAAGACATACAACTTCTGCGTTCATTCTGGTAAGACAAATCAAGCACACTTTTATATGTATGATGAAACTATGGCTCGAAAATCACCAAACAAGGTACAGTCATTTTTGTACCGCTATATAAAATAGTACATTGTTTACCGGGTAGGAAAAGCTGAACATTCCTGGACGACTGTGAAGATTGCTAAGTCGAGGCGCAAGCCGAGACTTAGCAACACAGAGTCCAGGAATGTGGCTTTTCCTACGAGGTAAACATACTATTTTTCCGCAAATCGTTTAAAATTCGACAGATATTGATTGATTTAAAAAAAAACGCGATAATTTTATTCCCAAATAAATGGTGCTTTGAAATTCCTAATAAAATTACTTGGGTTACTATGGAAACGTATTGAGGTTGAATTGTCAAACTTGACATTTATGTAGAACACTAACAACTGTACGTAAATATCATTTCCTTACAGTAAGGAAATGACATTTCCTTACAGTAAGGAAGTCCTGACTTTTTCTTCAAGAAATTTTGACAGGAATGTCAAAATTTCCTGGCGATTTGCGGAAAAATATATTCCCTAAAAAAGTTTTATACCTTTCCTCCGATAACAATTGCTGTGCAAAACAAAAACTCAGTAATGATTCAGTTTCTGTATTTTCTGGTGAGAACTAGTTTTATTGACAATATAGAGCACCGCTTAACTGAACCAGGACATAGCTTTCTTCCCTGTGATCGCTGTTTTGGAGTTATTGAGAAGTTTTTAAGGAAGAAGGACTACGTGTTTGCCCTTGTCTCAATGTATGTCTCAATATAATTACTCAAAAGACTTAAAACCTCGTTCGGGCCTTTGCCACCCTCTCCTTCATGGTAAACATAGCAGACCATCGTTCCATCTTTCAAATTATGAATTCCGAAAACAACTGTCAATTTTCTGTAATAGTAGAGATCTTGGATCTTACAGGAATAAAGAAAGCTGAACAACTATTTAGAATAGCTCGAGACAGAGACAGTTTCGCCATGTTAATCACCAACGTCAAGGGGACTTGATAGGGCACGTTAAGAAGAAGAAGAGATCTTGCACAGGTATAATACGTAAAGATATATTGACCACGAAATCTATTGCAATTGCGGCAGTTGTTTGGTCTTTATCCTCCCGTTCTGCTCTGAGGTAATTATAAATTTTTTTTGCACCTTCGCTTATGAACTAGCAACTCAGCAACAGCCACTCTTTTTGCGTTGTCATTTAAAAATTTATTTTTAATTTTTAGTGATAACTCTTCACAAGTTCCACATGTATCCTGCTGAGGTTGGACGAATTTGAGATCAAAATTTTCTTTAAATTATCTCCAAAAAGATTCGTAACTAATTTTATGATCAGCGTGTTTAACTTTGTACATGTCGTACATTTTCTGCACATTAAGTGTGGAATCAAGATATTGCATTTCGTGAGAAGTATAATGAGCTGTTTTAGTGGGGTACGAAGCAATGTGTTTATGTACTTCCAAAAGTAGTTCAGTTGGTATTTTATTATAACTGCTACTTTTACCGCGTCGATCACAAGGAGTTTGCTGTTTATAAAGCAGATTAGATAACCGCTCACATCTTTTCATTGTGATTCCAAAGCTCGCCAAAAATCCTTTTTTACAAATAGCAACTCTACTGCCATTGAGAAGTAAATTGTACGTCACTGTCTTGGATTTAGGCTTTTTGTTTTTATCAGCGGGTAATCGCCGCTTAGGGACAGCACAATCCATAAGGCCTTGCAAGAAAACATCCGGTTCATCTTTATTGGATAAGTTGTTGAATGTGGAGAGAAGCTTGGTCTTCTCCTCAGCATTCCAGTGAGACAAACACTTCAACTTGCATCTGAAATAAATGAGGCAGATATTAAAACAACTTAAAATAATTGACAGATTAACATACTTTAAATAATCTTAGTAAATTGTGTTAGAATGTCAGTCAAATGCAATGCGAATGATTATTACATTAAGTTACAAAATAAAAGCACAATAAATTGAAGAGTAATATGGCTCAACACCTCTCTTATAAATAATTCAAGTCGAACTACCGCGCAGCAAGCAAGCAATTTGATTAAACCCAGCCTATGAGAAATGTTCACCCAGGTAGTACGATCGGGTCTAACAATTCATTGGAGCAAGGTGTGTTAACTCGAGTAAAAACAGGAGTCACCCCACCGTGCTCCAATGCTCTAGACCATCCCTTTCCCCCCTATAGCAATCTGATTCGCTATAGAGGCACAACAATCAGCCAAATGCTCTTCATGTGGAGGTCCTGGGTAATAGAACCCCAACATGGTTTCCTAACTGAATGCAAAAAAAGTGTCAATTCCAAAGCATACTTGATGAATATTAAGAAATGTAACGATTACAATAAAATACATGTATACCTTCGAGTTTTAAATAAATCGAAAACGGTGATATCTATCGAAATATTACAAGAGCACCTTTTTTGCGTAGAAAAGTATAAGGAAACAATTTTTAAAATATTTTTTAAAATATGTTAAAATTAAAAAACATGTGACGCAATAACCCCCGCTTACCCTCCAAAACTACCCTGTATTAATATAGGATGTGGTAGGTGGTGACATGAAATTAATTATCCTAATGTCTTATTAATCACTCCCAAAATATGAACTCCGTATTCAAAACCGTTTGGAAGATATTTGAAAAAATATGAATTTCAATTCACCCCTTTAAAGGGTTGTATCTCCCTTATTATTCAGTTTTATAAAAATGTGTACATAAAGAAGTACCCTTATTTTTGGACGTACTATGAGCTCTAGAAATTAATGTACATAATTCTGGACCACCTTGTATAATAATAAATATCATTTCGAATTCACCATCTGACATTTATGCTAAGAACCCGCATACAGCTGTAAATTTTCTCTCGCTGAGAATTTCCAAGGAAATCCAAAAAGTGCATTTAAATCAAAAACCTGCTTATGCAACCCGTAGTGTCACACGGAAATACCATTTAAAATTTATTTCCTATGACCTGGCTGACACAACATTTATTGCATTAGGGATTTGTACCATTCACTGAGCTTAACATATGCGGAAACTTTTATAAAGGTCGCTAACTTTTAAATGTTGGATCTGTAAAAGTTTTATAAAGGCTTTTTGCTATTTACACGTGTATTCGGTTGGATATTACACTTTTTATTAAACGTTGACGTTATATAACGTTTCTCTTTTTAACAGATGAATTGATAAATGGTAAATATGTGATTTTTGTACACATAATAGAGATGATTAAAATATTGCACCACAAATTACTAGGAAGTTCTGGATGGAAGATCAGTTATGAATTTGTCATAAAAAACTCTCTGGGTCACTTACTGTTCTTCAGATGGAATATGTGTGATAGTGTGATGATTTTCTGTTGATACAAAAATTAGGGTAGAGTGGAGTAATTTTATATCCTTATATCGGAACGACCACATTGAGCGTCATAGACGGGAGATGGTTCTTGATATCTGGTCCTCATTGGTCTGCAGGCTAAACTAAGTGAGGGTAACCAGATATGGTGAAAATTTACCGAAAGATTACCGGTATAAGTAATCTCCCAGTTGTTGGCCAACAGCTGAGGGTGGATGAGCTGACAGGTGATAGGGAACTCATTGTCTTGAGGCTGAGAAATCGACCTCAAAGGCGGAAGAGCTAATATATTAGTCAACGGCATTGGGATGTAGCAGGCAACGAGAAACCACTACAGTAAAGATCCAATGGATATCTCTAGTATAGTTATCATGGCATGATAAATAATCAACAAAATCTTACTGATCATGGAGATCGGAGGCCAAGATCCGGCAAGAAAAGTGACAAGGCTTTTCGGGTCGTCAACCAGCAAAAACCTTGTATATATAAATATTACCAACGAAATAATGAAAATTGAAACATGGAACGTTACCAGCATGTATGAGCCAGGAAAAACACACAACGTTATTCAAGAAATGCAAAGAATGAATATTAGCATTTTGGGTATAAGCGAAAACCCGATGGTCGGGAAATGGATGCTGTCATATTAAAGATCACATAATCTACTACTCCGGTAACCAAGATACCCAACATCGTAATGGAGTGGGTATAATGTTTAAAAAAGTCTCTATCTCGTCATGTCCTGAACTTCCTACCTTTGTCCGATCGTGTTATGATGTTACAAATAAATACAAACATCACAAAAATGAATATAATACAAGTTTACGCACCAACAGCGGACAAAGAAGAACATGAAATAGAAACATTTTATGAACAAATTGACTCGGCATTGAAACTGACCAAAAAAAGGGACATCACAATAATAATGGGAGATTTGAATGCTAAAGTTGGGAAAGGAAGGACAGATGATTTGGTAGGAAATTTTGGATTAGGGAATAGGAACGAGTCTGGTGAAAGACTGGTACAATTTTGCCAGGAAAACAGAATGGTAATTACAAATACCTTTTTCGAACTACCCAACAGACGTTTATACACATGGAGATCTCCACAAGACACAGAACATCACATAGTGAGAAACCAAATAGACTATCTACTAATCAATGAAAGATACAGAAACAGCATAATGTCAATTAAGACATACCCTGGTGCAGATATATCATCTAATCATAATCCACTAGTTGCAAGAATGAAAATAAAACTAAAGAAAATTAATAGCACAACCCCCAAAAAAGCAGTTGATATCAACAAATTACGAAAACCAGAAGTAAGAGAACAGATGATACAAGAAATTGATGAAGCAGTAACAAAGATACAACCCATAAAAGACAACACAAAAGTTAACATCAATGAGAATTGGACAGACATTAAAACAGCGTTAATGAAACCAAGCATAAGTCACCTCCATAAAAGTAAAGAATATAAAAAAGAATGGATGACAGATGAGATACTGAACTTAATGGATGAAAGAAGAAAACAGAAAAACAAAAAGAACCAGAAGTATAAAGAGATACAAAAAGAAATTCGTCTAAAAATACGCACAGCTAAAGAAAACTGGTACGGGGAAAAATGCGAAGAAATCGAACAACTACAAAATAAACACGACAGCTTTAATGCACATCGGAAGATCAAAGAGTTGACGAGGAGACAAAGTAACAGACACAACATATTAGTAGACGAGAGTGGAAACATTATTATGGACACAGAAGAAAAATTAAGAGTCTGGAAACAGTACATAGAACAACTGTTTAAAGATCAAAGAGACAATGTAGATAACGAATACATAAACAGTGACACAGGACCAGAAATAACGAGAGATGAAGTGGAATACACGATTAAGAAATGAGGTCGGGGAAGGCTACAGGCCCAGATGAACTACCAATAGACATAATTAAACTCATCAAAGGCAACAACTTAATAAAGATCGTGGAACTATTTAACAGCAATTACAAAAATCTGGTATCATACCTAATGAATGGCTAGTAACAACAATAATAGCCATACCCAAAAAGTCTAATGCGAGACAATGCTCGGAACATCGCACCATCAGTCTCATGTGTCATATATTAAAGGTCTTCTTAAAAATCATGCATCGGAGAATATATAAAAAATTGGAAGTTGACATCGGACCCTCTCAATTTGGCTTTAGAGACGGACTAGGAACTAGAGAGGCACTGTTTGCTTTTAATGTTCTAACACAACGATGCTTAGACGTAAATCAGGACATATTTGTGTGTTTCCTAGACTATAACAAAGCATTTGTTACAGTAAAACATAGGCCACTGATGCAAATACTGGAAAATAAAAATATTGATACAAGGGACATGCGAGTGATAAGGAATCTATACTACAAACAAGAAGCTACAGTACGAATTAACAGCTCGATATCAGATAGAATACAGATCAAAAGAGGTGTTCGGCAGGGCTGTGTGTTGTCTCCAACCTTGTTCAATGTCTACGCTGAAGAAGTTATTAAAAAAGCTCTTATGAACGAAAAAGCCGGAGTAAAGATCAACGGTCACCCCATTTGCAATATCCGATATGCTGATGATACCGCGCTCATAGCAGAAAATATTGCCGACCTACAGAGATTACTAAACAAAGTGGTAGAAGCAAGTGAAGAATTTGGTCTGTCACTGAATACAAAGAAGACCAAATTCATGATAATTACAAAGAAACGTATCAATAATATCAACTTACATGTAGGACAGAATCTCATTGAACGAGTACAAAATTACAATTACTTCGGAACAAATATTAACGAGTCAAACGAATACACCAGAGAAATAAGAATAGGAATAGAGAAAGCCCGCAGTGCCTTTAACAATATGAAACAAATGTTGTGTAGCCGAAACCTAAGCCTAAAGCTAAAAATACGAATGCTTAAATGTTATGTTTTCTCGGTCCTGTTATATGGGGTGGAGGCGTGGACACTAAATAAGCAATGTATGGTTAAGCATTGAGATGTGGGCGTACCGAAGAATGTTAAAAATCTCCTGGAAGGATAAGATAACTAACCAAGTTGTATTAGACAGGATGAACAAACAAAAGGAGGTCGTATTGAGTGTTAAAATGAGGAAACTACAATACCTGGGACATATTACACGTGGGAATAAATATCAACTGTTACAACTAATTATGCAAGAAAAGATTGAAGGTAGGAGCAGCATAGGTAGGAGAAGAATGTCATGGTTGAGAAACCTCAGGGAGTGGTTTGCTTGCACTTCCATACAATTGTTCCGAGCGGCAGCCTCCAGGGTCAAAATTGCCATGATGATAGCTAACCTTCGTAGCGGAGATGGCACGTGAAGAAGAAGAAGAAGGAGTAAATTTGGAAGTGGGGCATATTTGGACAATTCAATTTTACTGATTAAAAAGCGTTGTGTAGTTAGTTGGGTCCAAGGGCGTACATATTTAAGTGTGTTGTTATCGGGTCACAGTAAAAATTCAAGTAAATCGTTCATGGGAACATCTCGGCAAGCGTCTTACATAAAGTTCAATACCTCATTTTTTTCTTATAATATTCAATGACTTTTTGTAAAATATATTCATGTCATAAACAATAAATATCGCTCCTAAGTTGTATTAAATAGTTTTTTGTTTATATTGCTTTGACAAGTGCTTATTTAAATTGTCCAAATGTGCCCCACAGCTGTACAAATCTACTTCATGGTGGGATACAATTGGACAAATACACTGTTAAAAAAAATATGAATTTTTTTATATTTTTCCGTGGGTTATTCCTGGTTTTGTCGATAAATATTTAAAAACAACACATACAACTATTGATTTGTGAATTATCAGTTATAGAATATTAAAATATCTTGAAAATATTCCTTAATGAAAAATAATTTCCAAATCTATCCCACAGTTCTATCTGTCTTCTATCAAAAGTTGAGTATTTCTATTTTAGTTATAGCAGGTCTAAAAATTTCGATAGAGCTCAAGTTAAACCATTCTCTCAGTTTTCGCAACCAAGAGGTTCGCCTTCTTTCTCTGTCTTTTTGCCTTCAATTTTAACTTTCATCTTCTTCTACAAGTGCCATTTTCGCGACGGAGGTCGGCAATCATCATAGCTATTCGGACTTTTGATACGGCTGCTCTGAAAAGTTCATTTGATGTACATCCGTACCACTCTCTCAGGTTGCGCAGCCACGGCATTCTTCGTCTCCCTATGCTTTCTTTTTCTTTTTTTCTTTCATAATGAACTGTAATAGAAGTTAGTCATTGACCACACGTATAAGAGTATTGAATTACGACGTCTGGTCCACTCTGTTCTATGGATGTAAAACCTTGCCAACAAAAATAAGAAATATTAACTAATTAAGAAGCGTTTCGAGCTGTGGTCTTACCGTCGCATGCTCAGAATTCCGTGGACAGCAAACATATTTAACGAACGATTTTAGCTATTCCGCAGATTTGCTTGCCCCCATCTAGGAGAGATTCTTTAAGTTTTTGCCAAGTTTCTTCTAAGTCATAGTTCTGGTTTAAGTGCTTTTGTAGACTATTGTTCACATAGCTTTTGTATTTCTGTGCTATTTTCTTATCTGCTAACTTGTATGACCTAATAACTGCGTTGGTGAGGTTTCTTGGGGTTCTGTCTCTTTTTCTTGGTACCTTCTGCGTGCGTTTTTGTTCCACACCGATACTAGTTCGGGATACTACCAGATAATGGTCGCTATATATTTCTGCTCCCCTTCTGACTCTGACATCTTTGATACATTGTCTTAAGGGTCTGTTTACCAATACATAGTCAATAATGGACTTTTCTCCTCTACTCTTGACTTCTCTGGTATATTTGTGCACATCTTTGTGTTGAAAAAAGGAATTCATAATTATCAGGTCATTCTCTCTACAAAAGTCTATAATTCGTTGACCATTATTGTTTCTTACTTGTTCTCCGTGTTGTCCTAGTACATCCGAGGATTCTTGGTCTTTTACGCCTACTCTACCATTGAGATCGCCAATTATTATTATGTTACCTTCTGCGCTATCTATGATCTCTGTCGCCTTTTCCCAAAAAATGTCCTTGGTGTTCGCTCTTTCAGTATCGTTTGGTCCATATATAACAAAGATGTTGACTAGTTTCTTCTCTTCGGTTGTCATTCTAATTTTTAGGATCCTTTCGGTAATACATTCCCAATCTTTAATGCTACTAGTCAAGTTTCTATTGATGAGACAACCAACTCCTTCACGTGCTCTTTCTGACGGGGGTGCTCCACTGAGTATTAAAAAATGGCCATTTTCCAGAAACTGTGTGCTCTTACCTTTTCTTTTGGTCTCTGTGATCCCTAGTATGTCTATTTTAGCCTTATTAAATTCTTCTACAAGTTCAGCCTCCTTGCCGTTGAGACCTCTTACGTTCCATGTTCCTATTGTCCATCCTTCAGGTATTCTGGTTTTTTGAGTTGTCGTTGTTTTCACACTTTTAATCTCATTGATTACAGTTGCTTTGTGTATTTGTAAGCGTTTCTCATCTTCCTTCTTTTTTACGTTTCCACACTGGTCTTTGTATAGTGCTTTACTACTATTCATGTCCTTGTTCATTGCCTGTTTCGTCATCGTTTTTCCATTGCCGTTTTTTATTAGTTTTTTGGTTTATCTATCTTATTTTCTTTATTATTCCATTTCCATTCTTCCTTATTTACCCACAATTTATTTGTGCCAATCTTTACGTCGTTGCCTTTATCTATCTCTTCTCGTGCAATCATTCTTATAGTTTTTTGTATTTGTCTTTCTTTCATTGTGGTGTCGTTGTTGATATATATTTTTTTCCTTGTGGTTTTTTAGCTTGTACTTGTTCTTCATGACTTTGATTTTTTCTTCCTGATCTTCTAGTTCGATCAGACAGGTTTTTGTTCCCAGCTTGTATGCATCTTTGATTTTAACCTCAATTTCCATATATGTTTTGAATATATTCAACATCGCCTCTTTTATTACTCTTTGATCATAGGTATCTATTAATATACCATTCAACACTACATTGTTTTTCCTCCTTTGTTTTTCCATAAATTCCATATTCTCCTTGATTTCTTTCAATTCCTCTTTGATTTCTTTGTTTTCTTGTTTTAGGTCTTTGTTTTCCTTCTTTAACTTTTTATTATCTTCGATGAGCTGTTCTATTGCTTCTTTACTGCTCTTTTGGTCGTTCTTTATCTCTGTGACATCTTTTGCCAACTTGTTCATCATTTCAATTATGGTATCTAGTTTTGATTCATGTTTATTCCGTGGTGAGTTTGTTGATAGCTTTCTATTCTTCGTATGCTCTCCTCTTTCTTCATCTTCGATGTCATCCTCCCTCATTTTTCTTTTTATTCCGTCGTCCGTTACTGAGCTATCGCTCTCCCAATCATTTCCTTTCTCCAAAAACTTTTTCATTATTCGGCGCCAGGCACTATCTTCCACCTCGGTTGATCATTCAGGGAAAAATCGAAAGAAAACGTTGTGATGAAAAAACAACTATTCGAGGTCGAGGAATTGTTTCATTTAACTTTCTACCAAGAAACATTCCATCAGCTTAATACGATGATAGCCAATGCTTGCTAACAAGCACGGCACACAAAGAAGAAGAATCAACTGTAGCAGTATGTATCTTAATCCTAATTTAATGTTTATTTTAATTTATTTACAGTCTTCTCAGCATGAGTCGCTATCAGACATATTTAAGAGCAACATGCCAAATTATTTGAAAAATAAGGAATTCGAGTAATGTGTGCTTCCAATCATGACTTACGGTCCGAAACACTTTCCTTGACCCAAGCTACAGCAGCTATACTAAGAGGAGCCCAAAGACGCATGGAAGGCTTGCTACTTGGACTGACTCTCAGAGACAGAGTTGGAAACGAAGAAATAAGAAGAAGGATAGGCGTCATAATTGTCATAGAGCGCATAACATGGCTGATGTGGAACTGGCTGCACCTTGTGGCCAAAATGAATAACTAGCAGTGGACCCAAAAAAATTACAGTGTGGAGACCACGAGCTGACAGAGGAAGCAGAGGTAGATCGCCTACACAATGGATAGACGACGTCATAAGAATTTTCAGCAATTGGCTGCAGTAAGCTAAAGACCTACAGAACTGGAAGAAATTAGGGAAGCCTATGTTCAACTTTGGACTCAGAAGTCTGGATGATGACAGTCTTTTAACATAAACAATAAAACAAATTTCTTTTATAACATTTATTTATAACTTTACAAATACATTTATTAGACTGTATTTGACTGTCCTGACACTCTACTATATTAGCTCTTATATATGTATTTGTCCTGTTGTTAAGGAATTTTATCGACTTGTTCTAGACTCCTTGTGACCTCAGAACTTTTAGGTCTTTTTCGGACTTCGTTACTTGGAGTCTAGAACCCGATCGCCACATACATGCATAGTTTAGCATTTTCTAGACAGTCGCAGGTCATCAAACGCCCACCTGATATTTGATCATAGGCGTAGCAATGGTGGTCGTAATTCCTGTTGGCTATTATTGTGAGTTACATAATAATTAGTTCATTTCAAACAAGGATGTATACTATCTCCACAATTATTCAACATATATGGGGAGTATATTATGCGAAGAGCACTTGAAGGATGGGAAAAGCAGAGCAAGCAGAGCTGATGGAACTTATAAGACTGATCGAAAACGAAAGTCAAATATTTGGTCTGCAATTAAACATATCAAAGACAAAGATCATGATAGTGGATAGACCACACAACGATCATCCACACATAACCACAATTGACCGGTTCGAGGTTGTGAGCTCATACTTATATCTGGGATCATTAATCACAAACACAGGGTCATTACAAGAAGATATTAAACGTAGATGTGATCTAACAAAAGTTGCCACAGCAAAAATAACCAAAATATGGAAGGACTGTCAAATTTCAAGAGCGATAAAGATGAGGTTGATCAACTGCTTAATATTCCCAATACTGACCTCCGGATGTGAATCTTGGACTCTGATACAATCGGAGAGAAAAAAGTCTCTCCGATTATAGTAAATAAAGTCCATCTCCAACAATTAAAATATTTTGGGCATGTTATGAGAGCAAACACAGAAAACATGGAAAGACTCATAATACAAGGAAAGGTAGAAGGCCGCAGATCACGAGGAAGATCCCCAACAAGATGGATAGACCAAATTACAGGAATATGCCAAAGACCTATGCATGAATTAAAAGAAATGAGCAGAGACAGAGATCTCTGGAGACGGAAAATACATCACATCACGTCGACTACTACACTCCCCCTGGGGGGTCAGGATTAAAGAGAGAGAGTTCATAAAAAAAACAATTGAATCCAGAATAATCTGCGCTATTTGTTAGCTTGGTATTTTTTTATAATTTTATATATCTAATTTTCACTGTATATGTTTTATTATGTGTTCTTGTATTATTTCTTAGTTCTTAGTATACAAAAGTTAATTATTTTTATTGTGACATGACATATAGTGTTTTCTATGTAAAAATTGTCAATAAACCTATCTATCTATCTATCTATCATATTTGTTTTATATTTTTTATTTTTATATTTTTCAAAACAACCGCTCAAAAATCGTTTCGATGATTTATTTATTAAAGAAACTAATTTTGTTTCAGATGGGAAACTAAATATTAATTGGGTGAGTATTTCTATTTTCTTGGTTAATATTACTGACATTATATATAAAAACAAATTTATTTCAAATCCTTTATAAAAGGTATATAATAAAATGCCCAAACGGGCTATCACAATTACATTACAGAACGTTTTCGGATTGTTAAATCCATCATCAGTGTAAACGGGTATACATGCTATGAGCCACCAAAATATATGGGTCAAAACCCTTTAAATGTTATAAATTTATAGTTGTTTTACATTATATATAGTTACAAATTAGGATGTTTAAGTTACCGCCATGTTACCAATTCCAACGGTAACTTAAACATCCTAATTTGTAACTATATATAATGTAAAACAACTGTAAATTTATAACATTTAAAGGGTTTTGACCCATATATTTTGGTGGCTCATAGCATGTATACCTCGTTTACACTGATGATGGATTTAACAATCCGAAAACGTTCTGTAATGTAATTGTGATAGCCCGTTTGGGCATTTTATTATATACCTTTTATAAAGGATTTGAAATAAAATTTTTGTGATATATGGTATACAGCCAGCTACAGGAACTTAGTTTCCTAGTGGATTTGAGATTAAATAACTTTCTAACGCATATCTATGGCTTACATGTAAAACCTGACATATCTAATTAACTATATGTTTCAGGAGGCAATAAAATGTATTTAATTTCTAAAAAACGGCAGTTTTTATAAACATGAGTTATTTTTTAGGCACATTAATAGCGTATTTAATAATACAAGAAGAACAATAAATTTTATCTCGTAAGACGTTACGAGACGTTACTATAAGACATACAAGTTTTAACACTTAAGCATAAGGGACATACAATGGTTTATTTACAATATTAATAAAATAATTTTTTGTAAACTTTACTGATTTATTGAATAAAATACATATATTTAAAATTAAAATTTTTCCACACAAAAAAACTCAATTTTTTACACATAAGAATAAAACCAGAATATAAAATAAAAAAAAATCAACAGGACTCAGATTCAAAATTCTGAAAAATTAGTATTTTAAAGAATCATAGTCTTTAAGTATTGCAAATCCTGGTACTTATGGGTTTTATACTATTGTGAGCATTGGTACAGCTGTTTTGGCTCATTAAACTTTTAGTTTTTCGCACTCTTTTCCTTCAACAGAACCCAGTTTTCATCAAAGCTTAATTTATAGAAGACTTCTTTCTCCAGAGTGTGCTTTAATGCTGACAGGTTTGTAACAGTAGATTCGTCTGCCTTTGACCTAGTCTTATTGAGGTATATAAGTCGGACTTTGAGAAATCTATATAAAAAGAATGGTCCGGGTAAACTACTTCATAAAGTTTTGGATTAGTTTTCTTAGTTTCAGTATTCTTAAGTTGTTCTTTTTGTACTCCAACTATTAATAATAATAATATACGATTATTCAAATTAAGTATTACTTCAATTTACAATTTCAGTTTACTTACAATGAAATAAACGTAAAAAAGTCTTTAAAGCATTAACATGTTTGTTGACTTAATTTGTAATATTAACAGGTTTAATGTTTATTGATTTTTTTTTATTATTATTTATATTATTATTTTTTTTATTAGTCCAATTGTCAGAGATTTGATCCCTAAAAATCATAAGAACAAGCTGAATTTTGCTGAAAATATCAATTTTGAGATAACAAAAAAAGTGCAAAAAAGTTTATCACTATTATCTTAGTGCTTTCCTCTAAAACCTCCCTAGTAGGGAGGTAAAAATGGAAAAAATCGATTTATTAAGAATCCGTATTTCATAGAAAAAATGTTTCAAATAAAAAATGTAACTGAGATAATTTTGAACAAAAATGTTCATTAGCACTTTTTGCGTAGAATGAACCATTCTTTCAGAAACAACACTTGAAGCGACCGGCAATTTTTATTGTCAGTTCCGCGCGCGCTATCAATGTTAAATAAAATTTGTATCAAATCGACGGTAAAAAATGGATATCTTCCGATAAGAGCCTTTTAATCGAAAGGTTTTTAGTGTAATTTATAGCAGCAGTAGTACTTTTGAAAAACGTACTAGTGTAATGAAAAAGAGCAGTTTTAGATTGTTTGTAATGTGTTTAAATTCAGCGTTTTTAAGCATATTTTAAATGCCTCACATTTGTTGCCAAAACTCAAAACTAAAATTTGATGCTATAAGTTTGGAATATTAGGTTCTACTTATGAAAACACAATAGTGACCGATTAATGAAAGGGATACATTGTATTGATCTCATCAAAATCGCGCTACGTTTATTTATTTACCACCTTTATAAAAACTGAGTTTATTTGCAACAAAATACAAAAACTGCATATAAAAGCTGCACTCTTTACCTTTAAAACGCATTTTCATTTTTGTTGATAGGATCTTCTTCTTTGGGTGCCGTGTCCGTATTCAGACGTTGGCCGTCATCATGTTTACAATTTCCTGAAACCTTTCTCTGTCGGCTGCTGCGCGAAATAATTCTTCTACTGTGGAACCACACCATTGTCTAATATTACGCAGCCATGAAAGTTTCTTTCGACCAATCCATCTCTTTCCTTCCACTTTTCCTTGTATTATAAGGCGAAGTAGATGGTATTTAGGTCCTCTAATTATATGGCCGAAGTATTCTGTTTTTCTCCTCTTTATGGTGTTTATGAGCAGACGTTCTGAATTGATCATTTGAAGAACATCTTCATTGGAAGTGTGCGAAACCCACGATATCTTTAGGATTCGTCTATAGCACCACAATTCGAATGCTTCTAACTTGTTTAGCATTGTGGTTTTTAACGTCCATGTCTCACAACCATACAATAGGATGGACCACACATAACATTTCAGGACCTTCTTACGAATATTCATCGACAGGTTTCTGTTGCATAAAACTGGTTTCCACGTCATAAAAGCCTTACGTGATATTTCGATCCTGGTTATTATCTCTTCATCAGAGTCACAATTTACATTTAACCACTGCCAAGGTATTTGAAATGATTTACCCTTTCGATCTCCTCTCCATTAAGAGAAATCAGACCTGATCTATATTGATCTTTCCAACTGCCATCCACTTTGTCCTTGAAATGATGATTTTAAGGCCTCTCCGATAACTTGCTTCACCTACTAGATTTAGTAATGTTTGGAGATCTTGTAAATTTTCTGCAAGAATGGCTGTATCGTCAGCGTATCTAATATTGTTGATTACTTCTCCACCTAGTCTTACTCTCTCTTGTCTGTCATCCAAAGCCTCCCTAAAGATTTCTGTGGTCTGTCAGAAGAGTCGGTGAGTGAAAGGGCACCTTCTTGTCCAGAAATGGAAACTCGTTTCTAAAGCGCTTGCCTTTAAACGTCTAAACCAGACATGGTCAACGGCATAGAGATGCATAAGGCAATGGGAACCAATGCGGAACAACCAACGGGAACAAAACTGCGAGGCCTCCCGAGTCGTCAATATGCGAGACCTTGCAAAGTAGCGACTTGGAATGTTACAAGTCTACTGAAAGCTAAAAAAGTACATGCCGTTAAAGAAATGGAAAGGCTGAATATAGATATTTTAGTAATCAGCAATGTCCATGTCCAATGGCCCAACTAAGGTAAGATAAAAATCAACAATAAAACAATGTATTATTCAGGAAGTCACCGCAAATGATGCAATAGGCAGGAGACCATCTAATCAAACAATTGTTGTGTTTGATAAAATAAATTGGACAACAAAAGCAAGAAATCTGAGCAACTAAGCAACAACAATTCATACTCAGAATTGTATAAGCGAGAAGAACTTCCAGATCCTGATCAAAATCAAATACCAAAAGTTCAAAATGTAGGCTCAAAAGATATCCCAGATATCACAACAGAGGAAATAAAATCAGCTCTCTCGGAGATGAAAAACAATAAATCACCTGGAGAAGATGGGATAGTCATTGAACAAATCAAAGAAGGAGGAGGAACGTTACTAAATGTGTTGAAAAAGATGTTCAATGCTTGTTTGACAAGAGGCATAACCCCCTCCAGTGGCATAATGCAATAATAACCATAATGCACAAAAAAGGTGACATTTCAGACCTAAAGAACTACAGACCTATTAGTTTGCTCTCCCATACATACAAACTATTCATGAAGATAATAACAAAACGGCTTGTGAACAAACTGGATAGTTACCAACCTTGTGAACAGGCTGGGTTCCGCTCCAGATACGGAACAAATGATCATCTGCAAGTTGTAAAAACGCTAATAGAAAAGTGTACAGAGTATAACAAGCCTATCTTTCTTATATTCGTAGATTATGAAAAGGCGTTCGATACTATAGATCATCATAAAATGCTTCGAGCATTGGCTGACTGCCGCATTGACTACCGATATATTGCCTTGATTAAAAGTTTTTACGAAACTGGTACAGCTTGTGCCTGCCTTTATGAAGATACCAAGAAGTTTCGAATAGAACGTGGAATTAGACAGAGTGATACTATCTCCCCTAAATTGTTTACAGCTGTTCTTGAATATATGTTCAAGCAAATGGAACGAGAGGATAATATGGAATTAATATAAATGTGAAATCTGAACCACTAAGATTTGCCGATGACATCGTTTTAAATCTGATGAGTTGATAAAGCTACAAAATGCTGCACACGCTCTATAAAGTGTCAAAAACAATTGGTCTTAAAATTAACACCTCAAAAACAAAATTTATGACCAACCTTGTAGTCAGCGGTAAAATTCTGATTGAGAGCCATAGCATCGACCAAGTAATAGCTTACAAATATCTAGGGCATGAGATTCGCCTGGGCCGAGATAATCAGACAACTGAAATACAAAGAGAGATAGGTCTCACATGGGCTGCCTTTGGTAGATTGAATAACATTTTCAAGTCTAGTATCCCAGTTTGTTTAAAAAGAAAGGTTTTTAACCAGTGCGTTTTACCGGTTCTTACATATGGTGCAGAAACACTGACTCTGACAAAAAGAACAATAGATAAAATAAGAGTTACACAACGCGCTATGGAAAGATCAATATTAGGTATTACCATCAGAGATAAAGTACCAAACCTAGAAATAAGAAGAAGAACAGGAGTCACAGATGCAGTTGAAAAAATAGCCAGGGCTAAATGGGCTTGGGCCGGACATGTTGCCAGATTAACGGATGACAGATGGACCAAAAAGATTCTGGAATGGCGACCAAGGCAAGATGCATATCGAAGCAGAGGACGACCACCGACTAGATGGACGGATGATATCAAGCGCATCACCACAAACTGGATGCAAGAAGCTCAAGACAGAAATAGGTGGAAAATTTTACGGGAGGCCTACGTTCAGCAGTGGACAAACATAGGCTAATTGATGATGATGATGAGCAACTAAATAACAGATAAGAATATTTAAAGCATTATTAAAGCTTCGTGGGTAAAAAAAATAAACAAATAAAATTTTTTTAAGTAACTTTAATTGTCAATTTCATCTATAAAAATCCAGTCATTACAGTTTTCCCTATTGCGCAACATCCACCTTAAAGTTACCTTATAGGCGGTGTTGAACTCTTTACTAAACTGATATAATACTAGTGATACCATAATTGGATGACAAAATAAAATAACTTGTGGAATTACCCTAGTAAAGAATATTATATCAAGAATAATTGATGACTGATCAATAAATAACAAAAATAGGTAATGATACGCTACCATAGGAATGAGTGAGATGATTATGGTGTCAGCAGCGTATAAAATATAAGTAGCTATTCCTGGTTGTTTGCGTAAAATTTTAAAAACTACGACTATGTTAACAATCACAGCTGTTAGAACAATTGTGTTTACACAAAAAACAGCTATTTCGATATGTTTATATTTATGATACAAATACTCACAGATATAAATAGAGAAACCCAAAGAATAAATGACATACACACAGTATTTCTCAAATAAAAACTCATATTTTTTAAAATTTGTCATAGTCCATTGCAACAGCATGGCTAAAGCTATAAAATAACTTAATATTAAAGAAGTACTAGAAAGTGCTGTTAGAAAACTTGGACTAAACGGCAACCTTAAGATTGTTGAGCATACTAAATCAGCTACTATCAGTTGGTGTAAAAAATAATATAGATTTACACCTGCCCAATGTATTAACAAAACATGATGCTTATTTTTCAAAATTCTAAGTTTGTAATATGAGTATAGTAATAGGGAATTTGAGAGGACGCTTAATATGAACAAAGTGTATCGTATTGATAGGTACAGTATGTCCCGTTTGGGAATATCTTCATTTTGGTTTTCTTCTAGTAGATCTTCATCGAGTGTGTCGTTTAAAGCCTGTGCCACTGTGATGTTCATTCTGCAATGGAAAAATAATTAAATAATTTTGTTTAACAAAGTAACATACCTGCCTCTATTTGGCAAGTATTTAGAGGTTCAAGATAATACTGGAATCGTTTATTTTGGGCTACCGAGTTTTTGATTGAATAAAATAAAATGACCAGTTAAATAACTAAATTTTACGATGTATTAAAAAACTTTATTGAATTGAAGGAAAAAAACGGTGTTACATTTATGTAACGCTAGGCACTACTGTGAACAAATTTGACGTAATATACTTAAAACTAAATTTTGCATTATTTTTTGTGAAATATATAATTACAGTTCAAACAGAAAGCCTGCATCACATTTTGCACATATAATTCTTGTACTTGAAGAACAGTTGTTATCAGGACAGCGTTTTCCTTTTATTATTTGCAACATACACTAACAACTGTACTTTACCAGTATATCTAAGATGATCTGAAATTCTGTTGTTGGAGTTTATAGCTAAATTTAGACGAAGCTGGTCTTCCGGCTCCTTTCGGTGGGTTTTGAAGTTTTTGGAGATAATACTGGGCCATATTTCGTCGGAAAGCTAGCTGTGGTAATTGGTCACCGTGACTTTTTTATTTAATATCCAGGCATTTTTAATTGCTGCTTTTAAAAGAAAGCTCAATATACACCACCACAATTTTCGGGATCGGATACCAATTCTATAACGTGATATATTTTGGTCCATTAAATCTGTTTCTCCCATGGAGTTATTACACTTCCTTATTAAGTCTGGTAAACCTTATGTAACCATGGAGTTATTATACTTCCTTATTAAGTCTGGTCTCCTTATTAGTAAACAAAAATCTGTATTGCAGTGGAATGATGTAAGAGTTCTCCGAGGAATAACATGTGGATCCGATCACTACTTAGTAAGAGCGAAAATTTTGTTCCCACTTAAGATAATACACGGAGACCAAAACCTAGAAGACAAGCAAGACTTGCAGACAGTGGACACTCCGAAGTACAACTTCAATAGTTTTATAAATGATAGTACTAAACAGCTATACCAACGACGACTGGATGAAAAACTACGAGAAATAGAGAGACAAACATTTTCAGATATTTACGAGAATATTATAGCTAGTTTACACCAGGCCTCTAAAGAGACACTCGGGACACTGCAAAACAAAATTAGTAGCAAAATATGGTGAAACGAAGAAATCAAATATATGGTAAAACATAAAAAAGAACAGAATCTAAAATGGCTAAATACAAAAAATACTGAAGACCATCAAGCTTACAAAGAAACCGATAGACAACTACGAAAAATGATAAAACAAGAAAAGAATAAAACATGGGATCAGAAATGTCAAGAAATCAATACATACATCGGAGGGAAGCAATGTACAGAGTTATGGAATTTTATACAATCAGTAAAAAATACAGGAAAAGACAAAGCACACATACACACCATAAAACCAAGACAATGGAAAGATCACTATGAAAGCTTGCTGACAGAGACAAGACAAGAATACTTCGCGAACTCCCCAACACAGTCAGTACATATACAAGGAGAGGAAGCGAGGGTAGACATCGAAACAGTAAGGAAGGCTGTAATGACCCTAAAGAATGGTAAATCCGCTGGACCTGAGGGAATCTATGCTGAAATGCTTAAGAATGGAACTCATAAACTATTTGAAAACTTAACTTATGTGATCAATCAGTGTCTAAATGGACACCCAGTACCAGAACAATGGAGAACGGCATACATGTCCTCAATACACAAAAAGGGGACAAAAGGAATTGTAATAATTATAGAGGCATATCAGTAACCAGCACCCTGAGCAGACTGTATGGACGAATTTTGAGAAATATGATCGAGGAAGAATATAAGCACAATGAAGAGGAAGAACAAAGCGGGTTCCGTGCAGGAAGATCGTGCACCGATAACGTATTTTTGCTGCTCCGTAAACAAATAATAGAAAAAAGATCGGCTAAGAATCTAGAAACTCATATTACTTTTGTACACCTGCAAAAAGCATATGAGAACATCCCCTTAATAAAATTGTGGACAACGTTGAAAAGATCTAACATCAACCACACATTGATAAATGCTGTACAAGAACTATATAGAGACTCAAAGGCACAGATAAAAACAGGAAAATATCTAACAGAAGAATTCCTGGTTACAAAACGCTTGCGAAAGGGATGCTGTATCTCACCAACCTTATTCAAGATATATGTTGCAGCAGCATTGGAAAGAATGAAAAAGAAAGGTGCATAGGATGGGTATAGAGCTTAACAATGAATGTATATATATATATATATATATATATATATATATATATATATATATATATGTATATATATATATATATATATATATATATATATATGTATATATATATATATAATATATATATATATATATATATATATATAGTAGTTTTGAGTTTCTTGAACCGTATTATATTTAATATAAAATTAATGTTTCTTGGGTTTAGGTTCAATAAAGATATGTTACATGTGGAACTAGATTTTATTTTCCATTGCAATCAATCAACGTTTCGGCAGGAAACCTTTATATACACATTTTAGAATCTTGACAAAGGCAAGGGTTTCCTGCCGAAACGTTGATTGATTGCAATGGAAAATAAAATCTAGTTCCACATGTAACATATCTTTATTGAACCTAAACCCAAGAAACATTAATTTTATATCATATATATATATATATATATATATATATATATATATATATATACACTCCAGTTTTCTGATGATCAGGTAGTACTAGTGACCGACAGGGAAGACATGCAGTAGGTACATGCTTAGAAAACGGACAACATATTTCCTGCTGTTAGAGCTATGACTACTTGGGTGTTGCCTTTGACAATACAGGAACTGATACACGGAAAATCACGTGTAAAAATCACGTGGAAATCACGTGAAAAACGAATCACACAAGCAAAGAAAGTCTTAGGATGTCTCAATGGTATACTGTGGAGTAAAGAGATAACGAAAGGAAGAAAATTTAATATATATGAGACCATGATTAAAACTACTCTTCTTTATGGCGCTGAAACATGGAGAATTAGTGAAAAGAACAAAAAGCGAATAGAAGCAGTAGAGATGGATGCAATGAGAAGATCTTTAGGTATTTCCAGACGAGACCGAATCAGAAATTATGTAATAAAACAACGTATGAGAATAGAAGGAAATATAACTTAAGATATAGAGAAGAAACAATTAAGGTGGTATGGGCATGTTCAACGGATGCCAGCAACAAGACTCCCCAAAAAAGTATTAGAATAGCAACCGATAGGTCGACGGAAAAGAGGAGACCCAGATTAGAATGGCAGCACGGCGTAAACAAGTCCATGGGCGAAAGAAATTTAACACAAACGACTGCGAAGATAGAAAGAGATGGTGTTTAGGTATGGGACAACGTCGAAAAAGGTTCTAAACCGATATATATATATATATATATATATATATATATATATATATATATATATATATATATATATATATATATATATATATATATATTATATATATATATATATGTATATATAAAGTCTAGTCTGGATATGTTAATGTATTTTTGATCCTTTTTACTAAATCTCTTCACGTGAACAAGCGGATTGACACCAAAACTTGTAGATGCTACATGTACTTCATTGTTTTATTTCCATTTTGCAAAAATAACCCCATGGTCTTTATTAATAGATGAAGTATAAGAACCTCGTTCCCAGTTTGTTATGGATTTTTTCAAGACAAGGTGACATATATGTGTAATGCAAATCTTATGAAATGTACCCGTGATGTGATATCCTTTTAACACGCAAAAAAATTAAACAATATAATACTTGTAAACAGTATTTTTTCTGAAAAATGGCTTTGGCAGAGCCAATTAGCCAGACTTGTTTTGTTTGTTGTTAAATTCGACTGAATTTTATTTATTATTGAATGCAGATTCATAGGCAAAATTTTTTGTTATCAAAATCTTAATAATACAAATACCTAGTATTTTTATGGATACATAAATTTTGTTTTGATATATTTTGTAAACAGATTGTCAACAATATTATATTATTATAATATTAGTGGAACAGTGACTTTAACAAATGTTCATACTGCTCACTAGAAGATGGTCCTTTCCCTTGGTAGTCAAAAGTTAAATATTCATCTTTATTATGAACAATATAAGTCCTGCACTGTTATTTGTATATATTTTATTATTAAATTCAAAGTAGTCCTCGTTTATGCAAACTTCATATGGTTTATTCTAGTAAAAAACCTTTTAGACCAAAATAGTACAAATCCAATAATTACATCTGAAATTTTACATATTCTTGAAGTTTGCATAAACCAGGACTACTTTAAATTTAATAATAAAATATATACAAATAACAGTGAAGGACTTATAATGGGTAATCCTCTAAGCCCATTGCTATCAGATATTTTTATGGATCATCTAGAGACAAAGATTTCAAAACATCCGTATTCAAACAATTTTTATATTCGTGGAGATACGTAGACAACGGACTGGTATGTTTCACAGGAACTAACAGGCAACTCGACCAATTTTTATCGTATATTAATTCACTTCATAGTCATATTGAATTTACAATAGAAACAGAACAAAATCAATCCATAATTTTATTAGATTTAAAAATTAGCAGACTTCAAAAAAAACATGACTTCTCCATATTTCATAAACCTACCCATACTGACACGACTATACACAATTCATCATCCCATCCAACACAACATAAACTGGCAGCTTATCATAGTATGTTACATAGATTAACCTTCCGCAGATAACGTGAAACATTTTAAAATTTTTGATAACGTCGGTCTAACAAACCGACTTTTTCTAAAATTAAAAAAAAATAGAAATTTAGCTGTAGGTGATAAATATTTGTAATAATATAATTGTGTATATTATTCTCTATACAAATATATAAAATTTATAATTTTTTTGTTATTTTAATAATTTTAAGGAGATATTAAAAAAAAGTGTCATTTTTATGAACAGTCTTTTAATAAAATCAAAATAATTATAACAAAAAAAATAAATTCTGGTTTCACTAAAACATAAATCAGTTACTTGTATGTTAATAAACAGAGAAAATAAAATTTTACTCTCAAAATTTTCACAGATCACTGAAACTATTCCAAATTTTGGGCACCATAATTTTCAAAACAATGCCTGCATAATCCCGTCAGATGTTCTAGACACAAATATTTTTTACAGTTTGCACAAGAATATCTCGTTCTTCGACTTTTTGTAGTGCTGCAGTACGTACATCGTCCATGAGTTTGATTCTGGGGAGCAATATTCTCAGTTTCTATACCACATATTTCAGAGAGACGTAAACGGATTATCCTGGGAATGTTTTGCTGTTGTGCTCGTCGACGAATATGTGGGCTAAGTAACTGAAATCCTAAATTTTCTAAGAATTTTCTTCTATCGATTTTTGTTTGGGTATTTGAGGTGTAAATGATGTAACTATTTATTCCAGCAACATTCATGGCACTATAAAAAATGACCATTGGCCAACGACGAGTTGCACGAGCGCAATTGTAGGCTTCGCACATTTTGTCAACAACGTCGACACCGCCTTTTGTTTCGTTGTAGTCCATGATTATTTCCGGTTTACCAGTCTCCTCGTCAACAGCATCATCGTAATGCATAGTCGATACTAACAGGATATTTCTTTTTCGTTTTGGAGAATACGAAACTAGCGTACACTTATCTCTAAAAACAAACATAATGGATTTTTCTGGTCTTGCTAGTAACATTTGAGGAGGTATCTCACGTTTATTTTGACGTAATGTCCCAACTGTAGTAAGATGGTGTTGCATTAGTATCTCCGTCAGAGGTATGCTGGTAAAAAAGTTGTCAAGCGTGACATTTCTATTTGATCCCAAGATAGGTGAACAAAGACGAGGCACTAATGCTAAATTTGAAGTATCCCGTTGCAATGGTCCGGCAGGCTGTTTCCCTATGTACACTTCCAAATTTGCAGTGTAAAACATTTTAGCGTCCACTAAGGCATATATTTTTATTCCGTAGCGATTCGGTTTTTTAGGCATATAAATTTTGAAAGGACATTTACCTCGAAATGCTTCGAGTTTTTCGTCAATCGTGGTGAATGCTGACATATTGTAATGTTGGGACAAATTAGATACAAACTCATCGTAAATTTCTCTAATTGGAGCTAATTTGTCGACTTGTACTCTTTCTTGCCTGGTAGCTTTATCGTCGAAACGAATATGTTTCAACAAAAACTGAAATCGTATCCTGGACATAGTAAGTCTGAATATGTCCATAGCCATTCCGTCTGTCCTAAATAAATCTTCAGCGTTTCTCCGGTTATTTTTACTAGCACCAGAAATATATAAAAGTCCCAATACTGCTTTTATTTCTAATAAATCAGTCGGTCTAAAAGAACGATTTTGTGAAACGTCATAGGCTTGCATTTCTATAAATTTGTTGGTGTAAGTAACCATTTTTTCCAATATGTTTGGAGAAAAGAAGCATTCCCATATTTCTGAAGCTTTATTTTTATGTCTTATATCTCCCTTAGGTCCAGGTAAATGTGTGAAAATATTTTCAGCGCGTGTTCGAACATTACGTGCTGATGCCGGATATTTTCGCCACCTTGTAGTTCCATCTTTACCGATAAGGCAGGGTATTCTTGAAGTACAAGCGGTTTCTTCAAGAATAGGTAAGTTTTGTTGATTTTCAAACTCCTCTTCAGAGTATATATCCTCAATAGTTTCTATAATATGGTCGTCTATCAAACTCACATCATCATCATCTGGTTCTGCCTCTGAATCATTTAAAACTTCCCCATGAAGCCGCAACAGCCATTCTTGTTCCCTCTCGTAATTCATTAGAAACGTATGCCCTAAAATATAATATAAATCAATACCGCAAACAAAAAATCAAAAAAATTAGTCTTACCTCAAAATGTAACGGCAACTATAACGTCGGTTTGTGGGACCGAATCGTGTATAATACTGAAAATTCTTATTAAACGATACACGCTGTCCACTTGCTAAACTATAACTGAATAGATACAAGCACGTTCGAAAGGTACTATGAGGTGCAGATTGAAATAAAAATTAGCAGCGCTTAAACCGCGAAAATTTAAATCAGTCGGTGCGAGAGACATAACGTTATCAGCCGAAGGTTAACAGAAATTCCGATGTCAAAATACAACTTTGAGACAGAATTAAATATAATTAAGCAAATAGCAGTAAACAACGGATAAAACGAACAAACAATTAATAAAATGTTAAATCAAAAACTACACAAGAAAGCCCTGAAATTAGTATTTCCACCACCAGAGAAAAAACCCAGTACATTCTGCTGGATTACATATATTATACAGGCAAAATAACAACAAAAATTGCCAAACACATAAAAAAGAAAGGAATAACACCAGCTTTCCGAACAAATAAACAACCTAGGCAAATATATTAAAAATGACAAGAGTCAAAATAAAAAACACTTAAATAGTGGTGTGTACAAACTTCAATGTGGCGACTGCCCAAAACCTTACATTGGCCAAACTGGAAATTTCTTTCAAAAATAGAAAAACAGATTCGACATACGCACTTCACCTTCTAGATCATAATCATTCTTTTAATGACAAATTTAAAATCTTCACATTCAAAATAAAGGCCTTAAGCTATCTTTGTTAGAATCTATTGAAATCAACAAATTAAAAAACACAGATATAATTCTGAATGACCAACTTGAGACAAACAGTTCTCCCCTCCTCAACCTATTTCATTAGAGACTATAAATTTGTAAACCCAAGCCAAAAATAGATCACTTGAGAAAGGCAATCAGCCGAAACAGCTGTAGTGATAAGATTTAAAATAAATTTTGTGGAAGTTTGAACACAAAGTTTTCATTGTTTTATTGTTACATGAACACAATATATTTTGGTTGTAATAAATTCGGTTTATGAAAACCTGAAATTTAATGGAGGAGTGTGCTGTACTAAGTTGTTGACTAAGAGAGGGGAGCAGTGGTTAAATAAGGATTTTTTTTAAATTAATAATTGGGAGGGTGAGACAAAATGGGTCTGTGTCTGAGAAAGGGAAATAGTGAATTCTGATAAATTGTTTGATTATGTTTGAATGATTACTGAGTTTAAAACTAATGAGTAGATGGTTGATATCGCGGAATCCAAATTGTGTTCATGACACTTGTTCTTTACATTTTTTATATATTCTGTTATGTATCACTTTTAAAAACGTTTTAAGTGTCTTCAATGGCAATCTGCCTTTCATCTGCAAATGTTACTTCCACATATTTCTTCCAAGTGTCTAGTCTCTCTTCCACACTTAGTAGTGGATTACCTAGGTTGTCTGCCAAACATCCAACTCTTCTAGGCTTGTATAAGCCTGCAGCTTCTTTAACTTTTTTGTGCATATTGAATAAATCGTGTTTCTGTTGTAATAGCTGTATTTCCGCACATTGCTCTCTCAGCTGTGTGTCCTTAGCCATTCTGATTGCTTTTTTGCTATCTAAGGGCGAGCGCCCACCAAAGTGGCGTGGCAGTGACAAGTAGCAAGTAGCACGCGTCTAGCATAATGTAACCAATGAAAACGAATGATTCAGTTTACACCAAAATGACAGTAACGTCATTCATTCTAATCATTCGTTAGGATTGGTTACATTATGCTAGACGCGTGCTACTTGCTACTTGCCACTGCCACGCCACTTTGGTGGGCGCTCTCCCTATTATTTGTATAATGTCTTGTGCTGATGTTTGACCTTTGACACGGACTCAAATATTCTTTAGCCTGACTCTCATTTTGCAAATCAGTGGGTTATGGTCCGACGTGATATCGGCTGCTGGGTATGTCTTGACTGATGTAATGTTGTTATAGAGTTTTTCTCTTTATATAGTGTTTTTTATTAATTTATTACTAAACCAAATATAATTTAGAATAGTTTACCAATATTTACTCTCAATGTAAAAATAAAAATAACATTTGATTAAAATATCAATTACTGGAATATATTTTCTTCTATCCAGTTAAATATTTTTACTATTTTTTAATTTAAAATATATATAAATACTAACGAAGATTCTATATATAGAAAGAGGAGGCGGAATTTCAGTCATTTGAAGACGGAATTAACCAGACGTTCAATCAAAAGCTCGTCGATATTCAAACATACATATGATATTCATTAAAGCTTCCTCGTAATAGAAGCGATCACAACGTGCACATGTAAAACCTTTACTTTCAGTTGATTTCGTCGAATATATAACATCAATAGATATCGAGATCATAGTTAAATGCTTCTAATTTAGATAAGGTTTAAATTTCTCTATTTCCGAGTTTATGTCTGTGTGTTGTATAGTCGTATGGCATAGTATCAACATCATTATACATTAAAAAGTTTTTTGGTTTAACACGGCAATTGCGATTTCAACAATACTACCGTCATGATACTGGTATTGTGAAGCTTTCCATGATGGTTTAAATTTTTAATCAATAAACGCAAATAATACCTTAACTTAATATTTTAAACACTTGCAGGGAATACGAAATAGCTAGAAATTTTTTAAAGTCTAATATTTAGATTCCAGTATTTAAATAACTATACAAATTTCTAAAAAGCTGATTAAGCCACAGTCGTAGTTATTCTTTAAAAATGTAAAGAAATAGTTATATTATAAATATCAAAATCAAACATTGTCATAAACATTTCACAATATAGGGGAAAGTTGCCTAAATCGTACCGTCTCCTTAATCGTACCACCTCTATTTTACTGCTTTATAGATACGCTAGAGCTTCCTGACAGTGTTATTGTGTGCTACAAGAAGAATTCAAGAAATTGAACGTGTGTTTGTAGTTTTCGTGCATAGGTAAAGATAGATATAATAGATAAAGGTATAATATAGTTTTATTAACACATTTGTATAATACACTTAATCTAGTATCTAAAAACCAATAGGTTAAGGCAATCAGTTTTATTTTTAGGTTATAAATTGCAAATCTTTATGAAAAGTAAGAGTTGCCTTGATCGTACCTCGCGACTTTTCCTTGATTGTACCGGTACGATCAAAGACACCCTGTCCTGTATTAAATAGGGTGAGAGGAGCAATAACAACCTAATACACTTGAATTTTTGTGTTTTAGATGGCAAAAAGGACATATTGGTCATGGAACGAGGACGATATGAACCGGGTCAGTTCAAGCTCGGTGTTCAAGTTGAAAGCCAACTTTCAACCCGCATATTACAGGAAGAAATGTTGCTGCCATTCAATGGTTGATTGTCTATCTTACCAGTGGACATAGAAAATGATCTTCTATCTCGTATTTTTAAGCTAGAAAGCTTAATATTTGGCTTACAATCACGGATGTAAGACGGTTGGCATATCAAATTGCCGAGAAAAACAATATTTCCAATAACTTCAATACTCAAACTCAATTGGCTTGTAAGAAAAATGGTCTTACTCTTTTAAACAGCGACATCCTGAACTTGCTTTGAGAGATCCCCATGCTGCATCTTTATTACGGCTAAAAGGGCTATAAGTTTTTTTGACATCCTACACAAGCTTGTTAAAGAAAACAAAGTCGATGCCACACGAATTTACAATGTTGATGAGTCAGGACTTTCTACTGTTCAAACCAAAAGTCATAAAATACTTGCCAGAAAAGGTAAAAAACAGGTAGGTTCAATCTCAAGTGGTAAGCGTGGTGTCAACACTACTATAATATGCTGTACCAACGCATCCTGAAACTTTGTTCCACCTACGCTTATTTTTAAGGGACCGAGAATGACACCTGAGCTTAAAGTTGAAGCTCCACCTGGAGGGTTGGTAGACATATCTGAGTCCGGGTACAATTGAGCTGTTTATAAAGTAGCTGACATATTTTGTTGAAATTGTAAAACCAGCCCTAGAGAAAAAAGTTATTCTCGTGTTGGATGGGCACACAACTCATTCCAAAAATGTTAATGCCATTGAATATGCCAGGAATCATGGTGTTATATTGTTACACATACAACACATCGACTTCAGCATCTCGACACAAGCTTTTTCAGCCCCTAAAAGACCTCTTTTAATCAAGCAGTTGAAAAGTGGCTGAGGACTAATCCTGAGCTATGTATCACACAATATCAAATCTCTGGATTAGCTAAAAAGGCATATGGCAAAATGAAAATGCAGTCAGTGATTTTCGTGTCAGTGGTGTATGGCCAGTAGATCGTACGGTCTTTAAAGAAAGTGACTTTGTAGCGGCTGATAATTTAAATCAGAATGACACTGAAAACGTCAACAAAGAACAACTGGAAGAACATGCAGAGGATCCTGTTGAAATTGACTGTCCTTTGGTCCAAAGCTTAAGCAACAGTGATAGTGAGTTATCAATAGATAGGTCTAATAGTGAAACAGCTAAGGCTGCTAATGTAGGCTTAACTTGCCCTACGATTAACATTTGAATTGACACTATATCTTCTATTACAAAAAACACACTAAATTAAAGAAGTCCTCGGGGATTCAAAAAGCTGCCGAGTTGACAAGCAGTCCATACAAAAACAAACTTGAGACAGCCAGTGAACTGAAAATGACGATGGAGAAAGTAAAAGAACTTAAAGAGAAATTGGGAAAGATTGTAAATCCAAAAGGATATGTTAAAAAAGAGAAACTTTGCAAAGTTAAGAAAACAAATAAAAAGATCGTTAGAAATAAAAAAGAAGTTGCCAAGAAAAATCTTGCGGTAGAAATGCCAAACATGTCTTCAAAAAAAGAATGATTAAATATGGCCTCCACTTCACGTGATCTTGATGTATTAATTGGCATGGACAGGGACATGATTCAATGTAAGAAGTGTCGTTTTTGATTTTGTGAATCATGCGCCGGCATTAAACCTGGACTTAAATCGTTCTTCTGTGTCAATTGTAAATACCTATCGAGAAAGTGTATTATTCAGGTTTTGTTTTAATGTTTTTTTAATCCGTTGTTAGTTACAATTGTAATAAAATCATGTTTTATTTTAATGTATTCTTGAAATAAAATCTATGAACAATCTTTATAAGACTAACATTGAGTAATATCAACGAAAACTACGGTACGATTTAGGAAACTAAGTTCCTAATTCGTACTACTTGTAAGATTTCCGAAAATAATATTTTTTGTACTAAATGAAGTTATACGACCATAGAAAAAAAATTAGGTTGTCTAATAAGTCAACTTTATTGTTACATTGTGTTAGACCTAATTGTTCGTTATTTGATGAAAATAAAAAATGAAATTTAAAAGGTGGTATGAATCAAGCAACTTTCCTCTAATTCCAGTTTTTCATGTCGCATGCTATTGTTGCCAGCTAATAGGATTATCAGGACACTTATCAACGGTTTTCAGTTATCAAAATTAAAGTTGTTTTTTGTCACTCAGTCTTTTTAATACATACTCTGAAGACATTTTTAGAGAAGCTTTAGATGACAGACAAGAGGAAGTAAGGCTTGGCGAAGAAGTAATCAACAATATCAGATACGCTGATGATACAGCCGTTCTTACAGAAAATTTACAAGATCTCCAAGTTATCGAAGAGGCCTTAAAATTAACATTTTAAAAACAAAGTGGGTGGCAGTTGGAAGGAATGATATAGATCAAGGTATGCCTGCTCTTAATGGAAAGGAGAAAGAACGTGTAAACCGTTGTAAATACCTCGGCAGCTTGGTTAAATATAAATTGAGACTAATGAAGATATAGTATCCAGGATTTAAATATCACGGTAGGCTTTTATAACCTGGACACTATTTTTATATAACAAAAACCTGTCGATGTATATTCGTAAGAGGGTCCTAAAATAATATTTGTGGTCTATACCATTAGAAAGAATAAAAGTCACAAATTTTAACATGGTTTAACTTTGTGTATTACAATATACAAATGCAATATCTTCTCCATAATCATATTTAACTTTATGTGTTTGTCATCCCACTAATAACCCTGTGTGGTTAATGTGTTTAATAAGTGTTTTAAATAAAAAAAAACTCCTTTTTTTTTAATTTGCTATTGGATTATATTTTTGATTACACGAATAAACAGTTTCTTCTTATGAAAGTTAAAAATTTATCAAAAACACAGCTATATTTCTGATTTATGTTAATTTTATTATAATTTTTCAATCTGTTTTGAAAATTAATTTTAATGGTGAGTAATTAGCCGAACTTTTGTTTGACTGTGCCATTTTTTTTTATTGCTCTTAGCTATTGATTTGAAGCTTGACTTCGAAATGAGGGTAAAACATTAGCGAAACGTGCAAAGACCGTGAATTTAAACCCTTAAACCATTTCCACAGGACTGGTCTTCACCAAATTTTATTAAATATCTCATTTAAAACACCTGCTAATTGTTACTTCCCTTGAAAGCTAAAATTTATAATAAAAAAGACAGTAAAGATTCGATTTCACTTACAAAACGTCTATGTATCTGTTGATACGTATTTGGACCTAATAGGTCTCATCAAAACAGTTATTCATAGGCGTTCTCAAAGTGAAAAATCAATCATGAATGTGTTGCTTGTGCGAGTCCATTTCAAATAGGTAAAGAAATAATAAATAAGACTTACTCACAATCAATTTAATTTAACTATCAGACGACCGGTTTCGCTTTCTACAATATGCAAAGCATCTTCAGGTCTCGATACAAAGTTAAATAAATGCTGAAATGATAAAAACCCATATTAGGGTGTTGTCTAATAAAGATAAACAAAGTAGATGTTGTAAATTACAATAATTATGCCAATATTACATGTCTGTGGTTTTATTTCAAAATGAGTAAGTTGAATAAAAAGGTATAAAAAGTTTTAAAAGTTTAAACAGACAAGGTAAGACCCACAAATTGTTATAAAATAGTCTATTAGATTGTAATAAATTAATAAATGAGCAAATAAATAAACATTACTTACATGCCGGTACTCTATTAATTGATGGATGGTAGAACATGGTTGAAACTACTATGTATTGTTGAATGGAGAACTCAATTCTGCTATTGTAGTTGTTTGACAGTAAACGGGAAGTTCTTGAGGAGATAGATTTGATCCAATGAAGCAGAGATATGTGTGTGATTGTTTGTTAAATGAAAGTGATGTAATATACCATTGTATTATTAAAAGTTATTTATACTTATTCGAGCGATATATTTATGAAATGTGTGTTATTTATTGAGTAATTGTTTTATGAAGGTGACAGTTTTATGAGAATGAATGTTTAGTGAATGAAGTTTAGATGTACAAATTGTGTGGGTGTGTACACAATTTGTACATCTAAACTTATTCATTGTCATAAAACTGTCACCTTCATAAAACAATTACTCAATAAATAACACACATTTCATAAATATATCTCTCGAATAAGTATAAATAACTTTTAATAATACAATGGTATATTACATCACTTTCATTTAACAAACAATCACACACATATCTCTGCTTCATTGGATCAAATCTATCTCCTCAAGAACTTCCCGTTTACTGTCAAACAACTACAATAGCAGAATTGAGTTCTCCATTCAACAATACATAGTAGTTTCAACCATGTTCTACCATCCATCAATTAATAGAGTACCGGCATGTAAGTAATGTTTATTTATTTGCTCATTTATTAATTTATTACAATCTAATAGACTATTTTATAACAATTTGTGGGTCTTACCTTGTCTGTTTAAACTTTTAAAACTTTTTATACCTTTTTATTCAACTTACTCATTTTGAAATAAAACCACAGACATGTAATATTGGCATAATTATTGTAATTTACAACATCTAATTTGTTTATCTTTATTAGACAACACCCTAATATGGGTTTTTATCATTTCAGCATTTATTTAACTTTGTATCGAGACCTGAAGATGCTTTGCATATTGTAGAAAGCGAAACCGGTCGTCTGATAGTTAAATTAAATTGATTGTGAGTAAGTCTTATTTATTATTTCTTTACCTATTTGAAAAATCAATCTTCCTGTCTTTTAAGAAGCAATACTAAACATGGCTTCGATATGGACGCAATAGCGACATCTGATAATAAATCCCTAAAACAAATTCGAAACGCAATTCGAAACGCTAAAATTTATACTTTGCTACTACATGTAGCTACTACATAAGAGATATAATAGAGATTCTACCATTAATCAAACTGATTTTAAATATAATGCATCAATATATCAAGAGAAGATGAAATGCATGTGTATAAATAGAACAACACGAAGAGACAGAATAGGACACAATGTGACGGTCAACACTTTTAATTTCGAAAGAGTAAAACGGTTTCAAGAGGCTACATCAGCGCGTCATCAATATTAATTCGAGAAATGGTGGCCGCACCGTCTTTCAAAAGTTCTGCGAATCTTTGGCAACAGTGCGTCGGCAGTACGTGACATTATCAAAGACGAAGGCACAATATTGTGATAATTAGAGTTCGGATCGGATTTAAAAGCATAAAGAAACGCACAAAAAGCTTAAAGATTTTATGAAAATATTTTATTATTTATTTATTATATAAAAAAGCATAAACATAAGCATATAAATTTTAACAAACCTTTTTTACGAAAATTAGTATAAAACATCTTAGCTTAAGAATTAGTAAGTACCTATCATAAATTTAATAATAATATACAGTGTGTTTCAACGAAAATTTGGCCGTCCCAGAAACTCAGAAACCAAGAGTTTGTCAAAATTAAATAATTTACGAAATAACTGAAGATAATTTTTACTAATTTATTGGTTGAACATAAGTATTAACAAAAAACATAAAATTTCATCAAATTAACCAATTTAATGTTAGAAATGACCTCCTGTGACCTCCATACAATAATACAGTATATTTTCAAAACCCCTTCGTACATTTGCAAATATCTCCGGTCTGAATAATCGGCATTCTGTCACAATCCTTTGACGGAACTCGGCAAGATCTACAGACGGAGTGGCATATATTTTTGATATTAGGTGAAAGGCAAAAGATCCGGTTATCTGGCCGACTACTCTATTGGACCCCTTCTGCCAATCCAAAGCCCTGGAAAACGTTGTTGATTCAAAAATTGTCTTACGCGTATATCATAATGTGGGGATGCCTTGTCCTGTTAGGAAGTCATTTTATCGTTTACAAGATTATCATCAGGTTCCAATGTGTCAGTGAGCAGCGGATCAATAACGTCTTCTAACAAATTTAAATAAGTTGTTCCGTTGAGATTGCCTTAAAAAACTAATAGTCCAATAACGTGATTCCCTAAAATTCCAACCCATACATTTAGTTTCTGAGGTGTTTGTGTATGTGTCTCAATGCATAAATGAGGATTACTGTTACTCAAATAACGACAATTATGTCTATTGTCTTCACCATTTAACATAAAAGTACACTCGTCGGAAAAACACGTACAATCGATGTTGGTTGTTTTTATGATTTCACTAAATTCTTCACAAATTTGACGTCGATGATCAGGATCATCTTCGTTTAATTGATGAAGTAATCGTATTTTATAAGGATAAAATTTATAGTATTTTATAATTCGATAAACACTAGATGCTCATAGACCAGATGCACGAGGTAGTTGTCTGATAGACTTTCGATTATCCATTTGTCAATGACCCAATACTGCCACTTCAACTGCTTCATTTCGCACTCGACGGTCTACTTCATGCTTTGTGTTATTAACGTCACCTAAAGCTTCAAACTTTTTTCTTTTAAACGTTTTCAGTTTAATGTATTGTGACTTACGTTTTTTCTGAATTTGGAAATTTTTCCCATTTACAAAAATATTTATATTTCTAGAATAAAAAATCCTCCCAAGACTATATACTCGCATTAGAATTTGAAATATTTTTACGTAAAATAGACTTTTAAAACCCACAATTAATAATAATCTATTTTTTTCAAATAGTCCGACAACTCAGTTCTATTACCCAAATATAATAAATTAATTTTAAACAAACACTACTTCACTATGAATCAAAACTCGAATTTCAATATCTTGAAAATGATACACTACTGCATGAACAGATATCGATACAGATAACAGAGCAGAATCGTCAGAAAACAGACGTAGAAGTGCAAATGTGATAGCGGTGACTATTTCTCTGTGTTGCCAACTCACTCAGTTAAGTTCGATTTCTTGTTATAGTTAATTGATTTTAGTTGATTTTAGTAATTCCAATGTGACACAAAATCTAGGCATTGGATAAAAAAGTTTATTTGAAGAAAGTGTATTTTTTTGTTTTTCTTAATGGCGGTAAAAACTCGTTTTTGTAATATTTTATTTAGTTATAGAGTAATTTCCACATACTAACATATTTCTCAAATTGGGCTTCGTACCGCCATTCTTTACTATATCACGTATATGTGTGCCAAATATCTCGTCAAAATATTTAAAATTAAAGCTGCAATCTTGGAACGCGTTTTCCGTCTTGATGACGCGCTGATGTAGCCTCTTAAGTATCTGGGGGCCGTAATCACAGATCTCCTAATTTTTGCCTGATTTGTTGGTTTGTTATGACATATGGTCTCGAAGGCTGACGTTCGGCATTGCACGTTCCATGGCTCGTTGTGTAACTCTGAGTTTATTCGCAGATTTTTGCGTGAGTGTTAAGTTTTTGCTTCATAAGTTTGTACAGGCAAAACACATTGGTTATAAACCTTTTGCTTGCGACACATGGGAATTGAACTTTTTAGAATATGGCTTAATTTGCCAAATGCTGCCCATGTCAGGCCTATTCGCCTTTGTATTTCATGTGTTTGATTATCTCTGCTTATTTTGATCTCGTGTCCCAGATATTTGTAAGTGTCTGTATGGTATTATTTTCACTAGTTATATTTCCACTTACTACGATATTTGTTATAAGTTTAGTTTTCTCAAAGTTTATATTTAATCCTGCTCTTTCCGACAGGCTTTTAAGCGAATGTATCATAGAAACTGTATCCTGTAAGTTATCTGCGATTAATACAACATTATCTGCAAACCTTAGATGATTTGATCTTTCTCCATTTATATATTGATGCCCATATCTTGTCATTGAGTGTTCTTAAATATTGACTCTAGAGCTGCCGTGAACAATTTTGGTGAAATATTGTCTCCTTGGCCCTGATTCTAATTGAGATTTCGACTCAAAACATGTCGAAATTAATATGGCGACGTCGAAATGCGACTTTGCGAGCCTAGTGGATTTCAGCTGAACTAACCAAAGGACGTCACTAATTTTCGATTTATCGAAATTAATTTCAACTTCAAGAAAGTGGTTGACATTTCATTTCGAGTCGAAATTAATGTGCCATGACTGGGAGAAGTGAGATTAGGTTCAGTTTAGGCGGTGTTGTTTTGTTTGATTCTTACAAGGAAAACTGAGGCAAAAAGTATTAATATGGCTGCGTTTTATGAGAAATTGTATGTGATTCGGCACATAATTGGTCGAAATTTTGACACCTATAAAAATAGAACTGCAGTACCTGGGGCCCCAAGCCAGATGCTACTGATTATTTTTTAAAATACTGTGGTGCAAAAATTAAAGAAATAAAATGTCCCAATATTAAAACTAAATTGGAAACCACAATTTTTGAAGATATTCAACAGGCTGTAATGGAAGATAGAAATAATAAATAATTTGGTTGTAATAATTTATTTGTTCTTTTTACAAATTATGTGTTTGAATGGCATGCTCTTGAAATTCTACTCTCTTATTTGGAGATATAAAATAATCTTTAAACTCATCACGAATTTTTAGAGCGGTTATGTATTGTTTTTAGTAATACATCTCCTCCTACTTTCAGTAGTTCCGATGCTATTTGATCCAATCCCTGTGATTTATTGTTTTTCAATTTGGCTACTGCTGTTCTAATCTTGGTTATTGTTGGTGCCTGGTGGGCACTTTTCTCTGATGTCTGCTTGGTCTAATTGTATATCAAAGTTCTCCTCCAGCCGCCATTATGACATAAGTTTTACGTTTTTGCGCACAAATTGGCGCATTTCTTGTACAAGAAACTGCAGCGGACACAAATTATTGTATCGTTTCTAATATAAGAACTATACGCTTGTATGACACTATCCATTTTTTTGTTATCAGAAATGATACAAGAAAATGCATAGTGTCATACGGCCTTAAGAAGAATGTTACGGGATACTCAAAATCCTTTCTTCACTAAGTGATGCTCAATTTAGGCAGCAATTCCGCCTTAATAAACAAGCTGCAAATTATTTGATAAGGATATTAGAACCATATTTGGAGGAGGGTGTTTATGCCTCTAGGAGACCCAAAATGTTTAGGATAAGTATTACTAAGCTGCAGTAAATTTAAAAATATATTAGAATATAACCACTAAGTCAAAAGCCACCATAATTTCTTTTTGGTCCACAGACAATTTAGTGCCACCATCACCGACAGCCTCTTCATCCATTTTCTTTCAATTCAAAATATAATAATTGAGAATGGCCACTAAAAATTTAACAACTCAAACAAGAAACAAAAGGCGTAACGTAAACAAAACAAACATTTAACAAGCGTTGTGCAGTGCAGCCAATAAACAAGACGGCCAACCCAAATTCTGAGCAGTGTCAAAATGATAAAGTAAATATCCCCACTTTTAACTAAAATCGAAATGAATGAGAATCGCTAGCGATTGTGACTGTCATGGCGTAGTCGCTTTTAAATTTCGACATCGAAATGAAATAGAATCAGGGCCCTTGTCTAACTCCTCGACCTAAGCTGAATTTTTCTGTGTCTCCGTGTAGTCGTATACTAGATGTAGCGTTCTCGTAGATGTTTTTGATTAGTGTCGTGTACCTGTAATCTATTCGGCTTTGATTTAGGGCTTCCCGTACTGTTTTAAACTCTACAGAATCAAAAGCCTTCTCGTAATCGACAAATGCAAGGACCAGTGGTATGTTGTACTCCATGCACTTTTCTATTAAGATCTTTATTGCTTTGCAAAAAGTCATTTGTGCCATATGCTGCCCTGAAGCCTGCCTGTTCTTTGGACTGATAGAAATCAAGTTTAGGTATTAGTTTCTTGTTAAGATTTTTATAAAGAGTTTGTACATATGTGTCAAGAGGCTGACGGGTCTATAATTTTTTAATTAAGTAATATCGCCTTTTTGTGTAACAAGACTATCACTGCATTGTTCCAATCTTTTGGAATCGTACCCGCATGTAAGCATTTATTAAACAGTCCGCTTACTGATTTTAATAGAATTTCTCCTTCTGCTTTAATTACCTCAATAACGAGTCCATCGTCACCAGACATCGATGGTTCTTCATTTCCTTTAAAGCTGCTCTTACTTCTGAAACAATAATGGGTAAAGGTATTTCCGATCCCTGATTTATGAGAGTCTTTACTCGCATCGGAAATTGTCTTGTGGTCTTTGACTGGTATAGAGGTCTTTATAAAACTCTCTAGTTATTTTCAGAATGTTTTGTTTATCTTTTGTTGCCTTTTCGTCTTTATTTCTCAGCTTGTATATTTCTTTTTTACTTTGTGTGAGTTTTCTTTTCATTATCTTTAAACATTCGTTCTCTTCTACTGTTTGAGTAATTACATTAGTATTATATCTTGTTACATCTTTTCTAATTACCGCTGAAATTCTTTTATTTAGTTTTCTATATTTTTTTTGTTTCCCTTTTCGTTCTCGCTTAGATTTCGTCGTATTTCCATGAGAGCTTTTGTTTTTTGCTAATCTTTGCACATTTGGTGTCATTTTTCTTGCAAAATTTGAGTTGTGCGTTTCTAACCGAGTCTGTTATTAATTTATTGTGATCGTCGATACTTAGAGGTTTGGGATTATTACTCTGTAAAGTTTCGGCTATATTTTTTATGTATGTTTATGGCTGATTTGGTGAATTTCAAACTATGCGTTTGCAACTGTTTATCATC
Organism: Diabrotica balteata; assembly: GCA_918026665.1. Taxonomy (NCBI): domain Eukaryota; kingdom Metazoa; phylum Arthropoda; class Insecta; order Coleoptera; family Chrysomelidae; genus Diabrotica; species Diabrotica balteata. The sequence continues at coordinate 37,645,926 of OU898284.1, forward strand.
TTTGCTCTTTCTTTTTTTAGGTTTATCGTTACTCTAGCTCTTACTGGTTAGTGGTAGCTTCCTACTGATAGTTTATTGAGTACAGTGGCATATTGAATAATTTGCTTTTTGTCTGTTATTATATAATCATATTCGCTCTTAGTTCTTCCGTCTGTACTAGCCCACGTCCATTTTCTATTCTATTTCTTCTTAAAAAAGGTGTTCATTGCATACAGTTTGTATTGCAGTAGAAAGTTGGTAAGCATTTCGCCTCTTACGTTTTTTACTCCGATTCCAAAATCTCCGATTGCAACTTCTTATTCGTCCTTTTTCCTTCCGAATTTCCCGTTAAAATCTCCCATTATCAGATTATATTGAGCCGGTTCCTACTTTTTTGCGCTCTTTCGATTTCCTCATAGAAGGCTTCAACAATTTCATCTTCGTAATCGCTGGTGGGGGCGTATACCTGGAATATTTTAAGATTGTATCTCTTATTTAGTCTTAGATTTATATACATAACTCTTGTGGAAATGCAGTCAATGCTCTGTATATTTTTATACTTTTTGTTATACTTTATATCTATAACTGAAGGATAATTACAAGAAATTTTAAATATATTAACAAAAATTAAAGAGGTAACAGTCGTAATTTTCCGACAATAAATGAACATCTAATAAGAAACATGCACTAAATAATAGTTTTTAGTATACAAAATTCAGCTTTTATGTTTATATTTTCAAGTGACGTCACGAGACTATTGCTTTTGTTTTATAGCCTGTTAACGCCTGCTCTGCGCGGAGGGTCTATTTGAATATTTATTGGGTGGTTTCTTCACTGAAATTCGTGTTTTAGACCCTAATAAACTTTAAGCACGCTAAAATTTCACGTTCGAAGGCACCTGCTTTATTTTATTGGCAGTTTAAAATCTGTTTGTATACGGTTTTCAGTTGCCGTAAGGAAACAATGTCTTCGAATTTTTAGGTAAACATGTTGGTGGATTTATGTATGTCACTTATGTATTACTAATAATATGAAGGTTGGGTTAACATTGGAATTGATCGCTTTGTAAAGATTTACACATTTTATTGAAAACTAGACTTTTTTTGGTATTTTTTATCTTAATTATCTGTTTAAGTCAGCTTTGAACCCCCTCACAAAAAGAACAATATAACACAGTGTCAGCGCTGTCAACGTTATGGACACACAAAAGCGTACTGTACAAGACCATACGCATGCGTGAAATGCGGAGGAAGTCACCCATCACCAAAATGTACAAAACCCAGAAATACACCAGCAAAATGTGCCCTGTGTACAGGAGAACACACTGCAAACTATAAAGGCTGTGTAATTTACAAGGACTTACAAAATGCAAGAAATAATCGCCAAAGCGGAAATCAGTCGACCCATAATAATCCGAACCCACATCAAAATGTTAACCCAGCAGCAACTTCACAGTACCAGAGTCAACAATCACAGTACCAACAACAGAATGGAACCCAATCCTATGCCCAAGCAGTAAGAGCAGGAAATCAAGTAGCTGACATAGGGTCTCAAATGAACTTATTCTTAAACGAATTTAAAGCAATGTTCACCCAACTAATGAATCAAAACAGCATGATCCTTACCATGCTAACAACATTAATTAACAAAATTCGTTAGATCTGTTCGAATCGCCGAGTGGAACGCAAATGGTTTAGCAAACCATAAAGCAGAAGTAATCCAATTCCTAAAGGACAACAAAATAGACATCCTTCTTGTATCTGAAACGCATTTCACAGAAAGAAGCGTCATTAAAATACCTCAATACTCAGTCTACCACACTAGTCACCCAGATGGAACAGCCCATGGAGGATCCGCAATAATTATAAGGAACAATATACAACACCATCAAATGCCGGAACATAAAACAAATGAGATTCAAGCAACAATACTTAATATAAATGCCAGGCCTTGGGACTTCGAAATTGCTGCAATATATAGTCCTCCTAGATATAGAATCACAACTGAAGAATACGAAGAACTATTCAATAAGCTAGGTAACAAATTCATTGTTGGAGGTGATTGGAATGCTAAGCATACGAATTGGGGCTCACGACTCATTACACCAAAAGGCAGAAGCCTATTAGATGCCATCAACAACACAAACTGCACCTACTTATCGACGGGACAACCAACATACTGGCCATCCGACATAAATAGACTACCAGATCTACTAGACTTCTTCATCCTAAAAGGAATTGCAGCAAACTACACAGACATAGAAGCAAATTGGGATCTCTCGTCTGACCATACACCAATCATAGCAACACTCAGCACCCACATAATGAAACGACCTGAAATACCCAAGTTAACGTCCCCTAAAACTAACTGGTGTGAATTCAAGTACCAGCTTGACATGAATCTAAGTCTTGGAATCAGACTAAAAGAAAAAGATGACATAGATAAAGCTATAAACTATCTCACCTGTCAAATTCAACAAGCTGCATATCGAGCTACACCATCAACTCCAAAGCAAGAAAACACAAATACCACTCCGAATTATATCAGACAACTAATAGTCGAAAAACGAAGAGCAAGAGGTAGATGGCAAAGAAGCCGCAATATTAATGACAAACACGAATATAATCGACTAACCAGACAATTAAGAACAGCGCTAAATGATGCACGCAATGCCACATTTGAGCACTACATTAGTACCTTGTCTAAAGAAGATCACTCAATATGGAAGGCAACAAAACACTTAAAGAGACCTACAGAACACAACCCACCAATTAAGAAAGATGACGGTACTTGGGGAAGATCAGACCAGGAAAAAGCGTTAACATTTGCAGAATACTTAGCTGGTATTTTTAAAGAACACCAAGCAGATAATGATAACGATGGAAACTTAATAAGAGAATTCCTGGATAGTGCTTGCCCTATGACGCCCCCAATAACACCATTCAGTCCATCAGAAGTGAAACTAGAAATAGAAAAATGCAATAACCACAAAGCACCTGGATTTGACCTAATAACAGGATTAATACTGAAAAATCTTCCGAGAAGAGCATTGGTCATGTTAACTACAATATACAATAGTGCACTCAGACTGACATATTTCCCAATCACATGGAAATTTGCGCAAATAATAATGATTCACAAACCAGGCAAACCTCCAAATAAAACATCATCCTATCGACCAATCAGCCTGTTGCCGACAATGTCTAAAATCTTCGAAAGACTACTACTTGATAGACTGAAGAAGGACATTAACCTAGACGCAGAAATACCCACACACCAGTTTGGTTTTAGAGAGAGACATTCCACAACACAACAGACTCATAGAATTATAACAAAAATCCTTACTGCTATTGAGGAAAAAAAATATTGTACAGCGGCATTCTTAGATGTAGAAAAGGCGTTTGATAGAGTATGGCACACTGGACTCTTATACAAACTCAAAAGCATTCTTCCAACTCCCTACTACCTAATTATGAAATCCTACATTGAAGATCGTTACTTCCAAGTAAAATATAACACAGCAACTTCCACATATTTTCCCATTAAATCAGGCGTACCACAGGGTAGCGTCCTGGGTCCTCTCCTTTACCTATTATTTACCGCAGATATCCCAACCACTGAAACAACCCAAATTTCAACGTTCGCTGATGACACCACCATAATCGCTGTCAACGAGGACCCCATTATCGCGTCTGCACAACTGCAAAACCACCTTAACCAATTGGGAACATGGCTCAACAAATGGAAGGTGAAAGTAAATGAAACGAAGTCATCCCAAGTTACATTTACAAACCGAAGGGATGTATGTCCAACAATCACATTAAACGATACACAATTACCAGTCAGCACACAAGTTAAATATTTGGGACTAACCCTTGACAAAAGATTAACATGGAAGCCACACATTCAAGCCAAGAAAACCCAGATCAACATCAAAATACGACAAATGAGCTGGCTTATGGGTCGAAAATCAAAACTCAATACTGAAAATAAACTGCTCCTGTATAAATCTATGATAAAACCAATTTGGACCTATGGCGTTCAACTCTGGGGTTGCTCAAAGCCATCAAATATCAAGATAATACAAAGAGTCCAATCAAAAATATTGAGAATAATATTCAACGCGCCCTGGTATGTAAGCAATAAAACCCTACACGAGGACTCAGCTACACCTTTGGTAGAGGAAGAAATTCAAAGGATCACAAAGAGCTACCTTGATGGTCTGAGAAGTCATCCAAATGATGAAGCAAGACTGCTAAACGCTCCTCCCGAATTCGCAAGACGACTGAAGAAACAATGGCCAACAGATTTAATAAATTAAATATATTATGATCTAATGTAAAAAATATAATAGGAGAGTTGCCACAGGGCAGCTTCTCCCTCATGTATTTAACATTCAAACTATTTACTTATAGCTTCGATGAAGCAGATTGTAAATTAAATTATGCTATAAAAAAAAAAAAAAAAAAAAAAAAATTATCTGTTTACATGCACTTTATTGGTTTTGCTAAACTAGGGCTCCAACTACTAGCGGAAAATATTATTGGATAGTATCTGACGGGCTTCCCACGGGTAAGAACGACACTGGATCAAATACTTACAGTCAAACAGATTTTGAGTAAATCATGGAAACATGACATTGATGTTGACAACGTGTTTGTAGAATTCAAACAGGCATTTGGCTCAGTCAAAAGGTAAAAACTCTACAATATATTGGCTAAATTGGCAACATCACACGCTCATCAGACTCATTAAAGCCACAATGGATGCAACTGAGGCACGTGTACGAATACAAAACCACCGGACAAATTTTTTTTTAATTTCGCAGGGACTAAAGCCCTAACTTTGTTTAACCTGGTACTGGAGTATGCGGTTTTTCGTCTTAGAGTGCCGTCCCCCTACGGAAGTTGGCAATCATAATGGCTCATTTTTATTTTTGAACTTGCTGCTCTAAACAAATCAATCGATCTGCATTGATACCAATCACGTAGATTCTTTAACCATGAGTTCTGCCTTCGACCAACAGATCTTTTTCCTTGAATCTTTCCCTGTATTATGAGTCTCAAAATTTCATATGTTGGTCCCCTCATAACGTGGCCTAGGTATTCCAGTTTTCTGGTTTGTATAGTGGTGATTAGTTCTGTTTTTATCAACCCTCTCCAGTACTTCTTTATTTGTAATTCTATCAATTCATGATATTTTTAATACTCTGAGGTATAACTAGAGTTCGAAAGCCTCGATTTTTTTTAATTGCATTTTTTTAATGTCCAAGTCTCAGCTTCATATAATAATATTGAAAATATATAACAGCGAATGGTACGTAGCCTGATCTTCATATTTACATTTTTGCGTATTAGGAGTGGCTTCTAAAGCGCAAACTTGAGAGAATGGTTTCAAATACCAGAAGCTGCGAACATAATTCATGCGGCACAAAACAGAGAAACCTATCGTATGATGGTCGCCAACCTTCGGTAGAAGACGGCACATAAAGAAGAAGGAGTGGCTTCATTCGTATAAATGCTGATCTGGCAATCTAAATTCGCCTGTTTACTTCTGCAGTATGATCATTGGTTTCATTGATCGAAGTTTCCAAGTACTCAAGTTCCCAAGGTATTTTTCTCTTTGTTCTATAACGTTGCCATAATAATTCTCATCTCAGCACTATTCATATTTAAGCTTTCGATAAGATGTTGTAGATCTTTTATACTCATTGCTATGATCACAGTGTCTTACTTTACTTTTTCGAGTCTGGATCCGACTACAGTTTTTCTGCCCAATATCGGGCTACGTCTACAGCCTTTGTATTTGCGAGCCATAAATCATCGAGGGTGCACTGTGATGGGCAAAGTCTGCATACTCTCAGGTGCTCCACGTTCTGTATTTCCCCACATTCACAGAGTGCCTCGCTATCTGTCTTGATGCCCCATTTAATGAGGTTCTGTTTTACAGGGGCAACACCTGTGCGCATGCGGTTGAGTGTCCGCCAGGTTCTCCAGTCCAGGTTCATTCCATTAGGTCGTTCTGGATGTAGGGGGAACACTTCGGGTGGTTCGACGCTGACATTTCTCATAAACCTTTTCCTTGATTTAAGTCGGCTGATTCCTGGCGGTTCGTCAAACCCGTATAATTGGTGCCGTTCATCGAAAGTTTGCCTGAACTTCTCCACATATTGTGAGGCACATCTACGGTCGTCTGGTGATGCGAATCCAGCTACCCGGTACAGTAGGTGTAGAGGGGTAGGCTTCATACAACCGGTAATGATTCTACATGTTTCATTTAACGCCGTGGTGACTTGTTGGGCGTGTCTAGATCTACCCCAGACGGGACAAGCATATTCCCTGTTGAGAAACATAAGGCCTCAGCTGTTGACTTCAAGACCTGGGGGTTTGCACCCCACTTGCTCCCTACAAGTTTCCGGAGAAGGTGGTTTCTCGTAGAGACCTTTTGTCTTGTGCTCTGACAGTGGAATTTATACGTTAGTGACCGGTCTAGTATCACTCCAAGATATTTGGGCCTATCAGTATGTTTCAAGCGTTGTCCCTCCCAAGAAACATTCAGTTTTACATGCGCCAGTTGGTTGTTGAGATGGAATGCACATACTTGGGTTTTAGTAGGGTTTGGCTTTAATGAGTTTTGTTTGTAGTAAGTTGACATCATGTTTAAAGCATCTTCCATTGTCGACTCTACTTGTGTGAGTGTTTTCCCCTTTACGGCTATACCAAGGTCGTCAGCGTAAACAAAACTCTCAGTCTGAGGGTGCATTGGTTGGTCGTTGGTGTAGATGTTAAATAAGGACGGCGCCAGAACGCTTCCTTGAGGTAGGCCATTTTTTTGGGTTCTCCATCTACTCTTCTTTCCATTTAGCACAACGTAGAAGCGTCTATTACACAACAGTGATCTAATGATATTTACCAGGTCATAGTCAAGCACAGTGTTATAGATCTTAGTTAGCAAGGTTCTGTGGTTTATCGTATCATAGGCCGCTGTGAGGTCTATCAAGGCTACTCCTACTATCTCTTTCTGCTCAAATCCCTCCTCTATGTATTCTGTTAGGTTCAGCACTTGGCCTGTGCATGATTTACCTGGTCTAAAGCCTGCTTGTTGTGGGATTAGTTTTGCATCTAATGTTTCCTGGATGCGGTTCAAAATGAGGCGTTCATACAATTTATACAAATGGCATAGCAGAGATATCGGACGGTAGCTACTCGGTAGTTCAGGGTCTTTGCCAGGTTTCAGAAGGGCTATTACTTTTGATTTGCGCCACAGTTTTGGAATCTGGTAGGTAGAGCGACAGATGTTAAATAGATCGAGCACCCATTGTCTCGCTTTTTGCCCGAGATGTTTTATCTGCTCTGTTAGGATTTCATCCACCCCAGGTGATTTTCCATTTTTCATACAGTCAATACCATTTTTGAGCTCTTCGATGGTAAATGGGTTTCGTAAGAGAGTTGTTTCCTGGTCTTGAGTTCTTATAATATTTGGCGTTTTGCAACGATTGTTTGTTTTGCCATTCAGAAGCAGTTGGTGGGCTATCTGATTTGGCGTTATTGCACATAGCTCTTTCATCTCTGTGGGATCACCATTAAGTTTTTTGATCATATTCCAAGCCTGCTTACTACTGTGCGTCATATCCATTTTACTTAAAGTCTCGCTCCACCGTTGTTGTCTGGAGGCACTTAGTATTTGCTGCAGTCTCTCCCCTATCTCTGCCGTAACTTCGCTAAATGGGTCTTTACTATATTCTTCGGTGTACTTTGTCATAATGTCTTTTGCTTCATCGTTCAGACCAGATATGTAATGTTGTTGACATTTGGGTTTGGGAGCTTTTATAGCGCTGTATACGGTTATTCCCACGGGCCTATGTTGCGTTTTCGGTACAGGCCCGTGGGAATAGTTCTGAGTGTTGACCAATTTGAACTATGGCACTTTGGTTCCAATATAATGTTTGCATTTTATTTATGATTTTACTGTCAATGCGCTTGTTCATAAGTATTAATATTAGTTTTTGATGTCTTACTTTATCGAAAGCTTTTTCGTAGTCAATAAAGCACAAGTGTAGATCAACGTTTATATCCCGATATCGCTGATTTAATATGTTGATGTTAAATAGTCCTTCTCGAGTACCCATTCCATTTCGGAACCCGAACGCATCTCGCTAATATCCTCCTCTAGCTCTTCGTATATTATCTTATGTATTACTTTCAGCAGTACTTTTAAAGTATGACTCATGAGTTCAGTGTTCGATAATCAGAGCACTTTTTTGCTGCTTGTTTTTTAAGGATGGTTATAAATGCTGACTTCAGCCACTCTTGTGGTATTATTCTCGTATCATACACTGTACTGAATAAATCTGCCAATACTTCCAAATTAATTACTATTAAACTGGGAATAAGCCACAATTAAAGATAAAAATACGTTTATTGACGTTTCAATTTCCACTTCAGAAATCGTTGCCAAAATACAAAAGTTTGTATTTTGGGAACGATTTCCGAAGTGGAAATTGAAACGTCAATAAACGTATTTTTATCTTTAATTGTGGCTTATTCCCAGTGTAATAGTAATTAATTTACAATGCCACAAGAAAATAGCTTCAGAACAATATCAATACTTCCAAGTTATCCTCTTTTACTAGTTTTAACAGTTCTACTGGTATTTTATCTAATCCAGCTGCCTTATTGTCTTTAGAGTTTTTGATAGCATATTTGATCACATCTATCTTGATCTTCTACCTCTCTAAAGATTTAATTCTTGTATTTTCCGCATTTCACCTCTTTCATCTTGGAAAAGTTCTCTAACGTACTCCTCCCATCGTCTTAACCCGTAACCGGTGACGTGGAGTCTGAGAGACTCTTGCGAAATTAAAAACCGGTTTAAAATATTGAAGCGGACGACTCTGGATGGCCTGCGGCTAAGTACCTTTCTAAAAATAGTTCATAAACCAAGCGTTTTTGTTTGATTAGTTTACGTTTAGCCGTTTGCGAGAACAGACGTTATTGAAGTCAGCGAGACTCAACGTCACCGTTAGTTACTTTTTATCGAGTGTTTTATATTTCTTCGTATAAACTATAATGGATCATCTACCAAGTACGTCACGATAGGTTAGTGTTACAGATCTGAAATTTGAAGAGAAAGTGTTAAATTGGTTCAATGATTTGGACTCCGAATATAGTGATATTGATGATATTGACAGTAATGCGGTAGTAGAAAGCAGTCATGAGTCGGCATCTGAGCAGTCTGATAGTGAATCTGATGCAGAAGACAGTATTCCAGAAACTTTAAACCAAGACTCGTCCAGTAATGATGAAAATAATATATTGGCGTCAAGATCTTCAAACTACTTTTATGGTAAAAACAGATTTAAGTGGTCAGCTAGTGCACCAAAAAATATTCGTACTCAAAAGCATAATATTATTGTACATTTACCGGGGCTACAAGGAAAGGCTGGGTCTCTTGGTCTTTCGGCACCTCCAAAGGAAATTTGAAACTGTTTATTTACAAATCAAATGTTAAATGTTGTAGTCGAATGGACAAATGTAAAATTGGCGAGTGTTAGGGTCAAATACAAAAATGAAAAGAGGTCGGAATTAAAAAATGTCGACCAGGTCGAAATGGAAGCATTTTTAGGCTTACTAATTTACACCTCAGTATTTAACTCCAATGATGAAGACATAGAATGTCTATTTGCTACAGATGGAACGGGCAGAGAAATTTTTCGGTCCGTAATGAGTGCCAAGAGATTTGCAGTTTTATTGACTTGTTTACGTTTTGATGACCCTTCCACGAGAGAACAACGAAAAGCGGTAAATCCACTAGCACCAATTCAAGAACTATTTGAATATTTTATTCAAAACTGTCAAACGTAGTTTTCTGTTGGTGAATATGTAAGGAGCGATTAATTACAGGGACCCGATCCGTCAACTGCCCATGTGCAATCTTTGAAATGTCATCAAAAGTGACAACGAGGGACAATCTCCAAACTAAAAAAACCGAGCAAGTTTATAAAAACGATTAGGAATAAAAATAGAAAATTTTACAATATTTCTTTCTACAGGTACATAGTTGTTACATTCATAACTAAAATATAGAGAATAAATAACTTGTACTCTAAGTAATAAGAAAGAAAATCACATTAACCTAATGTATATTGATGACTTTTATATTAACCTTCCAAGATTGTTTATTTTGTTGTAGTAGCTTACGGAAATTGTAAACTTTGCACCAGATATTTTAAAATATTTAACGTAATACATGTTTATTAGTGAAGATAAGGATTATAATAAATTATTATATAAGTATTATTATAAACTTAAATTTATTTATTGTTGTTGAAAGTAAACAAAGTATTAATGAACTAAATTTAAATGACATATTACGGTTAATGGGTTAATCTTGTATGAATTGGCAAAATCGTTGTCTTCAGGTGGATGTTTTCAAAATTTGTCTCGTTCTAAAACGTGTTTAAAATAGTTTAATTCTTCAATACTGTGTTACGGCTTTCTAAGCCATTATTTGGCAGTAATCGTAATGTGACAGCTGACAATTGGTTTACGTCTATAGAACTAGTTCAGTTGTTGAAATCTAATGGCATAACATATGTGGGAACTATGAAAAAGGTTAAAAGACATATTCCTCCTGAGTTTCTTTGTCAAAGGCATAGAGAGATTGGTTCAGTTAGGTACGGTTCAAAATACACAAAATAGTATATAATATAGTTAAAAAAACACAAAAACCAGAAATAATTAGTCTGTATAATATGACGAAAGGCGGCGTTGATGCTTAGGATGAAAAATGTACGGTTTACAGTTCGTCCAGAAGAACTCAACGTTGACCAACGGCAATATTTTACAAAATACTAGATATGAGTACAGTTAACGCTTTCGTTATGTATCAGTGTTATAGAGAATCCAAACCCTTAAACAGGAAAGATTTTATGAAGGTACTGGCTAAAAGCTTAATTGAAGCACACATGAAACAACGAATGTATAACAGCAGAATCCCGACAGAAATAAGAGAAAACATAAAGCGAATACTGTGCGTGGTTGAACCTCCTTCTATTCAAGAAGATCGGTTAGCAGTTCGAAATATTGCTACATTTGCCCATCAAAACTTCATAGGAAGACATCTTATTTATGCGTCTGTTGTAAAAAACCAATTTGCTTGATTTGTTCTCATAAAATATGCAGAAACTGTAACGTTCAAAAAGAATAAAAAAAATAATCCCATTTTTTTGTCCTTATTTACCCCCTGCACGTTCCGTTACGTTTAGACTACTGATGATAATTTTTATTACCATAGATTATTCAATATTTGTTATACCTAATATTAAAACCATTTGTACATACCAAATTTAGAAATATTAAAAAAAAATTAAGTTTTCCGACGTAACACCGTACTTTATTTATTTGCAACTTTTGACAAAAATGTTAATAATAAGAATAGTCAGTAACAGAAAGAACTAAAAAGGCAATAGGATATTGCAAAAATGCCTAAAGAACAGATTATTATAAACAATGTGATAAAATAATTATTTAAATTTGAATGAGACCAGCATATTTATGATGAGTCCCGGAGACTCCACGTCACCGGTTATGTTCCTAAAATCGGACGTCACTGGTTACGGGTTAATATTACAGTTCTGTGCTTGAATTTTTAGCATATATTATTCTTCTTCTAACCATTCAGTTTTGTCTTCTCCAGTGTAATAAATATTGTGGTTATTTATTGATATCTTTTCATTTCCTGACCATTGTACATTGCTAACTCCAAATATATCTATATTTAGCCTCTAACATTATGTAGTTTTTCAGGCTGATACATACTTCTTACATTTCAGGTAGCTAGTTTTTTTCTGAGAAGGTTGAGTATTTTTTTTTTGGTATTTTGTGCAAGGATTTCGCATCTTGACGACCGAGGAGGCCTTGCGTTCTGATGGTTGTCCTCCCCTGTCGGATTTTGGTCTCTGATTATCCGAATGTCTCTTGCGCAAATAGTCTTAGCCATTATAATTTATACTAGAGATGTCATCAGTGACCTTTAATGCAGTGGTTTCTCGTTTCCTTCTGCATTCTGATATCGTTAGGTATCAGAATTAGGTATACCATTAGATATAACATTCTGATATCTAGTGGTTAGGCAAATGCAAACTGGACGAGGAATCCTACTGACCAACTGAACGGTTCAACTGGTCGCGTATGCCGATGATATTAATATTATCAGTAAAACATCAACAGATGCACAGGAAACATATGCAGAGTTACAAATGCAAACAAAAGGCTAGGTCTAGAAATTAACACAGAAAAAACATAAATAATGATACAGACGAGAAAAGATATAGTCCCACAAAATATATGATGATGACATTGAAACGGTTGGAAAGTTACATACCTGGGAGTAGAAATATATGCCAATGGATCAGAAGATGGAAAAATACCGAAGACAATAATTTAGGCAAACGCAGCTTATTTTGCCATCTCTCATATATTTCGGTCTAAAAATATCCACTGAAATATAAAGATGAGAATCTATAAAACCTATGCATACTATGTCAGAGAAGCATGGGTACTGAAAGAAATATCCAAAAGTAAACTCGACACATTCGAAAGGAAAGCACTAAAGAGAATACTAAGACCTGTAAGGGGAAAACGGAATCTTCAGAAGTCGATGCGACAACGAGCTTTATCAACTTTATATAAGGAAGTACCACTGTCAGACTTCATTAGAATACAAAGATTGCAATAGGCTGGACATGTCAGAAGAATGGGAAAGGATAGACTACCAAAAAAAGTACTGAATGCTAGAATGCAGGGAAAGAGACCGGTTGAAAAGTCAAGAAAGCGCTGGAAAACACAGTAAATAGTGACACACAAGCCATTTTAGGAGTCCTTGTAAGAAGAAGAACAGCCACAAATAAGCAATGGTGGAGGCAGAAAATAAAGGAGGCCAAGGCTTAATTTGAGTTGTAGTGCTATCAAAGAAGTTTATTTTTAAAAAATTTATTAACATTTATAAAAAACCGAAATTTCTGACTTATTGTGCAACTTTATAAGCAACAAAATATGAACAGAAACATTCTAGAAACGCCATTTTAAAGGCTATTATGTGACATAAGTTTCTTACTCTCAAATTTGTTCCAAAGCAGTTACTTTTTGCTGCCACACGAAAAAAAAAACAAAACTTGACTGTTCTTTAAACTTAATTTGTTAATAACTAATTACGTTTAAGAAACCAACTGCATAAAACATCTATAAAAATTATAGATTCTTGTTATAGAGGTCCATACTAAAATTAAGTTTTATTTTTTCTTTCCTTAAGTAGTCGGGGTAACAAGAAAAATCTTAGCTAAGTTGAACAAACTGCTCACATAGTTTTTTATCCTTTTTTTTTCTCTCAGCTACCATCCTCTTATTTAAATTATTTGTACTTTTATAAAGTTATTACTCTTATGAAACCAAGTTTAAAATACATTCACCAGCTTTATTAACGTCCCTATAATCATACATCTATTAAATCCCACCTTAACCCTATTAGACTTTCTTTATTACCTACAACTGACCTATGCTGTTTAGATTGGTCGTTTTCATGCTTCACAAATCCCGAATAATGGTTTTAGTAGCTAAGGTTAGTTGTTTTTACGACGACTTGAGCAAGTATTATTCATACATCTTAGTTATTTATACAGCAACAAAAAGAAAGGTATAATCCAAATGTGTTTTGTTTGGTACACTTTTACGATGTTAGATTTCCTTACATTGAAACAATAATTAGACGGAAACTATCTGTGTGATCTACACAGTGTCGACTAAAAGTAAACAATCAATATAGTGCAATTAATTTATTATAGTGAGTTTTTTAATAAAATTTTGTACTTTTACTTGTGTTTTTCGGTTGTAACCTTATCTTCTAAGTATTCTTTTTTTTGGTTTGGTTTAAAATATGGATTGGTTCATTTTTAGAAGCGAAATGACTTTGCTACCCACAATTTACGACTTTTTCTATTATTACTACTATCTTTTGTATTAATTTGTAATACAAAGATGGGAGCTTTGGTAACTGATATCGAAGAAATGTCGTATCGACATCCCAGAACAACTGTTACACCACCGATACAATGAACACCAACAATATGTAAAAAAATGTGTATGTATAATATGACAAGAGTATTTGTGATTATGTTACAGCTTAAAACAGAGCGCCAAGGTACCAAAAAATTGTTAAATTAAAGCTGGCTAGCAGAATGTGCCGCAAAGTGTCTACTTGTCACTCAACAGAGGATTCGGCCAATTACACAGCCACCTTTACTTCCAAGCCATGAAGTAGAAATTTGGCAACAACGCGTGGTAGTCCGACTGTGGTTTGTTTTGGTTTAACATTTCATATAGGAAGGCTTGTAAAGTTTGTTGAATTTATTGTTTTTTAACTTTATTCGAATGTTTTATTTGTAAATTGTGTTTAAATCAATTAGAAAATATTAATATAAGTGAAATTTCATTAAATTTAGAACTTTTAGAAGATTCTTAACGACAATTTAAAAGGCAAGTATAAATATAACCTACAAAACAAACTGAAAATAATAATACTTTTGCTTCTTGTTACAAAATATGTAAACTAAAAACAACAATAATAATACTTTTGTTTTTTGTTACAGATGCTCTGGCATTGTTGTGTACCTGGTTGCAAAACCAATTATGCCAGTACTTTAAAAACGAAACAGGCAGAAAGTATGTTTTTGTTTCCCAAAGATCCCCAAAGAAGGTATACTGGGTTATGCTCTATTCATAGAGAAGGCTGTACAATTACCAAATCTTCCGTAGTATGTGCCAAACATTTTCATGAAGATGATATTCAGCGGACTGAACAATGAGAAGATAAAGATGGAAATGTACACATTGAAAAGTTAATATTTCCCAAATTAAAAGGCAATGCAGTTCCTAATATATTTCCTGAAGTACCATCATATGTAACTGTTCATCGTACTAAAGAAAGAAGGAATCCCGAAGACAGAAGAAACTTTTTGCATAAGAAGAGGGAACAAGAGATAACATAATTATGTCAATTAGACTTAGACAATAATATCCCATTGAAAAACTGGACAAGTAAAATTACAAGTGACTGTGTATATTTCTATGTATTAAACATTAATCAGTTGGGACACAAGTGTGATAATATTTGTGTAATATGTAGTGTAATAGTTAGCAGTAATTTTAGTGTAATCGTCAATGTAGGTAAGAATAGATTAAGTGGTAATGATTTGAAATGGATTTTACAATATAGTAAATTAACAAGATGGTCACAATTAGAGAACTTACTTTCTCATTTAGATCTGCTTTTTAGATAAGTGATAACAAATTTGAGTATTACATTCAAAAATCTTTTGAGAATATAGGCTATTTTAAATCGATATACAGGTTATAAATGGTATGTTACATTCAACACATTTTTCATGTATACCTCTTTTAACTTGGTCTATATGACAACAAACCTATTCATATTTAAAATTGCTACTTTTGTATATCTAAGTATGAAAATTCAACAAAAGTTATAAGTAAATAGTAAAATATTTAATTTTCAATTAGATTAATTTAGAACCATATTTATATTGTGTCTGATTTCTTAGGATGAATTTTTTAATCATAATAGTTACACTAAGTTTTTACTTAGCACAAATTTTATATCTTTTGTATTTTTAATAATCTTTTTAAATGTCGTGTTAATGTATTGTGTTATTTATATGCTTAAGTACTTAATATTTAAAATTTCTAGAGATTCTTGACTGCATTTGATTGTAAGATTAACTGTTTGACACTGTATTTTAAGTGCAATAAATTTTACTCTAGTGATTATTTTATTGATAATATAACCTAAATAATAATAAAACTTTATATATATTTACTAGGTATATATAAGGTTTTATTAATTTAATTTCCCTAAAAATATTTCTGTAATGAATTGAAGTTTTCAAAATATCAGTTTCCTAAAATTCAAATTAGTTTAATATTCTGGTAGACCTTACAGCTGATTATCGGACTACCGACGTCATAGAATGCGGTGTTGCCTTTTTTACTTCATGGCTTGGAAGTAAAGGTGGCTGTGCCAATTACCATGCTCTACAGAGAACGTTAAATGAGAAAATTCGGCTTTCAATTAAATGTCCTAATAAAGTAATAAGGACACTATCCTAAAGGGATAGATGCCCAAAGGTTTAAATATATAATAATAAAATATCAATAAAGAACTCTCTGATTAAATGTGTACACATAAGACCGTACAACAGAGTTAATAGGGAGGATTTAAAACCTTAACCTGTAGTTGACAATTAGTTGTAAAATATTATTCAGTTATTATTTAGAAAAAAACTGACGGGTTTATATTATTAGGTAAAATACTACGATTTAAAGTTAAAAAAAGATATAAAAAAAATTAAAATTAATGAATAAACTTAATACAGGTTAACAATGTTCCAAACTCTAAATGGAAAGGTATTTCCGGCTGGTTTCTTGAAGTTGTCCGGGAATAGTAATATAAGATCTGGACCTCTAAGGAAATAGCTAAGACAGAGGAGAATCAATCCTGAAATCAGGTGTAACTTCGACTAGGGAATAACTTAACTCTTCTTCTTTAAAAAAAATCCCATGAAAAACAAAATAAAGAATTTTGTCCTTGACTCTAAAGCTTATTGCGCCTAAACAAATCAGAAACGCAAGCAAGTCAAATTAATCAAGAATTTTTTTAAAATATTAATCAAATATGGTAGCTGTTTCAAAGTTTACACCGAGGCCTCCAAAAACGAAGACGAAACTGGAGTAGCAATCTACCCATCAGATTATACAGAGGCTTACAGATTACCTTCATATACAATAACGTTCTCTGCTGAACCGTATGCGATACTAAAAGCACTAGTTCTGATAGTTAACAAAAAAAAAAGAAATATCATTGTTACATATTCTCTCAGCTCAATAATGGCATTAAACCAACTCTACTAATCATCCACTACTCCGTCTTATTAAAAAGGAACTAAAACATGCAGAAAATATGAACATTAAAGTTAATTCATATGAGTATGGTCACATACTGGAATCGAAGGACACGAAGTTTGTAGACAAAATAGCAAAAAATGCACCTACTAACCCAAACACAGAAGAGAATACGAAATCTCTTCACACCAACCTGAAAGCATTCTTTAAAGAAAAGATTAATTTAATATGACAGGATACATGGAAGAACTCCATAACCAAACCATACGAAGTTGATATTATTCATCAAAAATTCCAAAAAATTAACAATGGAAGACAACAAGTAACCTTCACTCGCCTACGGATTGGTTATACTCGGTTATAGTGTATTTTTATGTATGAGAGAGTAATAAAACAATAAATTATGTATGCAAATCCCTAAACTGTTGATACGGGTGACTCAATGAAAAACAGATATTTGTCAACAAGTTTACAGAAGTATATAGGAAAACAATTTTAAATTGAGTATGACCACCAGGTATAAAGGTTGGAGCAGAATAGAATACAATAGTTGTGAGGGTTACTAATCCCTAAATAAGGTTGCCAGTGTCGGAGTGATGGAGGTTAACAGGTACTAATGAATTTGCAAGAAATGTAAGATGTTTATTTTATTGGTTATATATAACCAATAAAAGTTTAATAAGTACCTACCTATTTGCAAAATAAAGTTTAATTCTTTAGATAAAATAAAACGTTTTATTTTATCTGAAATGAGTGCATTCCACGAAGTAAGGGTTTCAACAATCAAACATTTAATTCTTTAATTCCAGGAATCTACGACAGTAATTGACTAGATAATTACCTTCTAAACTTATTCCACAGAAAATGTGATAGTGGGTTTTTCCATTTTGTAGGAAGGTCCAAGTGGCGTATTCAAAATTCTTAACAGTTCACTAAAAGTAGGTACTTCAGTTGCAAGGTGCAGTTTATTGTGTATACTAGTGTTATGGAAAATTTGGAAGTGCCGTGTAAACGCCGAAAAATTGGTCCTTTAACAGTTAATGAAAAAACATTAATATTTAATTGTTTTAAATCATTTACAGACAAACGTTTATGTGAAAGTGTTGATGAGACCGTTGAGTTAGTTAGCAGTACACTTGGTGTTGGGAAATCTACGATTTACAGAGTTATTAAAGAAGAGAAATGTGGTAGTTTTCAAATGCCACGTAATGCTCCAGGGAAACCAAAATTTCAAATAGAATATCATTTTAAAGAAGGACTTCGACGGAAAGTGCATGAATTCTTCTTTAGACAAGAATTTCCAACATTGGATAAAGTTCTTGTCTCAGTTCGAGATGATAAGGATTACCCAGAAATGAGTCGAAGTACGTTATGGAAACTTTTAAAAGAAATAGGCTTCCGCTGGAAAAAGAATCCCAGAAAGTCTATTTTATTAGAAAGAAGCGATATTGTCATATGGAGAAGACATTTTCTAAGAACCATAAAGGAAATGAGAAACCAAAAAAGAAAAATATTTTATCTTGATGAAACATGGATCAACGAGGGTCATACACCAAATAAATTTTGGCAGGATGAAACTGTTACAAGTCAAAGGCACGCTTTTGTAAATAACTTATCTACTGGTTTAAACCCACCATCAGGAAAGGGACGCAGGCTGATAATAGTACACATTGGCAGTTCAGACGGTTTTGTTGAAGGTGGTTTATTAACTTTTGAATCAACTCGTACCGGTGACTACCATGAAGACATGAACGCTGATGTCTTTCAAGAATGGTTCGAACAAATGATAGATCTTCTTCCTAAGAACTGTGTAATAGTAATGGATAATGCAAGTTATCACTCCAGACTTATAGAAGGACTGCCCACAACCAAGTGGTTAAAAAAAGACTTGCAGAATTGGCTGAGTTCAAAAAATATTACGTACCATCCCGGATCTATAAGAAAGGAACTTTATTCGTTGTGTGCCCTTCATAAAGAAAAATTTAAAAAATACGAAATTGATGAAATTGCCAAAAATCGTGGAATGACAGTACTTAGATCCCCACCATATCATTGTGAATTAAACCCGATTGAACTGGTATGGGCACAGATAAAGAGTGAAGTTTCAAGAAAAAATACCACTTTTAAAATTCATGATGTTAAACAGTTGTTTTTGGAGGCCGTAAATAATGTAAAACCTGAAAACTGGGAAAAGGCAGTAAATCACACTATTAAAGAAGAGGAAAAAATGTGGAAGCTGGACAATATTACTGATAAAATGATCGAGCCAGTTATTATAAATCTTGGTTCTGAAAGTTCATCTTCTGAATCTGATTTGGATTTGTAACAAGTAGCTGTAAGTTTTATATTAATATTTTTATTCATCTATTTAACATACCTTAGACGGTTTTAAAAACTCTTTTTCTCTTTTGTAATTTTTAAAAATTAAAAAAAATGTGAATTTTTTAAAACCCTTTTTAATGTAGGCCAGTCAGTTCTAATATAGTGTGTGATAAAAGAGGTCACTTTTGTTTACATACACATAACACTTTATAACACTGAAATAATTCATTTATTTTTTACAATTATTCAAAGTAATTTTTCAATTAATCTTGAGCACGCCCATGGAGTGGTCGGAGGTACCAGTTAAAATTATGCTAATTACTCTCTCGTTCATAAAAATAAACTATAACACACGACTACCTACCAAAACGTTCTGATAAACCTGTGTGTGGCATGTGTGACATTGTTTATTGCAATGCCCCAAGTATGATGTGCAACACAAAATGTATAACATACCATCAACAATAAATAGTGCCCTTAGAAAAGACAATGATACGAAAAATATTTTCGCCTTTCTCAAAGACTGCAAGTTGTTATCAAAAATCTAATATTTTACTTTGTATAGATTTATGTTCATTTCTATTTATGTATTGCTATGGTTAATATTCTATTAAGTTCTAACTCTGTGTCACAATCCATACACGCTAATAACCCTGCGTGGTTGATACGTCATGTAAGGAAAAAAACTTATGAAAATAGTAATAATTACTAGAATTTACTATTTTTTTACATTCTGTCCAACATTTTGACTTTATTTAATGATAGTACGATAATTTTATAATAAAACATTAAAAAAATGTAATATCATACCTGATCTCGACTTTTTCCCGTGAATAAGATTGTTTACATTGTAATATTTGTTAGGCAGTTTTTACTGGTAAGAAAATCTCACATAAAGGAACATCGCTTTGACGCCTATTCGGGTTACGCCAACGTATAAAGACCTAGATGAACAATATCGTGATTATCTACAACTCGCATCAAAGGCAGCAGCGACAAATTTTTTGCGGGGTCTTAATATTAAAGGACACATTCATCTCTCCTAGTTAATCCAGTGTACATAATAGTAACCAAAACGTAAGAAAATGGCGCATCAGCCAGAGGTTGTTAGTGTCTGCATAATGAGTGAGAATTATAGTTTATAAACTATTTATATATTTCAGATATTTTTTTAGTTAGGTTTCTATGGACCACATTTCGCCTAGAAACTTTCAGAAATTGTTACAGTAAAATCACTGTCACTAATATTTTTATTTGTAAGCTAATGCTCGTATACAAGGGAGTCAAAGAATTCACAATAATTAGAAAACAGAATATTTCAAAATGCTGCTACACAAAGAGGAAAACATTATTATAGAAACAAAATAAAAATTACACTGATAGAATGATACTATGACCCACAAGGAATCTACGTCCCTCTAGTTGGCTGTATACCATATATTAAAAAAATTTTACGGGTTTTTACCCATATATTTAGTGGCTACATTTATGTACTCTTAGACACTGATGATGGAATATGGATTTCGAAAACGTTTTGTCTTTTTAACTTAGCCCGTTTGGGTCTAAATATATACCTTTTACAAAGGATTTTTAACAAATTTTTTAATACTATGACCGCCTGAAGTACTTAGCCTACAAAAGACAAGCAAAAATGTTGGTACAGTAGCGATTTATTTTTTAACATAGTCAGTCTCCTTTTAGCTTGATACGCTTGACCCAGCGGTTCTCCAAGTTCTCTAACGCGCCTGAAAAATACGTTTTCTCAAGGTATACAAAGTAGGCTTCTGTGACATCGATGACCTTCTCATTCGACTTAAATTTCTACCGAGCGAATGCCTTTTTCAAGTTAAGAAAAAAATCGCACTGAGCCAAATCAGGAGAATATGGTGGATTGAGCAACAGTGCTTAAGCCAATTTGATTAAATTGCTCTGTGGCAATGACGGAGGTAATTGGTGCGTTGTCATAATGGAAGAGAACTTTTTTTTGTCAAAACGGGTTTGTTTTTTCTGCAATTCGGCATCGTTTTGCCCATATTCAGGTAGTTGGTGTAGAGAGCCTCTTATGGATCTGTATCATCTTTCGGGCAGACATGACCTTCTTCGCCTTCTTCGGAGCACATTCGCCGAGTGCCATCCATTGTTTCGATTGATCCTTGGTCTCTGGTGTATCCCAGTGGATCCATGTTTTGTCAGCAGTTACAAGACGACATATAAACTTCTTCGAATTGCGCTTAAATAGCGTCAAATACTGATTTGAAGTGGTCTAACGATTGCTCTTGTTGTCCGGATAGAACAAACGCGGCAATCATTGCGTGGACAGCTTTCTCATGCCCAAAATTTCATACAGGATATGACATATGCAATCTCTTAAGATGTGTTCTATCTTAGCTATGTCATACATCTTTACTCGATGATCTTTCCATACTAGATCGGGTATGATTGTCACGTTATCCTTCGTGGTAGTAATTTCAGGGTACAGGGCACCCCAAAGGGTGGCTTATCAAAAACTAAAAAACCGTCAAAAAATTTTTTGACAGTTCCCATCGAACTAGAAGAGTCACCATACACGGTATCTTTTGAGTATCACAACTGCCTTTTGATTCTACTGCGAGATTTTTTTTCCAAAAACAAGAATCGAATCACCGAGCAGTATTGCTTTTTTTCTCCATTTTTCAAAAATCTGCAGTCACGTCTGCTTTCACACGCGGTTAATAGCATACATTACACGATAGTATAGTTCTCTTGAGATAGTGGCGCCATATTGAAAAAAAGGTTTGCTAGCAAACTGGTAACGGTTGGCAATGGATAGAGTGTAACAAATAAGATTTTTATGCTGTTGGACGCCAATGTAATAAAATATGCTTATTAGCGAATAAAAATATGCTTAATAAAAACGGGTAGGATAATGGCAAGGATAACGTATAATTTAAGCTGGCTAGCAGAAGGTGCCGGAGAGTGAATACTTGGCACTCAAAGGAGAATTCGGCCAATTTGCATGCCCTACAGAGACCGTAGAATTAGAAAATGAATGACAAGGTAATAAAAAAACTATAGGTATATAACTAAGATAAATCAAAGTGATTGTAGAAGTTGCTCCAAAATGTGAGTGGGCGCCAGGAAAGTATTTACATAAACTTTCCAAGGTATCTTGTAAAGCTGTTTGCTGAAATAAAGAAAGGATATAGGTATGAATTGAAATATTTAGTTTTCACCAAAACTTTAATCCCTAGCCAAATATATACAATCTAAATTTAATATACCCACCACCAATTATGTACAGCTAATCTAGTTATATACAAAAAAAATAAATGCCCTGATTATACAACTGATCCTGGATGATCTAAATTTACAAATAATAAAATATCGAAAAAAAAATGGTAATAATTGACCTAAAAAGGTAATTTATTTGCCTCAGAGATGCAACTCTGTATTCTGGCTTTATTGAATATAACAGTAACAAGTAATAAGGACACTATCTTGACGAGATAAGTGTCCAAACGTTTAAATATATATTGATAATATTGATATAAAATCTAAAAAAAATAACTCTCTGATTAAATGTGTACACAAGAAACCATACAAGTGAGTTAGAAGGGAGGACTTAAAAACCTCTACCTGTAGTTGACAATTTGTATTTAAATATTATTCAGTAAATTATTTAAAAAAATGACGACTCTTATTATTATATGAAATACTAGAAGTTAAATATACAAAAAAATTATACAAAAAATATTATAGGTAAAAAAAATAAATCTAAGAAATAAACTTAATCCAGATTTACTATATTTTAAGGGAGATAATTCCCGCTGGCTTCCTAAAATTTTCGTAATCGGAAGGTCAGATCTGGACCTCTGGGGAGCAGCTACGGCAAGGAAAAAAAACAGGCCTGGAACCAGGTATAACCGGACTAGGTGTCAACTTAATAGGTACTTCTTATTCAAATTATTCAAAAAAACCAAAAGCAAATTCTTCCCCCCCGACTTCTGTTTGAATCCCAAAGGTAGGCTAAAAAACATTTCTTTTAGAGTTCTTTCTTATACTTTACAGAGTAGGAAAAAAAACAAGGTTTATGAACCTTGAAAGGTTTTTAAATGTTACTTATGAATTGTGAGAGCAAAAAAACTTAATGGATTTATAGATAATTTGACCGTCGTATGGTTTGACAATTTAAATGGATTAATTATATCGACAATTTTAATGAAAAGCATATGATACGAACATATTTTATAATATAAAGAGCGATATAAGACAGAATATTTTAACGATACTCTTAATAGCAATTTTACCGATAGATAATTATGTTTTACGGCCGGGAAATAAAATTAAAATACATATGATTTTAAATCAATTAACACTATCTATTTAGATGTTGAATATTTCTTAATGACGGATGGAAAAAAGTTCAGATAAGTATATCGAATTGAAACGTGACAATACAGGATCTCAAAATGGCTGATGACTTTTTTTTATTTTCGTTTTATTTATAACTTGGATACTTACGGCTCACAGTGGCTATAAACCAAACAGGACACTCCAAACAAAAAAAACCCCAAACTAAAACTTCCTATTACTTCTTCATAAAAAAAACTCTTAAATTCCAAAAGCCATGCCACGTATGGCCCCTACCTTGGACTCAAGTTTCTGCTACCAAAGTTCAAACAGAAGTGCGCTTCGGGTACTCAATTTGAGCCAGCTAAACTATGATTTCAAACTTGGACGCTTGGTGTCGCTGTTTCATACCAACTTAAATTTTTAAGATTCAGAAAATCATTAAGAGGATTGAGATTTTAAAATTTATTTAAAAAATGTTTACGGAATGTTATAGTAACGTTGTCGTTACAAGAGCTGCCTGGTAAAATAGACTTGGGGCTCTTCTATAGGGCTGCAGGGACATTGAAGATATAATACATAATATATTATTTGCTTTACCTGTTTGAATTGTAGGTCTGGGTGCTTTTATTATTCCTTTTATTTTCAGATTGTTCTCTTCTTTGTATGTTTATATTCAAACCTCAAAGTTTATATGCTTTTTTTAAGCTTTTGGGACATGTTATCAATGTCGTCTCTACAGTTTGCAATTATAACCTAATTATCTACCGAAAATAACGTTGTTAAGCAGTGATCTTTAATGTTTATTCTACTCTTTTACACTTTCGCCTATAGATTTCCATTTTCTCTTACATCTATTATTTGAAAAGGGTAGACGATAAGCAACACCTATTAATGCTCTTTGTCACCTTGACCAGTTTAGAAATATTTTGCCCTGTTTTCATCATCATCATCATCACCATTGACATTATTCTCTACTTATGGCACCGAGTATAGTGCAGCGTCCCTTACGTAGTTGTTCTTTATTTCTGCCCATGATTGTCTAATATTTGCTTATCTGTGCCATTGTTGCCTGTTTCCTTGATGTTATAGTTCCATCTTAAGTTTGGACGTCGCCTTGGTCTCTTGGCGTTTCTTAGCTCCTCTTGGATACCACAGTGTAATTCTATTATAATCACCTATTGTTAGTTCTTCTCTCTAAATGTCACGCCCACCACCATTTTAAAGATTTAATTCTATGGATTATATCAATAACCTTGGTTTTCTCTCTTCTTCTTCTTTAAGTTCCATCTTCTATCGAAGGTTGGAAATTATCATGGCTATGCGGACTCTGTTGACTGCCGCTCTAAAAAGTTCTGCACTACTGCATTCAAACCATTCCCTTAAGTTCTTAAGCCAGGATATTCTTCGTCTTCCCACATTTCGCTTTCCTCGGATTTTGCCCTACATAATAAGTTGTAATAATGCGTATTTTTGCCCTCTCATCACATGTCCCAAGTACTCAAGTTTTCGTCTTTTAATAGTTAATACTATTTCCGTCTCATTTCCTATTCTTCTAGTTACTTCCATGTTTGACATTCTTTGAATCCATGATATTCGTAGCATTCTTCTGTAACACCAAAATTCAAAGGCGGCCAGCTTATTCAGATAAACTTGTTTGAGTGTCCAAGCTTCCAGATTATAAAGAAGAGTAGAGAACACGTAACATCCAAGCATTCTGAGGCGTAGTTCTAACCTTATATCCCGACAACAAAGAAACTTTTTAAGTTTAATAAATGATGTACGTGCTATTTCAATACGTGTCTTAATTTCTTTGGTTTGGTCTACATCTGATGTTATCCATGTTCCTAAATATTTATAGTTATTAACATTCTCAATTGCAGTATCTTCAATAGTCAATTGGATATTTGCATGTGCAGATTTAGTCGTGATCATGCATTTAGTTTTCTTTAAATTTATCTTCAGTCCGTACTCATGACAGCGTTCATTAAGGCGTTGAATTAGGTTCTGTAAATCATTGTTGTTATCCGTAATTATTACTGTATCGTCTGCAAAACGTTATTCAAAAAGTTATTTAAAACTTCTTCATTGATAGATATACCTTCTATTGAGTCTGAGAGCGCTTCTTGAAATACCGCTTCACTGTAGACATTGAAAAGTAGTGGGGACAGCACGCAGCCCTGGCGGACTCCTCTCTGTATTTTGATATTTTTGGTGTACTGGCTGTCAACTCTTACCTTGGCAGTTTGATTCCAATATAAATTAGATATAATTTTCAGATCACGACTGTCAATATTTTTGCTTTTTAATATATCTACAAGCTTTTTATGTTGAACTTTATCAAATGCCTTTTCAAAGTCTTCAAAACATAAGTACATATCCTGATTCATGTCCATGCATCTCTGAGCCAGCACATTCAAGCCGAACAAAGCATCTCTTGTACTCATACCATTTCTAAAGCCAAATTGTGTGTCACTAATCTCATATTCAAGAGTTTTAACAATTCTGCTGTGAATTATTTTCAAAAATGTTTTAAGTGTGTGACTCATTAAAGCTATTGTTCTGTGGTCTGAGCAAGTTGTTGAACTTGGTTTTTTGGGAATTGCTACAAAGGTTGATTGCAGCCATTGTCTGGGGATAGTGGCAGTCTGATATATTAGATTAAAGAGTTCAACCATTACATCAATAACATCTTCATCGATGAGTTTTAATAATTCGATGGGCATCTCATCTGGTCCAGTAGCTTTACCCTCTTTTGTGTTTTTGATGGCATAGATGACTTCTTCTCTTAATATTGGTGGTCCAGTATCCTCGGTGATTTCTAATGACAGTTCTTCTCTTTCATCATCAAATAGTTGTTGAATGTAATTGGTCCAGTGACATCATCTCTCCTTCATATCAGTAATAATATCCCCTTTATCATTTTTAAGGATATTTGTTTTTGTACGCTTTCTAGAACCTGTCATTTCTTTGATTTTTTTGTGTAAATTAAAGCTATCGTACTTTTTATCCAGATCTTCTATTTCCTTGCATCTATCGGAGAGCCACCTCTCTTTTGCCTCTCGAATTTTCTTTCTGATGTTTCTCTGAATTTCTTTGTATTTATTCAGGTCTTTTGCTGTATGTTTTCTTCGTTCTTCCATGAGTTCAAGAATTTCTACTGTCATCCAAGGTTTTGTTTTTTCTTTAAGTGGTTTGATGGTTTCTTTTCCAACTAACACAAGGGCATGTATAATTTTTCCCCATTTTTGGTCAATTGTTAGAGTTTCTGCATTATCTTCTTTGACTTTCTTTAAGCTCTCGTTTATTTTAAATTTGGTTTCCACATATGTGTTGTCTTGTTTGAGACGTCTTGTATCTATGATTTTCTTGGTGCTAGGGCTGTTGACCTTCTTTAGTTTCACTCTCATCGACAAAACAACCGGGTTGTGGTCGGAGGATATGTCCGCTCCTGGATAAGTCCGCTCCTGGATAAGTTTTAGATGATATTATAGAATTTAGAGTTTTCTCTCTGATACATTCTATTCTTTTGCGATCTCTCTTTATTATGCCTACCATGCATCGCTCCGATAACCTTTGAGTGACTTTGGGAGTGACAACCGATAAAGTAAGTTTAACTATAATCTCTTTCTTTTATGTCTAAGTTTCGCAGCTCTACCTCATGATTGGTAGCATACACTAATCGAATGTTTTTTTAAGTAAAGTGGTATCCTGAATTTAACATTACTGCAGTTTCACCAAAAGATACCCAAACCAGTTTCATTTTTTTGTTGATTTGTGAAAGTAAGGAGTCAGATTTATGTATTAATTGTCCCAGGTATACATACTCGTCTACTATATCAAGCGCAGTGTTATTTATTATTACATCTTGGACATCCACCAGCTCGTTATATATGATTTTTGTTTTTGTCAAGTTCATTTTTAAGCCAAATTCATTGCTATAGAGCGTTCCACGTTAAGAAAATAACATTGCGGAGATAGGGTCATGTATTTCTTATGGACTATAGAAGCGCAGCGTTGTCACGACACACACAAGCACGATTCAGAGTTGTATTATTTGTATTTTCGTTTTCACAGACATGAATTAGATTAATGTTTTTTAACGTAATTGACCAAAAGTGCCCATTCGAAACAAGAGATGAAAAGTAGGGAAAATGATTTTAATTAAATAAATAGTATTTACAAAAGATAATTTTATTTTATCTTATTATAATTATAGTAACGACAGTTCATTTGTTTTTCGGTAAGAATACCATACCATAATCATGAAATCAGTAGAAAATATTGCTTAGTTAAATCATGCACTTTGCCTGCTATTAAAGATTTAAAAGCAAATAAACGGACCGCTTGGAATGCGTATATCTAATTACTAATTGCAACTTAAAATAATACGGTGTGCGTATGTCAGCGATTTTATATTGTGTTCTGAGACTACATAATGATAATAAGGCTTTGTGATTTTTTAGTTGTTATTCTGACTTTACAGTTAAATGTTAATTGAAAATGGAAATTCAAAAATTAAGCCAAAGGAATATTTTGGACATCCGTGCAAAACAAATTGTTTTAAATGTATTTAATTATCATCTAAACTTACGAAGTGGTGAAAGTGTTAGAAGTTTAACCGATAAAGTAAGTGCTGTGACAGGAGTAATTTTTAATACTATTTTTAAAATACGCAAAGAAGCTGCGAAAGAAGGACTAATGCCCATAAAAAAAAACAAGAAAACGTACCAAAATAGAGTGAACAACAAAAAGTTCACTTACGATGCAGTAGTTGATACGTGGCTACGTGACATCATGCATAGTTTTTTCTTTAAAAATTTGCCGCCGACATTGAACAAAGTTATTGCACTGCTTAAAAAAGACAAAGATTTAGCAAACATGTCACGCACAACAATGTGGAGAATACTTCATCAAATAAACTTTGTTTTTTTCAAACGAAGAGTAAAGTCAAGCATGATTGAACGGCCCGATATTCTAAAATGGAGGCATCAGTATTTGCGTGAAATAAAAAAATTTCGTTCTCAAGGATACACCGTCGTTTATCTGGACGAAACTTTGAAAAAAACTCAGCGGACTATTATGATGAGATGGATGGTCCTATATTTGAACAATGGTTTAAGGAAAAGCTGCTTCCTAATCTTCCAGAGAAAACTGTTGTGGTGATAGACAACGTTTCGTACCATTCGAGGAAAGAAGAACTGATTCCGACACAAGCCTTCAATAAAGATCAAATTAAGACGTGATTGCTGGAGGAAGATATCTTTTTGAAGAAGATTATTTAAAATCAGAGCTTATAGAAGTCGTAAACACATACAAAAATAAATAAATAAAATATAAAATCGACGAGATGTACAAAGAGAAAAATGTTGCCATTCTGAACACATCTTTATTAAATGTGTATGGAGTCAAGTCAAAAGATATATTGCCTCACACAACACAGAGTTTAAGGCCGCCGCTATGGAACAATTAATAAGAAATGCATTTGGTGTAGTAACAGTGGAAAACTGGAAAAACCATTTTAAACTCGCATTAAAGAAGAGCAAAAATTTTGGGTTATTGATGGGTTAATGGACGATATTGATCCTCCAAAAGATGGAGTAACAACCCTGTAATTGGAATACCCTGTATATTTCAAAATAATTTTAAAATGTAGCTTTTATCAACATACAAACTAATAATTTAATTTTTTTTAAATTTTTTTACCCTTTCGCTGTAATCTTTCGTTCCGTTAGTGGTGATTCACCCTGTATACAAGGACAAAATTTTATGTATGTAGTTGTTGTTATTACTTACATGAAAATAAAATTAAAGCTGCACTTGTTTTTTTTAGTTATATCTTATTTAAAGCGTTAATCAATATGTAATGTTAAACAATAGTGAAATTTAACTATTTTTATTAGACCTATAATAAATGCATAACTATATCTGTCAATTAAAGAAACAGGTATTTATAATGCATTATTTTGTATTAAACTATACATATCCTTTTATTAGTGAAATTAACTAACTACAACTACACAGTGCTGAATACGGCTCTGATTAGAATGAATCATATATCGACAATCTAATACCAACGCATGCCTGAGAGTTTTGGCAACACTGATCTCCATAAGCGTAATGTTATTTTCTTAACGTGGAACGCTCTATAGCTGCATTCAGATTCCTTATAAGTTATATACGGTTTGTCAATGCTTTAGATGTTCAAAGCTTCTATTACTGCCTTGGAATATATAGAACCGAAAACCTTCTTGAAATCTGTAAAGGTTAATGCTAGCGGTATTTCATGTTTTATACCTCTACTTATTAGTTCTTGAAACGTATTGATATGATCCAATATACTGACTTCATTTCACTTCACTAGATCTAGAACAATTTTTGCTCTGATTAGTTCATGGAAATACCTATTTAAAATTTATTAATTGTACTGACAGTTTTGATTTTAGCAATCTTGTTTGTTAGAAAGAGGTCAATTTTGTTCGTAGTGATTTCATTTGGTGCTACCTAAGTCTATTTTCAAGTTGCTTGTCTTTGAATTTTGGTGTTAGTGAAGAATCCTACGAATACCATGGGCTCAACGAATATCAAACGCAGAAGTTATTAAAAGAATAGAAAATGAAACTGAAATAATATTGACTATCAGAAGAAGAAAACTTGAGTACTTAGACCATGTTATGAGAGGGCAGAAGATACTCATTATTGCGATTTATATGCAAGGCAAAATTCGAGGAAAGCGAATGTGGAATAAGTAAATCATGGAGAACTTGAGGGATTGGTATGAATGTAGTACTGCAAAACTATTTCGAGCGGCAGTCAACAGGGTCTGCATAGATATGATGACTACCAACCTGTGATAGAAGATGGAACTTAAAGAAGTTCCCTTTATTGTGGGTGGTACAATTGGTTGGATGGTAGGAGGGAAATAAAAATTACAAAATAAGAAAACGTAAAGACATTTACCAGCATAATCAAGAATGGACGAGAGACACCGAATAAAAAAAGAAGAAGTAAGTAAGATTGTTCTGACGCCAATTGTGGTTTAATTCTATTAAAACAATAATTACTACTGATTAACTAACTAAGAGTACCAAAAATTAATTTAATGTAGTTAATAATAATATTTTTCAATCTACGCCTCTGATTGCCATTGATTAAATGATTTATCTCCCGTTGAATACCTACCAACGGCAAATTAAAAAATTGGTTTCATTCAGTTATTTCTTGTTATTTTCTTCAATTACAGAACAATGCGCGTGGCTATTATTTTGTTTGTAAATACACAAAAAGTGCACTAGAAAATTCTAAGTAAGCTAGTCACAGAACGTTTTTTACAGGGTAGCACCTAGGTATTTTTAATAGTGATACAGTATCATATATATATATATATATATATATATATATATATATATATATATATATATATATATATATATATATATGTATATATATATATATATATATATATATATATATATATATATATATATATATCCTATCCTAGCGTGGGCTTAAATCGTGAATACTTGCTAGATCCTTCTTCTTGGGTGGATCAGTCCCTTTTGTTTATGTTACCTTCTTGACGATATCTCTCCATTTTTTTCTGTCTCTAGTTTTTCCTCTCCATTCTTTGACTCCTGTCCTTTGGAGGTCTTCTTCAACTTCTTGCAGGCACTTTGATCTTGATTTTTCCTTCTCCTTTCTCCATTCTATCATTGCGTATGTCACTACTTCATATCCTGCTCGCTAAATGTGACCTAATCATCTAACTCTAATTGCTTTATTTTAGTCACGATGTCTTCCTTAAGTTCTTCCTTAATCTCTGCATTTAATATGCTTCTATATTCATTTTGCTCTGTTCTTATTGGTCGCAGTATGGTTCTCATAATCTTTCTTTACGCTATTCTTAAGTATTCTTCATCTTTTTTGACCACGGTTATTGTTTCTGCTTCATATAATAATATTGGCCTAATTATGGTGTTATAAATGTTTACCTTAATTTTCTTAGTGTTTTTTTTTTGCAAAATAAACTATTCGCTTTTTTTTCCTTTTATTTCGGACTTCCTTTCTCCGTTCTTGCTCATTGTAACTATTAGGTATTTGAAGTATTCTACTTCTTTAAACTCAGAACTTCCTATTTTGATTTTTTCTTTCATTGGCTTGGCTTTTTTTCTAATCTTAATATTTTTGCCTTTTCTTGATTTAATCTTAGTCCCATTATCTCCCCTTTTCTTTTATTTCTTCTATTATTTCTTTTATTATTTTCCTGTTCTTTGCAATAAAATTGGTATCGTCTGCATATGCAAATATTTGGTCACCTCTTGTTCTTAGATTTCCTTTATTTATATTTCGTAGTACATATTCTAAGGCTAGATTAAATAGCGTTGTTGATAAGGCATCTCCTTGTTTCATCCCTTTATTTATACTGAATTCCACTGTCTCTTTTCTTTGTGTCTTTATGCTAATTTTTGTAATTTTCATTGTCCTTTCTATTAATTTTCTGAGTTTATGTGGAATTTTTAGTTTTTTTAAGTGCTATCATTAATCCTTTCCTTTTAATTGAATTAAATGTCTGTTTGAAGTCTATAAATAACATTCCCCATTCTAATTTATATTCGTTTGCTTATTCCATTTTTGCTTTATTATATGTATTGCATCTATTGTAGATCTTCCTTCTGCGAATCCACATTGGTACTGTCCCACTGTCTTCCTTGTAATCTTTGATAACCTCCTTTTTATTATTGATGTCAATATTTTATATGTTGTATTTAGTAACGTTATTCCTCTATAATTTTCACAAATTTGTTGGTCTCCCTTTTTATGTGTTGTTATGATCTGCCCTACCTCTCAGTTCCCTGGCATTTTCTCTTCTTTCTTTCTTTGTTTTTAATTATGGAAATATTAAAAACTGAGTTGCAATATAGAAATATCACACATGTGTTTCTAAAATATTCTAAAATATTTCTGTGGGATGATTGGCCATTGGTCAAGGTCACTGGTATTCATAGTTTATTAGTTCTGTAAAATTAGTGATAAGTACTTTTTATCTTTTTGGGTATACTTGACCTGGTCTAATATCCAGGAAAACAAAACATAAATAGCAAAGTGTCTTTACTGAACTGATCGTCTTTGATTAAAAACTTTAGGATATTATGCTTTATCAAAGCTAGTCTTAAGAAAGATTTTCCAATATCCCATATATTTTTAAAACGTTTGTATGCCTACACATACTACAAAATATTATTTTGGATCTGGCGGTCGGTAAGGCAAAAAGTTACATTCTGCGTTGTGTAAAAAATATTTCGTCTTACTTTGTTAGATTAAAATTCTTATAAAAACCAGTCTACCTAGGGAAAGTGTTCACACATGTACGTTTTCTTGACAGCACTGACATTTTTGATTTGTATAAAAAATGAAACTCACGACATCGATTGTGAACTTGAAGCGTATTGCAGAAATTTAAAGATGTTTTACATACCGATATTAAGTGTAATCGAAAATGTAAATACCATTTTAAATATATACAAAAGTCTACTTAAGGTCTTTATAAGTCTTATACTTTTATAAAAATATTTACAAAATAAAATATTATAATAAATAAGTAATTATAAACACCTACAGAAATCTAAAAATATGCTCTAAAAGTAATTATGCGATTAGTGCAAATTTGTTCAGTTTTTTTCTTTGTGTTTAGAAAATTTAACTTTCTATTATAATAATATTTCTTTTATATAGTTTAGTTAGGAAAATCGTAGATACAGCAAGAAGATCAGCTGAGATAGACAATAGACTACTGGCACAGAAATATCAAATAAAGATGTAACTATGGCCATCAACCAAGTTATATTAATAATAATAATAATAAATAAATGAACATTTCTATAAGACCATGCAAAAAGCTGTACTCCTCGCGACGTCCAGATGTGTACGAAACTTTTTGGGAGAAACTTTAGCATACCAAGCCATCTAGGGCTTGATAACACGGAAAGAGTCCCACCAGAGCTAAACCCTTTTGATACCGTAGGTATCAGTGAATTTTCCCGTTAGAGAGGGAGTGTGAGCCGTATGGCTAAATCTGGATAATAATAAACTGCCAACACAATCTAATTGAAAACGCGCACAACTGCCAACACTACGTTACTGCCCCCTACGGACCATTCACTACTGAAGAAGTTTCAAATATTATCAAAGAGCTTGATAGCTGGAAATCTCCTAGACTAGACGGCATTCAGAACATCTGGAGTATTCATGAGTGCTTATCAGCATCAATTAATCACACTATTTTTAAGCCGCAGGAAATACCATCTTTCCTAATCCAGAGAAAAACTTATTTAATATCAAAAAATCAAAATAATGACGAATATCCAACCAAGTATCGCCCAATTACTTATCTTCCAACTCTGTATAAATTAATCACATCCTTTGAAGCCCAGAGTATTAAGCAACACTGTGTTCTAAATAATATCAGCCTTAACAGAATGGATACGCTACGGGTTCCATGGGCTGCAAAGAACAACTTATCATTCACTCATTTCTTCTTCTTCTTCAAGTGCCCAGTCCGTTGTGAAAGTTGGCTATTAACATGGCAATTTTGATCTTGTTTGCGGCGCTTCTGAATAGTTCGACCGCATGGATAACTACGTTTTCGACGATGTGAGCCCGAACCACTTCCGCAGATTTTGGAGCCACGAGTGTCTTCTCCTCCTGGCCCTCGCTTACTGTCTATTTTTCCCTGGACAATCAATTGTAGCAGACGGTACTTATCGTGTCTTAATATGTGGCCTAGATATTTAAGCTTTCTTTGTTTAATTGTATTCACGATTTCTTTCTCCTTTCCGATTCTTTGGAGTACCTCTATGTTGGTGACATGTTCGGTCCAGGATATACGAAGAATGCGTCGGTACACCCACATTTCGAATGCTTCTAGTTTTCTCGTTAGCGTCTCCGTCAGCGTCCAGGCCTTCACGCCATACAGCAAGATCGGAAAAATGTAGCATTTAACTATACGTAGTTTTAGGGGAAGAGACAAATCCTTGCTTATGAGGAGCTTTTTCATATTGCTAAATGCTGCTCTAGCTCGTTCTATTCTCGCCTTAATTTCTATGGTCTGTTTCCATTTTGCATTTACGTTGGTGCCAAGGTACACATAAGATTCTACATGGTCAATTAGTATGTTACTTATCCGTAATTGTCGAGCAGGTTGTTGCTTTTTGCTTATCAGCATCCACTTTGTCTTCTTGAAGTTGAGGCTCAGGCGTATTCTCACTACTGATAACTTTCCATTACTTGTTGTAATTCGTCTATGGTACTGGCAAGGATCACCGTGTCGTCGGCATATCTTATACTGTTCGTTAACTCGCCGTTTATTTTTATGCCCTCATTTGCATTTTCCATACATTTGTTAAATATTTCCTCGGAATACATATTGAATAGGAGTGGGGATAATATACACCCCTGACGGACACCTCTTTTGATCTGCACGCTTTCAGTGAGTTCGTTGCCAATTTTTGCTCTTGCTGTTTGACCCCAGTATAGGTTTACCACAATTCGAATGTCCTTGTCGTCAATACCTGTCTTTCGTAGAATACCTATCAATTGTTCATTATTGACATTGTCAAATGCTTTTCTAAAATCTACAAAGCACAAATACACGTCTTTCAACGTCTCTACACCGCTGTATAAGCACCTGGAGAGCGAAAATTGCTTCTCTAGTTCCAAGTGCTTTCCGAAAACCAAACTGCGATCTATCAATATTTGACTCACATTTATCATATATTCTTCTATGAATGATCTTAGTGAACGCTTTAGTGACATGATTGATCAAGCTTATAAGCCGGTAGTCATCACAAATCTGGGCATTTGGTTTCTTCGGGATTGTAATAAATGTTGACTGCAGCCAGTTCTCCGGGATTTTACCGCTATTATATATGTTGTTAAAAAGTACAACTAGATTATCAAGGAACTGTTTGTCTGATTTACATAGGATCTTTAATATTTCGCAGGGTACATTGTCCGGACCTGCTGACTTATTGTTTTTTAGTGCTGCAATGGCATCTTCTATCTCCTATTTAAGGATTGAAGGTCCTGTTTCTCCTTCTCCATATAGGTGATCATCAGTCCTGTCAGATGCAAATAATTTTTCTATGTATGATTTCCATGTTTTTAAGATCGTTGATGGCTCCGAGATAAGATTTCTATCGCTATCTTTTATGCTGTTGGGTGACTTATTGAATTTCCTCTTGTTTGTCATCGATTTTATTTTTTTGTGCATATTGTAACTGTCGTATTTTCGTTCGTATTGTTCTATTTCCATGCATTCGTTGGAAAGCCATTTTTCTTTGGCTTCTCGAATTTTCGTTTTTATGGTTTTGTGGATCTGCTGGTATTTTTCTACATTTTTATTCTTGAATTTACGTCTTTCATCCATGATATCCATTATCTCATCAGACATTAATTCTTTCTTTTTCCGTCGGTCACGCTATAATAGAGTCGCGCATGTTGTTTGGATTGCTTCTCTCGATTTATCCC
This sequence comes from Diabrotica balteata, assembly GCA_918026665.1. NCBI lineage: Eukaryota > Metazoa > Arthropoda > Insecta > Coleoptera > Chrysomelidae > Diabrotica > Diabrotica balteata. The sequence continues at coordinate 37,682,051 of OU898284.1, forward strand.
ATCTCTCTATTATGTCCGACGTGTTCCCGTTATTGTCCTTTATTTTCTTTCCTAGTTGTTCTCGAACTTTATTTCGGTTTCTGAGTTAGTGAGTTTTTTAATATCGATTGTGTTTAAATTAGATCTTTTCTCGAGCCGTTTTACTCTCATGACCATTCTGCATACCAACAAATTGTGGTCCGTAGGAACATCGGCACCTGGGTACGTTTTTGATGATTTTATCATGTTTTTATATCTTGTTGATACTGCTATATAATCTATCTGATTTCTAATGATGTTGTCAAGTGAGTCAGCGGGGGATTTCCATGTGTAAAGTCGACGTTTGGGGAGCTTGAAGATTGTATTACTTAACAGCAGGTTATATTCCTGGCTCCTGGCAGAAGCATATAAGTCTATCACCTCTATCGTTTCTCTCCCCTAGGCCGAAGTTTCCCACGATCTCATTCACCTTGCCTCTGCCAACCTTTGCATTGAAATCTCCCATCACTATTGTTACTTCATGTTTTTTTTGTCATTTTCATCAGGCTTCCCAGTTGTTCGTAGAATTCTTCGCTGGTTGCCTCATCTTTATCTGCCGTTGGCGCGTATACCTGTAATATGTTAATATCCACCGGTGTTGCTCAAATTTATCTGAATGGGGAGTGAAAGATTTTACTGCCGAATTAATATGTGGGGCAACTACTATTGCAGTGCCGTTTCTGTGATGTTTTGTGTTGTTTCCAGCATAGTAAACTTTATATCCAAGTATATCGCATTGTCCATAGTTTTGCCAGTGTGTTTCACTAATTCCCAATATATCAATTTTTAATCTTTTCATCTCTTTTACAATGTTATGAGTTTTGCCGCTCTCGTACATACTTCGTACATTCCAAGTTCCAATCCTTAGGTGTTGAGGACTTGATTCCTTTTTTAGGCCGTAGGGATTTCGCTGGCTGACGACCAGGGAGGCCCTACTATTTGTTTGTGTGCATCCTACCCTGCCGGGTCTTGGGATCCGATCACCATGATCAGTAATGTTTTTGTTATCGTAGTGTATTGCCATGATAACTATTCTATGAAATTCTTATGAGGTGGTTTTCCGTTGCCTTCCCCATCGCAGTACCACAACCATTCAAACTGCTCCAATCATGCTTGTGGTAGTCCAGTCACTCATTTCTAACTAAGCATAATATAGCAAAAAAGACATTTTTTTACTGCTTTTATCGACTACAAGAGTATTGGAGCTGTAAACGACCAAGGGCAGTGGCGCAGAAGATATAATTTTGAATTGTATCAGCTCTTTGATGAGCCAGATGTCATAACGTTCATTAAAACACAGCGACTTAGATGGGCTGGACACATAATACGAATGCCAGAAAATACCATTGCTAAAAAGCTAACCACAGGAACACCTGTAGGAACAAGAAGCAAAGGCCGACCGCGAATTAGGTGGTTAGATGGAGTAGAAACCGACCTACGAATATTAAAAATCAGAAGATGGCAACATGTTGCCAAAAACCGAACAGAATGGCGACGAATCTTAGAGCAGGCCAAGATCCACAGAGGATTGTCGAGCCAAAGATGATGATGATGATCGACTACAAGAAAGCGTTTGATTCAATGTCGCATCAATGGTTTATAGATATATTAAAAATATATAAACTCGATGATAACTAAGTGATCTTTTTATAACATAAAATGTCAGATTAGAAAAATTCACCTCTAAATACTTGGTAAAAACAATATCGAAACTGAAAATATTGTTATCAACCGGGCCTATTTCAAGGAGAATCGTTGAGTCCACTGTGATTTTGTCCAGCGATGAACCCCTATCCCAGCTACTGAACTCAGGTTTAAATATCAAAAATAACCTTACTGTTGTGACAAAGCTTAATCATTTATTGTATATGGATAACTTAAATCTATTGGCTTTTACTCGAAGCCACCTAGATCAGATGCTGAAAACAGTAGAAACTTTCTCTAATGATATTAATATGCACTTCGGCCTTGACAAGTATCGTGTCTTAAATGTAATCAAAGGAAAGGTTCAGTCTGGCGGATTCGATTTGTAAAATGTCCAGAACATCCACGGCATGGGTGAAAATGATATGTATAAATACCTCGGAATAAAGCAGACGCAGAAGATTGACCATAAGCAAATGAAAACTGAGATAACTACTGAGTTTATACAAAGAGTAAAACAACTGCTTCGTCCTCACCTTAACAATAAAAATTTGTTGAAGGCACTAAACACCTATGCATGTTTCGCGCTTAGCTACTCAATTGGTATTGTTAAGAGGACCAAAACTTATATATATATATATATATCTATATATATATATATATATAGAAAATCTTTAGCGAAAAATACGAACACACCCCATAATGCACAAAAACATCATCCTCGAAGTGCAGTAGAAAGAACGACATTACCGCGGTATTTAGGAGGACGAGGACTTATGGATATAAGTGAGCAATTTGATAAACAGATTACTAACTTAAGAACTTATTTTCAGGTGCAGGCTTAGACATCTACTTTACATCGCGCGATTTGTGCAGTAGATGACATAACACTGATCAAACTGAGGGAACCATAAATGCTCATAAATCACCTTACTAAGGACGAAAAAATGCACACCTGGATGAGTAAACCTCTGCACGGGCGACATCGCAATGAAGTCAGTCAAGTCTATATTGACAGTATAGCGTCGAACTATTAGCTGACATCAGGAAAGATGTTTCCAAAAACAGAAGGTTAATTACTTGCCATTCAGGATCAGGTTATACCAACAAAAAATTACCGTTAATATATTAATAAAAGCCCTTAAGTCCAAAACGACAAATGCCGATATGGATATGAAACCCAAGAAACCATCCAACATCATACTGAAAGCTGTCAGGCATTTATTGCAAGTGAATACAAGAAACGTCATCATTTATTAGGGTAAATACTTCATCTAGAAGTAGCTATCAAAGTCAGACTTTTCCAAACAAACAATGACACATGACAACTTCAAGCTATATTGGGACCGCACTCTGGGCTCACAGACCAAACAGTAGTACACAATAGAGCAGATCTCGTACTTGTTAATAAACTAACAAGACAAGCACTAATCGACGTGACGATACCTATACAATAATTTGCCTGTTAATTACAATTAAAAGAACGCCAAGTACAAAGATCTGGAAATAGAAATAAGGAAACAATAGAGAATGAAAAGTACCAAGACGATAACTATTATTCTTTCTACTATTTGAGTCATTCTGAAGAACCTCTTAGAAAACATAAAAAGTTGGGTCTGAATGGACATCTCTATAAGACCATGCAGAAAGTTGTACTACTTTTGACGACCAGATGTGTATAAAAATTTTTGGGAGTTACTCCAGTATTTCAATTCACATAGGGCTCGATAACACGGAAAGAGTCCCACCAGAGCTCAATCCTTTTAATACCATAGGTATCTAGGATGAGTCGGTCAGATAGCTCTGCGGGCTATGCGGCTGCCTCTCATTCGCTTCACTGTCGAATGGTTTAGTGGATGTGGGTCGAGGTTCAGCTCGGTGTACAGAAAACAAAAAGTCTAACGCAGCAGTTTAAAATTCTAGATGAATCTGCGGCTTAGACTAGGATATGCTGGGTTCTGATCGGCCTATGGTGGAGCAGTACGGCAAGAGATAAGGGCTTGCGGCTCGGTGATAATCCTCCATAGATCCCTACCGGACGGGCGTAACGCCTAAAAAACCGGATATATATATATATATATATATATATATATATATATATATAATATATATATATATATATATATATATATTATATATATATATCTAGGATGAGTGAATTGTTTCCTTAAAGAAAACTTGTTATCTCCTTTTGTTATTCCTTGTTATCTGCGGTAACTAGTGAACCTAGATATGTAAAACTTTTCACGCTTTAGATATTATAGTCTCGTATTGTCAGATTCTGTAGGTTTCTTTGGCCTGTCGATTTACTGGCCTTCATGTATTTGGTTTTTATTTCGTTCATGTTTAGGCCACTGTTTTGTGCCGCTCTTTCTATCGCATTAAATGCTTCTATCATCTCTCTTTCTCTTCTAGCTTTCATATCAACATCATCTGCAAATGCCAATATTTGTACACTTTTTGTTATTATTGTTCCTCTGGTATTGACTTTTGGCCTAATTGATTCCCTAATTATTTTCTCTAATGTGATGTTGAATATAATACAGGATAGGGCATCTCCCTGTCGTAGGCCCGTTCTCACATGGATTGTATCTGCTAGTTCGTTTTGAATTCGAATTTTGCTTTGTACTTTAAGTGTTTTTTTACTATATCAATGAGTTGAGTTGGTATAGGACGTATTGGACTCTTTCAGTGCATGGATCAGAAACTCTCGATGGATGCTACCATAGGCACTCTCAAAGTCAATGAAAAGATGATGTGTGTCTATATTAAATTCACTAGTCTTTTCCAAGATTTGCCTCAAGACGAAGATCTGATCTATTGTGGACTTCTGCCTGCGGAAACCACATTGATATCCCCCAACTATTTGTTCCGCATATGGTCTCAATCGGTCATACACAATATTTGACAGTATTTTATATGCCACAGTCAGTAGCGTTATTGCCCGTAGTTTTTGCATTGAAGCTGATCTCCCTTTTTATGTAGTGGGATAATTACTCCGGTATTCCAGTCTTGTGGCAGTTGTTTATTATTCCATATGTTCACTATTAGTTCGTGTATCGCATTCAATAGGGAGTCTCCACCTTCCTTTATTAATTCTGCGCTAATGTTGTCTAATCCAGGTGACTTGTTGTTTTTCAGTCTGGTAACTGCTTCTTGCATTTCAGCTACTGAAGGGGGGTTGTTTCTCTGGTATCTGTTTGATCCAGTATAATTCCATCATATAGTGGATCTTCGTTTTTTTTTCAAACTTTTCTTTGAAGAATTCTGTCCATCTTTGTAGTATTTCACTCTGTTGAGTTACTATATCTCCTTCTCTGTCTCTACACATCATTGTTCTTGGTTTAAATTCTTTTCTACTTTTGTTAAGTTTTTGGTAGAATTTTCTGTTTTCTGATGGTTTATTTAGTTCTTCCATTTCTTGGAGTTCTTTTTCTATGTGTTCTCTTTTCTTTCTGCGATGTATTTTCTTCTCTTCCCTCCTTAGCATTCTATATTCCTCCTCTGCCTTTCGTGTTCTATGTCGTTGTTGTAGTCGTTGATATGCATTATTTTTCCTCTCTGTTATATTACGACACTCTTCATCGAACCACTGTCCTTCAGTTGATTTGGGCTTTTTTTGTAGACCCAGAGTCTCTTTGGCCGCGTCTTGTATGATGTTTTTACACGCTTCCCATTCTCTGTTTATATCCTCGTGCTTGTGTCTATTTTCTAGCCTTCCTTTTATATATTCTTTGTATTTTGCATTTTTGCTGTTGTCTGCTAAGTTTTTTATTTCATATTTTTCAATTTTGGATTCCTTTTCTTTTTTAATGTTTGAGATTCTGGCTCTTATTCTACTTTCCACTAGCTAGTGATCCGAGTCTGCATTTGCCCGTCTTCTGCTGCATACGTTTATTACATCTGAGTGATGTCTAGAGTCAATAATAACATGATCGATCATGTTTACTGTGACCCCATCTGGAGATCTCGACGTTCCCTTATGAATATTTTTTCGCTTGAAGCATGTGCTGGCAATGACCATGTTAAGGAAGTTACTAGATTTATTAGTCTGATGCCATTGTCATTGGATATCTCATGAAGGCTGTGCTTACCTATAGTTGGTAGGTATTGTTGCTCTTTTCCTATTTTTGCGTTGAGATCACCATAAATAATTTTGATGTCATTCTTTGGGCATGAATGGTATGCAGCTTCTAGTTCTTCATAGAATTTTTCCTTGACATCGTCTTCCTTTTCCTCTGTAGGGGCATGCACATTTAAGATGCTATAACTTAGCTGACTACCCTTAGTAAAAATAAACTCTTCTAAGCAACTAGGAGCGCTGTTACAAATTGTGAATACTGAAGTCCTACCTAATGAATATTTGCACATGCTAATGTACTGCGCAGCAACAGCAATTGCTAATGTTCAGATCTTAGCTCAGATTAGCTCAGAAAAATAGGCCTTAAGATCAGAACATGATGAGGTACCAACCTAGGAAGGACTGGTAACAGAATAACACCCTGGGAAAAACTACTGCTGAGGAATATTAAATTACTGCATTGAACAAATAACGAAATACATATGAGGAATAATAAGTAAAAAATCATCAAGAGAGCTGAAGAAATATTGCTTAACACTCCAAGATACTCACGACATGATCCAGAAAAGAACACGCTTCAACAATGCCTGGACATATTAAATCAAACACTCTATTTATTCACTCCCCTTAAGGAGGTACAAAGTATATCGCAACTGGAAATGCGACAATATACTTCTTGTTTCTTTTTGTTTATTGATTTCCCCTTTAAATAGTTAGTGTTTTTATATTCTCGTTGACATTGCTTCTTATATTATTTTCAACATACAGATCAAACGAAATAAATTCGGAACATAGGAAACATCATGTATTTCGGCTCATTTCTGCTGTAGGAGGTTGGCCAACAAAAGGTTGTCAAATAATTATATTATAAAAACCCAATACTTCTGCGGGCTGCTGGATTCTGAACTCATAAAAATTGAAAGCTACACATAAATCTACGATTTTATTATGCTGTCAAACCACTTATAGTCCAGGAAATGAAGCATTTCACCTCGTAATTTTTTCGTCCTACGTGGATTAACTTGAAATTTTAACAGAAGGTAGGTAATAGCCTAAGGATCAAAATCTATATCGAACCAAAGTGCGCCAAAGCCTTGGGGGTGTTTTTTTTACGTTTTAACTACAGGTTTCGATTAAAAAAGTGATTATAAACAAAAAATGTTCTATACATTTTTTTTGTAAAACTGATATTTTTCAAGTTATTCGCGATTGAAAGTAACAACTTTTAGACGAAAAAATCGACGTTTTTAATCGATTTTTCGCGAATAACTCGAAAATGGTGCATTTTATCAAAAAATTGTAGAGAACAAATTTGTAGCTTTTAAAAAGACAAATACAATTCATTTTTTAAATGTTTTTGCGATATAATAGGAACCGAAATACGGCCTATCAATGTTCAGCGGTTTTCTTCAAATGCCAAATTTGAAAGATTCAAAGTCAAATATCGGGAAAATGATGCATTTTTGGAAGAAAACTCACGCAACCTTTTTTAAAGAGCATAAATAGATCTATCATAAAAAAAGACTCTAGCTCAAAAATTGAATGAGTTATGATGAAAATAAGGCCAATACCTCATTTTTTTACGAAAAAATCGATGAAAACAACCCCTAACCACTCCCATAATTAAAATCGATCTTCACCCTTCTGCAATTCTCTTTGTACATGTATTGTTAATACGTCCAAGAAGTTTGACCCATTTAAAATGCTTAGTTTTAGAAAAAGTACAGCTTAAAGCGAGAAACGATTTACAATTTCATATTTTTTACCCTTCTTTTTTTAAATATCCCCGAAAATACTGAATATATGAAAGAAATAAAAATGTACTAAATTGTAGCTTTTTTAATGACTAAAATTTTCCTTTATTTAGATTTGTTGTACAATGAATATTTGGCGAGATATAGCCGTTTAAAGCATCGATTTACGATCAAGCACCATCTTTTTCGAGCCCTTTAAACTCACCCCATTTAAAAACCAAGGGTTCCAAAGAGATTTAATTCACAGATCCTTGTAGCTCTTAAAAACCTCTACAAAATCGTTTTTGAGGAAACACTCTATCGTTAAAAATGAAGGAAATACGTTAAAAAACCAATTTTTTTTTCGGAAAATTCCATTAGTATAGTACAGTACATTTTGGAGCATAATAATCTACAAAACCGGTATATTAGGTAGTGGGGCGTTATACATTCGAAATTTTAAGCGTTCTTATTTTGAAATCCCATACAACAGAATAAAACATTTGCTCATATGTTTATGGCTTGGCAATGAAAATATCAGAGCAACAGACTGGGGATGGTATTCCAAAGATGGTTTGTTATTACCCGTACGCATGAACAAACAACCTGCACCCGATGAACTTTTGAAAATTATTTTTTGCCAATGCAAAAAAGGATGCGGCGTTTCATGTGGGTGCAGAAAAGTTGGTTTATACTGTAACTTTACTTGTTCTGGGTGCTCAGGTGAAGGGTGCAATAATAGTCCACCAATAATTGAAGAAGATGAGGATGACATAGATCACGATGAAGATGTATTGATGACGAATAAAATTAATATTATAATTGTTTTACCTATAAATGTAAATATTTTCAACTATTTATGTAAATGTATAAGAATATATGGTGCCTTTTTATGTTGATAAATTTTTTTGTATTTAATTCTACTTTTTTCAATTTATATCTATTAAATTAGTTTAAAACTGCACACTTTACAACTGCAATGTTGTAAAGGGTGATTTTAAAAGTTGAAAAGTTATATCATCATCATCATGGCTTATTCACTCCTGGCGGAGTGTTTGCCGCCCTTTTGGGCTCTCTGATTCATTTATTGCGGAGAATCAGTCCGCTGTTGTTTTTTTTATTATTATAGCAGCGTGTGTGACTTGGCCCTGTCTACAATTTTCCTCCATTCTTTCCGATCCTTACAGCGCTCCTTCCAATTGTAGATTCTCAGCTTCTTTATGTCTCCTAAGACTTGATCTCTCCATCTTGTTTTGGGTCTCCCCTTTGGTCTCTTTGTTGTTGGTCTCCATCCAGTTATTCGCTTTAGCGTAGAGTCTGGGTTAGCTCTTTCTGTGTGCCCCAGCCACCTGAGCCTTTGCGTCTTAACGAACTTGATTATGTCTTCACCCTCGATGACTTCTTTAATTTCTTCATTGGTTAATCTTCTAAATTCGCCTACACTTATCCTCACCGGCCCCATTATTCGTCGAATTATCTTTCTCTCTAAGATTTCTAACCTCATTTCATCTTTTTGTGTTAGGCACATCGTCTCTGCACCATAGGTGATCACTGGCCTGATTGCAGTCTTGTAAATTTTTAATTTGGTTTTCTTACTAATGTGTTTTTCTTTCAAGAATTTTTGGTAGTTCCAGTAGGTTTTATTACCCAGTAGGATGCGTTCATTTATTTCATCTGTTCTATCATTTCTGTCATTTACCATCACTCCCAGGTATTTGAAACGGTGTACTCTTTCAAATGTATATGCACCAAGCTTAATTTCTTTCTCTATATTCGTATTCTCTCTTGAACACTTGAGGTATTTCGTTTTGCTTTGGTTTATTACTAGCCCTCTCTTCTTTGCTTCTTTATCTAGTATTAATATTATGTTCTGCATGGTTTTTAAATCTCTAGTAACCAGTGCAATATCGTCTGCATACGCAATCAGTTGGGCTGAAGATTCGATAATCGTTCCCATAATTTTGGCTGCTCTTACTGCGCCCTCTATGGCAATGTTAAATAATGTTGTTGACAGGGAGTCTCCCTGTCTGACACCTACCTCCATTTGTACTTCATCTGACGGGCCTTCCTTTGTTAAGATTCGTGCCTTGGATTCCTTCATCGTCATTTTCGTGAGACTTATTAATTTTTCTTGGATGCCTAATTGATTCATATCCTTAATTAGCTCCTCCCTTATTACACTGTCAAAAGCTTGCTTGTAGTCAATAAACAGTATATGTAGATCTATTCCGTGCTCGTAACTTTTTTCGACTATTTGCGTTACAATGTGTATTGCATCTATTGTTGACTTACCTTCTCTGAATCCATGTTGGTATTCACCTATTTTTGTTCTAGTTTCTTTTTCTATTCTTTGTCTGATCAAATTAGTTAATATTTTGTACATTGTATTTAATAACGTGATTCCCCTGTAGTTAGTGCATTTCGTCTTGTCGCCTTTTTTAGGGATTGGTGTTATCAGACCACAATTCCAGTCGTTCGGCATGCTTTCTTCTTCCCATATTCGTTCTATTAGGTTGTGGATTCTGTGGGCTAGTTCCTCTCCCCCATTCTTAAAGAACTCATTTATAATATCGTCTGGTCCTGCTGCTTTCCTTGTCTTTAATCTGTTTATAGTCGCCAATAGTTCGCTGTATGAGGGAGGCTCTGATTGTTCTCCATTCCTATTTTCTGTTTGTTCTTCATTTTCTGCGTTTTCAGCATCGTCTTTCTTTTTAAACAGTTCTCTATAGTGTGTTTCCCATTCTATTTTTCCAATATTTGCTGGTATCTCTTTTTTTCTCTGTGATTTTATGTATTTGTATAGTCTTGCATTGTCATTACTATTGGCTTCGAGTTCCTGCAGTAATTCTTCGATCCATTTCTTCTTTTTTCTTTTGCAGCATTTGTCTGACTCTTTCTTCTTCTCTTTATAGTGTAGGAGATCTTCTTGTTTCCCTGTGGCCACCCACCTGTGTCTTGCTTTGTCCTTGTCTTTACTAGCTTGCTCGCATTCTTCATCGTACCAATCCTTTCTTTTATTGTTTTCCATTAGTCCTATCGTCTCCTCTGCTGTTGTTAAGATACTATCTTTTATGTCTTCCCATGTTTTATCTATGTTCGATGGTTTTAGGACTAGTAGTTTTTCTTCCAATTTAGTGCAGAATTTTCTGTTTGCATTATCTGTATTTAGTTTCGACCGATTCCACCTCTTTCTTTTCTTTCTGTCGTTTTTATCTTTAAGTATCTTCAATTTCATGTCGCCTATCACCAAAATGTGATCCGAATCAGCATTGGCTCCCCTGTAAGACCTTACATTCTGAAAAATTGTTCTCCATTTTTTTGAGATTAGGATGTGGTCTATTTGGTTTCCATCTGTTGTTCCAGGTATAAGCCACGTTACTTTGTGCTCTTTTTTGTGCTTGAATTGAGTGCTAATAATAAAAGTATTGGTTGCTGCTGCTAGATTACATATTCTCCTGCCATTGTTATTCGTATTTTGATGGATTGTTTCTTTTCCTGCGATTTCTCTGTTCGTGTCTTCTTTCCCTATCTTTGCGTTGAAGTCTCCTAATAGGATTAGTATGTCGTTCTTTGGTATTTCTTCGTACAATTCTTCAAGTTTATCATAGAATTCATTCTTTTCTTCTTCAGGAGCATTTTCAGTAGGGGCATATATGTTAACAAATGTTAAATTTGCTTGTTTATTCCGAAAAGTTATATACCACTCTTAAAAATTGATTTTTAAGGGTTGAAAATGTATGAAATTGTATTTTAAAGTATAAAAAAATCACTATTAAACTAATCCAAACCAAATTTCACTCATCTTAAGATTTGTCATGTTATTTTACAATTTTTGAAAATAAGGGGTAGTTTTTACCCTTAAGAACAATCAGGATTTATCGGTATCATATAAACTATAAAGCAGAGGGTGAGTTAAGCTTAATTCCAATTTTTTATGCAAATTGTTTCAAGGCTAAATCATTTTCTTCGCATTACTAATTTTTTTTACAATAATCTCTAACAAGGGTCGCTTTTTAAGGGTTGAAATATGATGGAACTTTATTCAAAAGCACGAAACTATCATTATTTAATTAATTCAAACCAAATTTTACCCATATTCAGGTTTAATATGTTATTTTATAATTTTTGACAATTAGGACTAGTTTTCACCCCTAAGAACAATCAGTGTTCGTCTACATGACATCAACTATAAATCAGCGGTGAATTGAGCTTAAATCCAAATTTTTATCCAAATCGATCCAAGGCGAAATCATTTTTTTAGAATTAGTAATTTTTTTACATTAATCTCTAACAAGGGTTGCTTTTTAAGGGTTGAAATATGATGGAACTCTATTCAAAAGTATAAAATAATCATTATTTAACTAATTCAAACCAAATCTTACCGATATTCAGGTTTAATATGTTATTTTATAATTTTTGACAATTAGGGGTAGTTTTCACTCCTAAAACCATTCAGCGCACTTCGGTTCGATATAGATTTTGATCCTTGGACTATCACCTACCTTTTGTTAAAATTTCAACTCAATTCATGCAGGACGAAAAAATTGCGAGGTTTTAACTTTTTTCGAGCTTCATTTCCTGAACTATTAAAGACTTCCTTAGACAAGCAACATTGTTACACAAACAACATTGTTGCGAGACAGATAGTTGAACGATATTTTATACAATGTCTATACCCAGGTATGGATTTATTTTTGTCCAAGTTTTATATTGGTCCACTATTTCAAATGCAGTTCAAACAGACATATATTAAATTGTATGTTCCGTTTTAAATTCGTTCTATCTGTATCTTGAATAGTAAAAACAAAAAAATAGTATTTGGATAAACTAATAGTTTATTAGAAAAATTTAGATTTTGAAAAAATATCTCTAATAATTAAAAAATACTCGGACAGATAACTCATACCTACATCAATTTCAAATAAAAAATAAAAAACTTTGCAAACTTATTATACATTTGATTATTAAATGTACATGTTCAGTTGCCAAAGAATTTACTTTAATTGGTTCAGTAAGTTAAACATTAGACTGAGTTAGTTATATTGTAGGATGTATTTCAATTAACCATATTTTTACATTAAATTTGATTAATTAAAGATTGTTAAAGTATGCCAATATTAAACACATCAATTTACTTTTGATATATCTAAATTGAAACAGTTTTATAGACATTCATTAATAACAGCATATTTTATGAAACTAGATAACTTAACTTACAGTATTGAGAAACAGAAGAAGAACTGTCACATGCTAACCTACATCTGTCAAAATTTACCACTAAAATCTAATAGATACAACAATAAAAAAACTCATTGTGCCCAAGACTATGATGTAGTGCTTTAAAGTCCTTCCCCCTTTTAAATTCAATGTTTGTTTCGTCCCTTCTAAGTGTTTTCTGTTTTAGTGTGTTTAAATTATCCTTAAGTGTTTGTATTTTACCATTTTATTCACTTGACTATTCCAATAATTAACTCATTGCCAATAGAACTTTATCAAAGTAATTTGATAACTACAAGTTTGAAAATAATTGCACACCCACACAATTTTACATCTACACTTATTCATTGTCATAAAATGTCACCTTCATAAAACAATTACTCAATAAATAACACACATTTCAAAAATATATCTCTGGAATAAGTATAAATAACTTTTAATAACACAATAGTATATTACACCACTTACATTTAACAAACAATCTCACACATATCTCAAATTCATTGGATCAAATCTATCTCCTCAAGAACTTCCCGTTTACTGTCAAACAACTGCAATAATAGTATTGAGTTCTCCATTCAACAATATAAAGTAGTTTCAAACATGTTCTACCATCCATCTATTAATAGAGTACCGGCATGTAAGTAATTTTTATTTTATTTATTTATTTGCTCATTTATTAATTTATTACAATAGAAGAGATTTTATAACAATTTGTGGGCCTTACCTTGTCTTTTTAACCTTCTTAAAAAAATTTTTATACCTTTTATTCAACTCAATCATTTAAATAAAACCACAGACATGTAATATTGGCATAATTATTGTAATTTATAACATCTAATTTGTTTATCTTTATTAGACAACACCCTAATATGGGTTTTTATCATTTCAGCATTTGTTTAACTTTGTATCGAGACCTGAAGATGCTTTGCATATTGTAGAAAGCGAAACCGGTCGTCTGATAGTTAAATTAAATTGATTGTGAGTAAGTCTTATTTATTATTTCTTTACCTATTTAAAATAATAATAGTTTACTTTAATTATAATATTTATTATTTTAAAATTTAATACTATTGTCATGCCGAAATTAACAATTTGATCACTGTGTAGCGTGGACCTCTCCTGGACTCGAACTTAAGGGAAATTCGTAGAGATTTCTTTGGTCGTTTTCAGAAACATCCAAATTGTCTTCATAACTTTGCACTGACCTCGTAAAAGATTTGCTAAAAGCCATGTTAAAATATTTGTTCATCCGCCACAACATATAGATAACCAGAATTGGGTGGCCAGTTTCTATAAACTCAGGAATGATTTCCAAATATAATAAAACCTTATCTACGAAAGGGGAAGGCACTTGCAGGAGAAGATGAAAAAAGAAAATTGGAAGATAGGAATAAATAACTATATTGCTAACTGTAAAAGCATATTCAGTGTTTTTAGATTCCAGTCTGATTTCCATGCGTCTTTTTAAAATGTTTAAAACGGATAATATAGCTGCGTATATTACATAAAATATAGTAAAGGAACTGGCTCTGGCAATATGTTCGACTTCAGAGTAAATAAAAGCGACGATCCACTCGATAAAAAATAAGATGTAAATGGCGAAGATTACATACATGTAGCGGTGTTGAAATCTTTTCATCAGCTGTGGCTTCGTCACCGAAAGAAACCAATCTATGCTCATAGCAAACGCAAATGTTGTGTAAAGTGTTAACAGCGTACTTTGTGTTTGCAAAATTAAAACAGACGCTTGTTCGTATGCAGAAAAGAGATGACATATGATATAAAACAGTGGAGAACACAAATAATGGATAATATTCAATATACTCATATTCAGAATGTAAATATTCGATCGTATAGCGTAAAGTCTTCTAAATCGTAGAATGACAATGACTAGAAAGATATTAACGATTAAGACAGCAAGCACTAAAAAGAGTTTAATTATTGTAATGACCATAAGGTAATATCCGTGAGCGTTGATAGACTTTGGGTATTGTCCTTCGATGACATCTTCTGGTACATTTGCAAATGGATCGCTCTCGTATTCGGTTTCATTGATGAAGTCTATTGTTGACTCGTTCATGGCTTATTTCTATCTGTAACAAAAAGACAGTTTTAAGTATTTTATTATGTCATAGTTGTCACAGCAGATACAAAAGTTTAGAATCTTCAAGTGGTTTATCTGGGAAGCATTTCAAGTTTCCAAGTTTAAATGCTTATGTGCGTTGGTTTAGGTTGTGGATAAATTCTGGCGGAACCATTTGGCATTTATATATTAAATAGCTTTTTTGTTTAATTAGCATACAGTAAAAGCATAAAAAGGCGAAAAAAGTATTGAGACCTGAAGAACTTAATTACTATTTAAATGGGAATAAGCCACAATTAAAGGTTAAAAGTACGTTTATTGACGTTTCAATTTCCACTTCGGAAATCGTTCTCAAAATACAAAATTAGTAAATTCAACAAATTTTGTTTTTTTGTTACTAGGTGAAAAACTTTTCTAATAATTTAATTTTTTCTGACTCATTAATATTGATAATTTAGACATACGTTATACATTTTAAAGTAGACGACTTTAAAATGATATTGCCAATATTGTTAAGTTGCGTTCCTGGGACGACTTTACTTGTAAGAGTTCATTCTATGACATGAAATCAACTTTGACTTAAGAATATCCGTCAGAAAAAAATCATTGAATATAATTCGTCTTTAAAAAGACAAACACATGCCATGATAAGAGTAAAATTCTCCTGTTAGTGATTCCATAGTAAATTAAAAGGGAAAAACCAGGAAAAAACCTCGTAGTACTATCCCGACATGGTAAGTTGTAACGGTAAGAGTTCTTTATCGTTACTGAAAAATTTAAAATAACTTAATTCTGCCTGTAAGGTATGCAACCAACTATACATGTAATGGTGTTATCAATTGTTTGTCAATTGGTCAAACTGCCTACCTGCCGTTTCCGTTTACCTTGGAGCTGACGGAAGCCAACGATTTTAAAAGTGTAAGAAGGCACTTTATATCCAGCCTTTGAACGGGACAGAGGACTGATTAAATCCAGCGGCCAACGCACGTGGTTTTCAAGTTAGCCGAAACACTTTTAAGTTATTCAGAGGTCAATTATTTAAGTTACAGAAGGCGTTTTGTTTTGAGTTTAGAAGTTTTGGGATACGAAGATTTTGTTTTAATTAGTGAAATAGTGTTGCGTTGGTCGCTGGAGGAAAGAAGGATTATAAAGTCAAATCAGGATTATTTTGAATTTGGGGTAATGGAGTCCATGTAGTTTGGTTGGAGTTTTTTTTTTGGTTTTTCCCGGTTACTGGAGTAGCAGTTCAGTTAACTACTAGAAGAGTGTACTTCTAGGTTTCAACCTTACAAGTCCCAGTGACGTAAGCATCCGGAAGAAGAACTTTCTCAGTTTGAGATTAGTCAGGTTCCTTTATAATAATTGTTCCTACTATTTTAAAATAATTTCCTTAAATTTTGTTTAAACTTTAATCAGTCAACGAACAAAACCTTAATAATAATCTTAGTCAATTTTCTTAACTCATATTTTCGTATCATTAGTTATATAACGTTCAATTTTGTTTCTCAATATCATTTGTTTATTTTATCATTAAATCTTTTAAATATATTATATATGTATCAGTTATAACAGGGTAGGGGTGGATCATAATACAATTGTTTTTGTAAGATCATTTGTGCACAAAGGTCCATTTTGTATTTCTACAGCCCTACTTGTAACATCACCAATTCATCTTGTATCTGTTCCTTTCTGGACAGACCAATTTAAATATATCTACAGGTTATCTGATTGGAATCAATTTGGAAACTGTCAAACTGATATATTGTGTTATAGGGAGGGGTTATAGTTGTTTAAATTGTCAAATGTTGGTTGTCATTAATTTTTGCTTTAATTCATAAATAAAACTTCATAAAATAAGTTGATACTTTTCTAGTAAATTATTAAATGTAAATATATTGTATATATAAAAGGGGTCAATAATAGTGTATATTATAAGGGTATTTAAGTTAAATTGTATATTACGAGGTTTACAGGTTTCTATTTTATTGTTATTAAATTGGGTTTTAAGTAAGACTCTGTTTTATTAAACCTTCTTTTTATTTAATAAGGTTATATCTAATTATAGAAACATAGTCAGCAGCAGCAATAAAGTTACACGGTGAAGTGTTTGTTAGACTAAGAGTCCAGTAAACATCTTCCCTGGCGCCCAAATCATTCTTCTTTCCTATATTCCGGTTTTCAGTACTTACTCTTAGTTCGTTTTGGTTATTCTTATATTTTCTTAGTTAATATACATCTTTCCTATTCTTTACTGTTTTCTCAGGGCATGCAAATAGGCCTAACCCTACCTTGAGTATCAACTGGCCAGTCTCAAGCATACCCTGCTAGCCGAACTGCATTCAGTTTCAACTTTTATTTTAATTTAGTTTCAAACTTATCTCCACACTACTCTACAGATCTTATAACATCAGGGACCTGGTCCCAAGTGATCTAGCTACTATTTGTGACAGTAGCGCCCAAAGTGGAGCAAAATAAAAATTTTGTTACTATTTGTTACAAAGTATTTGGTCGTGCATTTATATTACTTTCAATAAACACCAAATTCTGATTTTATATGTTTGTTATTTAAAAAACATAAATGATTTATTCTCTATATGTTACTGACTTACTAATACTGGTATTTTTCTTTTTTTTTATTTTCCTCTTTTAATATGGGCAACCAGAATACATTCTGCCGAGGAATTTTCGACACAATTGGCCTCATTTAGCATAATTAGAACCACTTCTTCGATTTTTCTCTTTTTACCATCCGTTTTTTTAGCCATTCATTTTAGCAATTTACCATTGACCCCTATGTTGATTATCCCATGCGTGTTAACATATTTGAGATCTATCAAATTCTCTATTTTTAATATAAGATTGATTTTCACTTATTCTAACATTTAATAGCCTTGATGTTTCACCTAAATAAAAATGATCGCATTCACAATTTAATCGCAAAGGTATTTTATAAATAAATTTTTTATAAATTTGTCCTTTCTTGTTCATTGTTAGGTTTGCTCACACACAGAATAATAAAGAATTAGAATGCCCACTCTGCTTAAAAAAAACGGCTGTGGCAGTCCAGTGGGACTGCCGGTAGAAGTTATACTTCTATACACGCGTTCGCCGTTACAAATTTATATAGGAGTCAATCTGCACAATCATTACATATTTAACGCTATAGGTAAGAGAGAGCACAAAGAGAAAAATAATTAGTTATATTAAAATTATAAGAGATTAAATGTAGCATCGGAAAGACCAAAAGTGCATTCTTGGCTATGAGCTCTGTGTTCAAAAGCCATGACCTCACCCTGAAAACAAAAATAAGGCTTCCTAAATGTTACGTGTACTCAGTGCTTCTGTATGGAGTAGAAACGTGGACATTGAAGGAGAAAACTTAATCCAAACTTCAGGCGTTTGAATTATGGTTATACAGAAGAATTCTGAAGATACCATGGACAGACAAAGTCACCAATGAAGAAGTACTGCGGAGGATGAACACAACCGCGGATTTGGCCAACATTGTGAAGAGCCGTAAGCTGGAGTACTTGGGACATATAATGAGAAATCAAGGCAGATACGAGCTACTCCAATGCATTTTGCAGGGTAAAATTGAAGGAAAAAGAGCCCCAGGACGAAGAAGAATATCCTGGCTTGCTAACCTGAGAGCATGGTATAGAAAGACCTCAACACAGCTATTTCGTATAGCAACCAACAAAATCATCATAGCCAGAATGATCGCCAACGTTCGGAACGGACAGGCACCCTAAGAAGAAGAAGAGTATAGTAAATGAAGGATTGTATCAATATTTTAATGAAAATATATATTTTTATTTTCATATACGTATAAAAGGAGTTGAATGCAAAAAAATTTTTTACACATACTCTGCAGTAAAATTCATTGTTTATTTTGTTATTAATATAAAAATTACAATACAATAAATACACTGCAATATAATTCAATATAATAATACAATATAAATTAAAATGCAATATTCATAAGTATTTAAAACTGCCAATATACATAACTTACTTTACGAAGATAAAAATAAAAAACCAACAACTCGGATTATGTTGTAAATTTTCATTTTATTTTAAAATTTAGCATTTTTGCGTATATTACATATATTTAATAAGATTAACGTGAGGTTTTTAAATATTTCAAAAATAAAAAAGGAAATTCATATTGGGATTCGAACTCACAAACACCAGCGTATGAACCAAACACGTAAAGGATTTGCCAATTAGACATGACACTAACGGATTTCAAAATTGACAGTTCTCGGTCAAACAGTGATTATTTTGAAATACAAAAGCCTAAAATAATTATACACGTTTAATAAATAATACAAAACATATCACATAAATAATAATATTAATACATATTATATATAATATTATTTATATAATATATTATATAATATTAAATATATTTACAAAAGGAACATTTTTATTTTCGAGAGAGGAAGAGGGAGAAAATATAGCTTCTGTCTCTCTCTTACTCATTATCTTACATACGTAATGGTTTCACAGATTCACTCCCATGCAAATTTCCAACATCAACCATGCGTTTAAAAATATCACCTCAATAAGTACGCGCATCTCGTTCGCACAAACGGAATCAGACATGTTTTAAACGGAGCCAATGCTGTTCAGTAACATTTTATCTGGTATGTGTAGACAAATTAAAGCCGATTTAATTTATTTACGGCAAATATAGAATTTTTAATACTTTTAGTTGAAGAATAGATTAAATTATTTCAAATGTACTAAATTATTAATCTCTAAAAATTGAATTTACAGTTCTGTCGTAGCTTGTCATAAATTTCTCAATTCGAGTCTGTTTCCGTCTAAAACATGGCGTTCGCGTGCTGACAAACTTCTAAGGCGGCATCTGAGAGTGGGCATTCTGATTGTTTATTATTCTGTGGTTTGGTTTTAGACAAAATATATCTCAATGTGTTTGTTGTTTTGAATGTTGTTGAAAGGTTGAATTTATTTCCTGTCTATTTAAGTTTTTCTGATAATCCTTTTATGCATGGTATTGTTATTTTTCCTCGGATTATTCCTTGTGTATGCTGTAGGATCTCGTTCTAAGTTGTTCTATTTGGTCGATTGTTGAAAATTCCTTTATTTATAAACGATAAAGGATAATCATTTTTTAATAAAACAGATGTTAACAAATGTTTTTCCTCCAAGAACAAATTTTCGTTTTAAAAGCAATTTTGGCTCTATCGTATAAGGATTTAATGATTCCCTTTTTAATAATATTATTGTGATTTGATTTGTAATTTAAATATCTGTTGGTATGTGTTGGTTTTCTATACACCTAGTCTTATATCCAGCATTGTTCTTAGAGATTAAAACATCCAGGAAAGTAGTGTGTTACTATATTCCTTTTCCATGATAAATGTTATTGTCTCTTCTTTATCGTTTATATCATTCAGGAATGTGTCCCACAACTCTGATCCATGATGCGATATTGAGATTAAATCATCTACATATCTCCACCATACTGTGGGTTTTAAATTTTGTTTAGAAATAATATTTGTTTCAAAATCTTCCATAAATATATCGGCTAATAATGAAGATAAACTAGAGCCCATTGCTAGACCAAAATATTGTTTATAGAATTCATTATTTAGATGATAACATGTATTATCAGTACATAATGTTAATAACTCCATTATAGCTGATATGTTTAGTCTTGTTCTAGTTGCCAATGTATCATCACTCTCTAATTTTCTCTTGACTCTATATAAAGTCTTATCTAATGGCACATTCATAAATAAACCATTTATGTCAAAACTTACCAAAGTGTTATTTCAATTAAATTCAATATTTGATAATTTATTTAAAAAAGGTTGTGTATTTTTTATAAGTGTGTCATTTTATTTGCAAATGATTGTATAATATTTAATAAAAATTTTGATAGTTCACTACAAGGAGAATTCATGGTACTACAAATGGATCTACGTGATATATTCGTTTTATGAACTTTCAGTACTCCTTAAAAATGAGGTTCTGAAGCTATTTTTTTGTGGCATTGTAAATTAATTACTATTAAACTGGGAATAAGCCACAATTAAAGATAAAAATACGTTTATTGACGTTTCAATTTCCACTTCGGAAATCGTTCTCAAAATACAAACAGACCAAAATACAAACGTCAATAAACGTATTTTTATCTTTAATTGTGGCTTATTCCCAGTTTAATAGTAATTAATTAAAAATGAGGGTCTTACTGTAATGGGGTGTAATTAATGTTCTCAGATAACTTGTTAAACAATCTTTAAACTTAAATAAAGTTCTATATATTCAGTTTCCAAAGACTTTGTTGGATCATTTGTTAATTTTTTTAATGGTTTTCCGTCATAAATTACTATGGGTTCACTAACAGGAGAATTTTACTGTCATCATGGCATGTGTTTGTCTTTTTAAAGACCAAATACATGCTACGATTTATTTTCTGACTAATATTCTCAAAAAAAAAAAAAAAAAAACAACGTGGATGAACTATGTAACAACATCATTTGAAGACAATATCAATGTCACCATCACACAAAATAAAAATGACGATACCGGACCACCTATTCTCGAAGCGGAAGTAGAAGCTGGTATAAACAACATTAAGGAGGGGAAAGCCGCAGGACCAGACGAGTTCTACTCAGAATTTTTGAAAATGATGGATAAAGGTGAAGTAAAAAGACACCTTGATCTTCAACAATATATACCAAAGTGGAAAAATACCGCAACAGTTGCTAAGATCAACTTTTATAACAATCCCTAAAAAACCCAATGCCAAAAAATGTGAAGATTATCGAATAATAAGCCTTATGGACCATATCCTGAAAACTTTTTTAAAAATTTTACATAAAAACATATATAAAAAGTATGAAGAACACATGACACACACACACAATTCGGCTTCAGGGAATGCATTGGGTACTCGAGAGGCACTTTTTGCAATACAAGATCTCTTTCAAAGATGTAGAAACGTGAATTGTAATATATATGTGTGTTTGGATGAGTACCAGAAAGCGTTCGATAAAATAAAACATGATGAACTGATGAAAATATTAAATTCAATTGGTCTAGACAGCAGAGATCGCCGTATAATAAATAATATTTATTACGAACAAACTGCAGCTGTTAGATTTGGGGATCAACGATATAAAGATAAAAAGAGGTGTACGACAGGGATGTATATTGTCCCCATTATTGTTCAATACATATTCAGAGCACATTATGAACCTAGCGCTAACGAACATAGACAAGGGAATACTTACAAACGGAGAACGATTGAACAACATAAGATACGCTGATGATACTGTCATTTTTGCAGACAGTCTTGAAGGTCTGCAGACACTTGTCTCCAGGGTGGCAGAAGTAAATAGCAGGTTTGGGTTTGATTTTAACATAAAAAAAAACCAAATACATGGTTATAAGCAAAAATAGATACCACCTAGTCAATTACTAGTTAACCAACAACCTATAACACAAATCACCAACTTTTGTTATCTGGGTGCAAACTTAAATGAACAGTGGGACCAATCGACGGAAATTAAGATAAGGATCGAGAAGGCAAGATCAGCTTTCGTCAAAATGAAAAAAATCTTTAACAGCCACGACATAAAATTGGAAATAAAAGTTCGTTTACTAAAATGCTACGTATTTTCCGTTCTTTTATATGGCGTGGAGTCATGGACCTTAACTGAAGCATCACTGAAGAGACTCGAAGCATTTGAGATGTGGTGCTATAGACGCATGTTGAGGATTTCCTGGATAGACAAAGTTACCAACGAAGAAGTACTACATAGAATGGGTAAAGAGCGCTAACTAGTCGTAACCATAAAACGTCGCAAACTAGAATACCTGGGCCATATAATGCGCAATGAACAACGATATGACCTACTTCAGACCATACTTCAAGGTAAAGTGCATGGGAAAAGAGGTCCAGGACGGAGAAGAATATCCTGGCTGCATAACCTGTGAAAATGGTTTAACTTAACCACTACCGGACTTTTCAGGGCAGCAGTCAACAAAGTCAGAATAGCCATGTTAGTGTCCAACATCCGTAACGGATAGGCACCATAAGAAGAAGAAGATTCTCAAGGTAAAGTTGATTTCATGTAATCGAATGACCTATCTTACAAGTAAAGTCGTCCCAGGAACGCAACTCAACAATATTATCAATATCATTTTAAAGTCGTCTACTTTAAAATGTATAATATATGTCTAAATTGTCAATATAAATGAGTCAGATAAAATTAAATTATTAGAAGAATTTTTTTCACCAAGTAACAAAAAAACAAAACTTGTTTAATTTACTAATGTTTGTATTTTGAGAACGATTTCCGAAGTGGAAATTGAAATGTCAATAAACTTACTTTAAACTTTAATTGCGGCTTATTCTCAGTAAAGTATAGTAATTATATTTGTTTTATTTAGGTAGGTATATGATTCACTGTATAGTGGCTAGTGGTTCACTGTGTCCACAACATAGTGCACAGTGAACCATTCATGCTATTATGTAAATAGTATCTTATATACATAAAACTAGTTATTAAGTAGTAAAATCACAATACAGATAAAGCATTAATATGTTGTCTTTCTGTTTACTAAGTTTTCTGAAATATTACAATTAACATAAAGTAGTACTAAACATCTATACAAAAAGTGGTACACTGTACGATAGTTTACCCTACTATTTAGTTATTTCCGTATAATTGACGTAATTATATAATAGTCCTTAGTTATCTAGCGCATTAGCCCGTACCAACTACTAAAACTTTGAAGAATTGCCCTTGCGAAACGGTGGAAGAAGAATTCGCCGATATCCGTTTAGGTGAAAAGAGATATTTTAATCTTAGAAGGCAGTAATGTCTTTTAAAATTAATTATCGATTGGACCGTCCTTACAAAAGAACGGCGGTACGCAAAAACGGCACATGGAATTAATTAAAGACATCAACAATGATACAAAAAAAGGACACGCTTCTGAACTGAGCTTTTCTAAAGTGAAATGAGTTTTGCTTTTCCTGAACCAACTAGATCAAAATTGGAATTTCATTATTAAAACACAAAGAAGATTACTTTTACGGGTTTCTTATATAAAACAATGCTGTATTTAGATTACCTGTTTGGAAGCAGTTTTTTATTTTATTATATTTTGTTTATTCATTTGACTCTCGACCTGCAAACATCGCATCGATACAAATTAGGCGAAAGTTTACAATGGTGATTAAAAACGGCCTCCGGCCGCGTTTTACTATTTATAAACTATTTAAAAATTAAAATATACAGTTTTAACAATTAAAATGAGTGCTCCACCAGATTTATCGGTGAGTGTTCCTTTTTATACTGCTACTGTTATTGGCCAACCTATAAATACTCAATATCAGCAACAGGAAATTCAACCAGAATGCCCAAATGTCCTTTTTCCACAACATTCACAACCAAATTCAGCACAAATTTTAAACAATCCACCAACAACAATATATTATTTTCCTAACCAAGTACTTTTACAATCTTCCTCAAACTGTCAATACAATCCTACAATAAATCCCATATTATCTACACCTCAAAATGAAGCTTATGATTCTATTGAGATGACACATACATTACAAAGTGAAGAATCTTCAGAGGAAATCAGCGACATCGAACATCCACGAATTGCAAACTATACAACATAGTAACAAAAAACAACAACAAGTTGTTATCAACAGGTCCTCGTAGACACTTCGTCTCAGGACCATTTTACTTATGTAGAGTCATACGCCGCCATGTTACCTATCCAACGGTAACTTAAACATCACAAATTATAACTATTAATAATGTAAAACAACTACAAATTTAAAACATTTAAAGGGTTTTGACCCATATATTTTGGTGGCTACTAGCATGTACAACCGTTTGCACTGATGATGGATTTATCAATCCGAAAACGTTTTGCAATGTGTTTGTGATAGCCCGTTTGGGGCATTTTTTATATACCTTTTATAAAGGATTTTAAAAAACAAAAAAATCTTTAAACTAACTTAAAACCTTAAAACCTAAATTAATATCAGTAAATGAGTGTGTGATCAAATATCCTAAACACTCACCTTTGGCGTGAAAATCCAAAAAACCAACCTAATAACTCATCACCAAACAATAATATTAAGCTACAAACGTAAGTCGACACTTAGAAATATACGATACGGTGTTCCAGCAATTCTAGAAACTGAGACTCTTATCTTGCGAACTTTAACATTAGATAAAAAGAAACAAAAACAGTCGATGCATTGTCACTATTAACGCGGTCAAAATATTCCTTATAATTGAAACATTTTGATCGATAGAAACGCGTTTGAAAGGCGTAGGATATTTTTTATTAATAAATTTACAAAAAAATATCCGTAAACATATTTCTTAGGCTTTTTTAAAAATGTATAAAATCAGAATCATATCGTCAACGAGACCTAAAGAATAAACACGCTGAACATAATCAGCGATTACAGACAAGTAAACGCGAGCACGACTGTGTAGAGGACATCTACACGTCAAAGGGAATCGCTTGATGCATGTGGTTCGACATACTATTACGGACGATTGTGTGGACGCTTGCAGGATGATTGTGCCGATCGTAGACAAGCACATTATCAGTTCTTCACCACCGATGTTGATTCTCATGTTCTTTCAGTCAAACTTCTTAGAGCTCACTGATATGGAAGAGAGAAGATTGTAACATTTTTTTATAATTAATATATTAAATTATTTTTAATTCCCTTTACCCATGTGGATTATACGCCGATGATCGTGTGTACGATTAGGAATTTTTATTGGGAAACTACCGAAAGATGACGGAAGAATCTACCAACCAAAATAACACGGAATTTCCTTGAGTACGAAATATTTTAATCCTTTCCTTTGTAATCCTGTGTATTAATGGAACTAAATCTTTCCGGCTTTAAGGCGGGTTTTTATTTAATACTTTGTTTCGGTAATAACAATCCTAAGGATTCTATTTTTCTCATGTCCAATTGCAGGTACCGATGTCTAACTCAAAACTTTCGGAATTTTTATCTTCTTAGGAAATACATACAACAGGCCTATTATTTTTAAGTGAGAGATATCCCTTCTTCTTTTTTTCGTAGTTTAATTAATCACATGGAAAAATACCTGAAACCTGATGTGAAACATTTAATACTTTGGAGCGATTCATGTGGGGGGCAAAATAGAAATATTAAAATTGTTTTGCTATTGAAACTCTTTTTGTCAAAACATCCAACTTTACAGAAAATTTCACAAAGATTTCTAGAACCAGGTCATTCCTACCTGCCAAATGACACGATTTTGGCAAAATAGAATCCGCTCTTAAGTTACAGCAGCGAATTTATTCACCAGAAGAGTACATGGATGTCATGCGTTCGTGTCAAAGGAAGAAACCAATGGTGGTTACTAGAATGAAGAAGGAAAATTTCTATAGTACACAGAAACTTGAAAAACTTATCGTCAATAGAAAATTATCAACAGATAAGAAGCCCATAAATTGGCTTAAAATCAAAGAAATTTTATTAACAAAAGAAAACCCGTATTCCATTTTCATAAGAAATTCTTTTGATAGTGAATTTGTGGAAGTGGATATTAAAAAAAATTTCTAAAAGTAAACTTTTGACAGAAATATTTACTCCAGAAAATCTTTCGCCTCTATGGCCTAATGGTAAAGAGCTTTCAGCTCCATAGTTAGAAGACATTAAGTCGTTGTTAGATCTTATTTCAAAACACTGTCAAAACATATATCTACAGTTAACAGGAAACAAAAATATTCCCGATGACATAGATGGGTATGGAAATGAACTAGATTTTCCCCTGGAAGAAAGTTACGATAATGTTTCTTCGTTCTAATAAATATTTCAATGTTTTATAATGTAAAGATATGTTACCAAAAATAAATCTTTGTTTTATATACAGACTTTGGTAAAAATAAATATAATTTGACAGTAATACAGACAAACACCGCTTTGGATCATATCTGCAAATAATAAAATTTGCTTTGTACCACAAGAAACACAATTTTGCAGAAATGATCCAAATGTTTTTTTTTATTTAATGACAAAAATAAATGTACTTTATTTTTTAAAATACGCACATAAGATGCAATAAACACCTTGAAATAACTTGTGCATATTTAAATTAATAAACATAGTTATTTCAAATTGTTATATTAAATTTTCTTTAAAGTTAATTATCTCAAAATTATGTTAGTGTGGGATGGATCAATTCTGCATAACTATGTCCACCTAATGTCCTCTAGCATCAGTCCCTCCTGTCAAAGCTGCCAATCATATTTGGCAATAAAACATATCCTCACTCAATGCCACCAACATTCGGCCAGAAGATTACAATACAAACTCAAAAGTGAAGTACGAGATATCCTAAACAACCCTGACCAAATAAAAGCTGTGCTACAATTCCTTAGAGATGAACAGTTATATCAAAAAATATAATTAGATTTTAATTTAAACATTGTGTAATATATTATTATCATTCCGTATTATTGTAACATATTCTTAATGTAACACTTAATGTTTGTGTACGTTTGATAGGCGGGTGCGCCTATCGGAGGGTTAAAAATATAAGAAGCCAGGACAGGTATAGGTGTCACCAACCAAAATCGTATACATAATATATTTCGTTCTTCTGTTAGTCCCACCATCCTTCGTAAAAGTAACCTCAATGCAACAATTTAAAAAGACACCAGAAATAACTAAAAACTCTCCGTTTACACGCTTAATATAAACACGCTGGAAGTTAAAAAAGAAGTTAAACAGCTGAATAATAGAAAAGATGTAAGTAGAGAATATTTTACGTAGAAAATATTAACATTAAATATCGCTCCTTAAATACAAAAGTCACACATTCCAAAAAATATCAAAACTGATTTTTTTGCATAAAATGCATCTTAACCGATGAAACTTTAATATTTCGCTCAACCAGCCGTCGTTTTATGATCAAAAGCACCCGTAAACCCACATACGTTAGTTTTGTTTTGTACCGTTTCTGTAACTGAGTTCCGTGCAAAACTACCACATCCTCAGTTGCCATCAGACATTCGGCACGAGTGCACGCATTTTTTATGAAAAACTAACACATTCCAAAAAACTGCTAAAAGACAGGTGAAATTATATATTCAAAAGTGCCACATTCAAAAATACATTCGTATTGCAGATCACATACACGTAAGTATCTTATCATTTTTATGTGCAATAGTACAATATTTCAAAATAGGTTAGTTTTTCGTTTATAAATTTGATATTCTCTCTTATTTTTGTATGCAATACATACTACCATATTTTGAATTATATTAGTTTTGCAAAAAATAATTAGAATTATTTTCTTATTTCTTTATTCTAAAGTTACATATTTCGAAATATGGTATCTTTGTATTTGAAAGTGATCTCCAAATAGATTTTATTTTATATATTAAAAAGCAATTTTTAGTTTTACTGTTGTTTTATCTGAAAGTTTTTGTAGTTTTTGGAGTAATCTTATGGGTTAAACAAAATAATTTAGAAATCTTAAAACCAATTAAATTTTACTTACCCATATAGATACATTATAACGCCTATTTACGAGAAAGTAAATTGTTTGATACAGGTAGGTACTTATAATTAATTTTTATTTTCAGAATGGCAAGAAGAGCGCAACGTATTTTGGACATGATACCACCAATAAATGACCCTCGAGATGAACAGCAATCTTCTTCAACAATACGACCTAGTGAACTGGATTCAATTGACATTCAGACTGACAATATTATTTATCATGAATATGATGCTAATGGCATTAGCTCTCTACCGGACAGTCAGTTATCTTTAGATATTCTGAACTCCGTTGAAAATAACGAAGATATTCAAGCAACGCCTCCAAATCACAGAATATTCAATAAACCATCTTTAGTCATTAAAGAAACAGACTCAGACAGTGATTCTTCCTCTGATGAATCTTCTAGCTCTTCGAGCAGTTCCAGTTCTAGTTCTTCAAGTAGCTCCAGTTCTACAAATAACCTAAAAGATTTCTCATCCGATGATAGTGTCAAAGATCCTACGTATGAAGATCCATTTTCTGAAAACCGCAAAGCCCAGTCAGATTCCGATGAAGAACAACAACCACAAGCACAGTTACCTGGCATTCAAGACTTTCCGCAATCAGCCGTGGATAACCAGAAGTTACTTAATATTAATTCACCATCACCCGGAGTTGACGATCAGCCACCTAGCGTTGACGAGCACCCATCTAGCATCGGTGAGCAGTCTCCTAGTGTTGATGATGAATCGCGCAGTAGGTGTCGTAAAAGAAAAGCATAACCGCTTTTATGGAAACGAAACCAGAGCAAGCTATTGAAAAACAAAGGTATGTCCTATACTTCTGTCTGTTCATTCTGTCATCCAACGTAACATTACGAGAGCATTGAAATCATCTCCAGTTTACGTTCCAGACCAGTATATCACTCTGCAACAGCAAAGAAAACTGAAAAGCCTTATACTGTTGAAGAACTGACACATGAGAATTTTTTTGACCTCAAACCTCTGTGTACAGGAAACTACAATATAGATGATGATGGCAATAAATTCAAATGCACCGATATAAAGATTCTGAAGGCGGATAAAGTAAGCAATGGCATATTTTTCTTTAAAACTTACTACGAAGAGGAAGAGTTCAGGTCGGTATCTACGTTGAGAACACGCCGCACGAAGTCAACGGCAGTGCCTGATAATAATTTTACTCTAAACCAACTTTACACTGAAAAGCTTCCAGTTCCTGAAGCAAAGAAGCAACACATTCTAAAGCTAATCCAAAAAACGTAGTGCCAAGATTTTATAAATCTTTTTATGATAATCTTTAAATTAGTGCACAAGTTACTGTTGTTAACTGATTTTTAGTGTTTTCGTTAAGTTTTTTTTTTATCCTTTACGAGCATTACGCTCAATGTAGTTTTAAGAAAACGTTTTATAAAAATATTTTTGTAAGAACCACGTTTACGTGCTTCATACGGTTGTGATTAGTGTAGATCGTGGAAATGATTATTTTGAAGGTGTCTTTCTCCTTAGTGCCTTATTTTATAAGACTATAACTGCTAATAATACTATTTTAAGATAAAGTTACGTCTGTTTCTCTTAAAGGTTTTTGCTTAAAAGGTTAAGTTTTGTTTTTAACGTAAATTTATTCATCTTATCTACTACTATAGGTAATATTAAAGACTTAATTGATGATCTCATGATAAAATTAACTATTATTTGTTTTCCCTTACCAAGTTTAGTATGTAGTAAGTTAGTACGGTCCGTCCCAAACCCTTTTTTCAGTGCGTCACTAAATGTGACGTCATATAGGATTTTAAGAATGTCGAAAATTATTGCTTGACATTTTAGTTAAATCTGACAGTTGCAGGAACGTAATCGACTAAATGTGAAAAGGTTATTTTTTTAAATAGGTATGTAGTCTTTGTTCTTTCTCGGTATATCTCGGCATATTTAAAATATTTTATGACAATAAATACAAAATTAAATTTTCACTGTAAAATGTCTGAAAATACTAACCTGGAATGACAATTATCATTTTATCAGTTGACATTGTGAAAGTATTGTCATGATCAAGATAATCTGTGTCAAATTATATTTATGCGCATCATTGATTGGATATCTATTTAACGTATTCTAAACTCCAACCAATTATACATCCGTAAGTAGAATTCGCCTTAATATGCAAATACTCGTGAACGATACATAATTTTCTATGTTCTATGTATAATAATCACAGACTCACGTCTTTTTCTGTCACTTCTAGCTTTATGCGTTAGAGAGAATTCGATCAACTATGACGCACTGAAAAAAGGGTTTGGGACGGACCGTATGTGCCTTTTTTTAATAAATTGACATTTTGTAAGGTTGACAACCGGTAATAAAACTCAAATTTTCCTAATTATGGTGGTTTAATTTTTAAAATTTTAATGTTCTCGACGTCAAAGTCTATATACAAAACTAACTTATTTGCATTTTTTCGACAGTCCATTCGAGCTATGGTTAAGATTGCTTTATTGATATAGGCTATTTAATTACGCATCTTTTGATACCAAAAAATCTACCTAGACATAGTAGACATAGTTAATACAAAAATCATAAAGTAATCCAAATTATTTTTGTAAATGCCTCTTCTGTACAATTTGCTTATTTTGACTTGTGGTGCTTTTGTATTTAAGGAGCGATATATTATTATCACAAAACTACGGCAAATAATTAAAGTGCTTGACTAGAAAATTAAGATAGTAAAAATATTTAACGAATATACACTTACTTTGAAGTTATCTCTACAAATTACAAGAACTTTACGTGATCACAACACACTGTAGATGTTAGGTTAAAAGAAACCCGATCAGACCATTTTCTTAACCAATTTGTAGAACTGTCTTACTCGTTATCACATAATGTCTTTATGATAATACTGTTTTATGCATCAGGAAGAAATATTTACTACAGAAGTTATTATCGTCTATTTAAAATAAACATTTGATATTTCCAAAGTTTGATTAGGTGACTGATAATATTGAATTAGACCAGTTGTTAGTTCAGAAAGCAACATATAGACGTCAATGCTACTTATATCTCTCATTTTCATTGCTTCTTCTTTAAGAGTATTGATTTAGATATTTATCCAACACTTATGTAAAGTATCTAATATCGGATACTTTTTTTTGAACCCCAATATTACTTTTAATACGTCAATAAATTTATTAATATTTTAGAGCAAAACAAGTAATAGACTATAGAGAATTATTTATTAAACGAAAATAAATCATTTCTGCGAAGTAAAAAATAAAAATTAAGTTTTTATAAAAAACCGTAAATTTAGACTGACAAAAAATGTTCGTAATACCGGATATTAGGATAATGGGATAAAATTAGGACGATCTAAACAACGTATGGGGACATTACATAGAAGAACTATTCTCGGACACACCACTAAACAACATAATATATAAAAAACATGAAACCAGTCCTCCTATATTAAAACAAGAAGTAGAGAGAGCAATCAAAAACGCAAAAAATGGGAAAGCCCCTGGCCCCGATGACATACATACGGAAGTCATAAAGCTACTGGAAGAGAAACATTTAAATATAATCGTCAAATTATTTAATCAAATATATACAAGCGGTGAAATTCCATAAGACTGGTTAAAATCAGTCTTTATTCCCTTCCAAAAACTAAGGGAGCAAAGAAGTGTGGTGATTTCAGACTTATTAGTTTAATGTCGCATATGTTAAAGTTATTCTTGAAAGTTATTCACCAACGCATTTATAAGAAATGTGAACAGGATATCAGTGATGAACAATTTGGCTTCCGAAATGGATTTGGGACACGGGAAGCATTAACCAGTTTTATTATACTGCTGCAAAAATGTCGAGACCAAAAAAAGGATCTCTTTTTATGTTTTATTGACTATCAAAAGGCCTTCGACAAAGTAAAACATGATAAGCTGATGGATTGCCTTCACAAAAAGGGACTAGACGAGAACGATTTTAAAATTATCCAAACGCTGTATTTTAACCAAACTGCAGCAGTTAGAACAGAAGCCGGTGACACAGAAATATTCAATATCAAGCGAGGTGTACGACAGGGGTGTGTATTGTCACCACTACTTTTCAATATATATTCGGAAGAAATCTTTGCACGAGCACTAGAGCAATCAAGAGAAGGTGTTAAAATTAACGGCAGAGTTCTAAATAATGTACGATACGCCGACGACACGGTCCTAATTGCAGAGAGCGCACAGGATCTCCAGACACTCTTAGATCGCGTCAGATCGATCGGAGAACAATACGGCCTCAGCATTAACGTCAAGAAAACAAAAACAATGATTGTCTCCAAAACATCCATCCATCCACCCATGGCTTTAAACGTGAATGGTAACATTATCGAAAATGTCGAGAAATTTCGATATCTAGGGTGCTGGATAACGAAAGATATAGATCCAGACATAGAAATAAAATCGCGAATTGAACAAGCAAGAAATGTCTTTTTAAAAATGAAACAAATGTTTACGTCCCAAACACTCAATCTCAAAATCCGATACCGAATGCTGAAATGTTACGTTTACAGCACCTTACTATATGGAATGGAGGCCTGGACCTTCAAAATCAACTCACTCAGGCGTTTGGAAAGTTTTGAAATGTGGTTATTTCGAAGGATGCTGAAAGTCCCCTGGACAGCGCATATGAGCAACGAGCAGGTCCTACACAAGATGGGTACCGACAGAGAACTCTTAAAAATAATGAAAACACGGAAAACCTCATATTTGGGACACATATACAGAAATGAGAAATACCAGCTACTGCAGCTTCTTATAGAGGGGAAGGTAGAAGGAAAACGTGGTCCTGGTAGACGGCAGGCGTCCTGGTTGAAGAACATTCGTGAGTGGACTGGTTTGGATTCTCAATCTTTAATAAGAAAAGCCAGGGACAGAAATGATTTTGCTGAGGTTATCGCCAACCTTCATTGAAGACGGCACCCAAAGAAGAAGAAGATTAAATTAGACATCGAGGCAGAAATCACAAATATATGTGTCTTTTTTGTCTACATTGGAGCAGTCGGTGTGAGCTCACTTAAAACACTTTGAGCACTTAATCCATTGTTGGCCCGAGGTATCTTCAGAGAAGAGTCCAATACAAAACATACATTCTGCTTCCTCTTCCCCAATGTCACACTCTATGTTAGAATTATCATCTAAAATGAATTCTTCATCTTCTTTAGATGAACTAAAAGCTTCCTCTTTCTTAGCACTTTTATGTTTAACCTTGGTTGTCCTTGTCTTCTTAGCAATAGATTTTTCTTTATTTTTATTTGTTTTCTTAAAAGGCTCACATTTGTCTATTTTGAATTTCGAAATTCCCTTTGAAATACTTTTATTTCTCTTCTATTCTGACCTACTGAACTACTTTCTAAGGCATCTTTGTATGGTGTACCCGTAATCAAGACAGCAGATCCTTTTCTGGACTTTTTTGCTTTATATACCAGCCTGTGGTATATTTGGAACTGGAACTCGGTCACCTTCCGCTTGATGGTGAATGGCAAAATCGTTTTCTCGAAAAATGTGTTTATTAAATGAGCAGATACCGCTCTTTCGAAAACCATTTATAGCGATTTCAGCTGTAGCACATCTTACATAAGCTCTTCCAAGCAATTTGCAAACTTGATAGCAGGTGACTGCTCTTCCAGGGTTGTTCCTTAGCCAATTTTTAATTTCCTGCGAGTAGTAGGTTTTAAGGGGCCCCATGAAAGCAAGGTCCAGTGGCTGCATTTTGAATTTATTCTGCATTCAGTATTAATACAACTGGATCAGCTTCACTTGGTTTAACGTGGCTAATAAAATGTTGTAATCAATTGGTGAAAATGTGACTCTCAATCCAGCCAGATACATAGCAGGCAGCTATTGTCTTTGGTGGAGCGCCGTTGAGCAATTCTGCCTTCATATTCTTTCGGGGAAATATGACCACAGGGGCACAAAACCACCAGCCGCATTCATACAGGTAACCACAGTCACTAGTGATCCTCTTTTTGTAGAAGTAACGGTCCCTCTCTGATTTTACCTTTTAAGGTGATTATTTTGGTATGCTTTGATTGTGCAGACGTTATACCTGTCTCAACTACATTATAGATTCGACAGGGATTACATTTCACATTCTTTATCGCAGGGTCCAAAATTTCAAAAAAATTATTTTCGTTTTCTTCTGTGAATCCTTTAATTCTGGCAGTTGATAAACCCTGTGGTCTCCTAAACGTTAGTTCAAGATGCCTCTTTAAAAATAAATGCAAATATTTGTAACCTCCTTTTTTCTGATTAGTTGAAAACGGATGTTTTAAATTGTTCCGAATAGCTAATTAAAAGGCTAATCTTCGAATATCAGAAGATCGCAGTCCGTAAAATCTTCTATCCATTCCAGGCAATAAACGACCAAATCCGCCTCAATTTCTTTGGAAAACACTGGTGGACGTCCCATATTGGTTTGAATTAGTTCTTCAGGTGACTTTATTGTATTTTTTACTTAGTCTTCCAACGTACTCTTGGGTACTTTAAAAGTTTTGAAGCTCGCAAGTACCTTATTTCTTTGTTTTTAACTGCAGTAACAGCTACATGTATGCATTTACTACCCCATTTCTTTCGTTTTTGTTTGGATTTCGATGACAAGAAATGAGATAAAATAAGTAGACATAGTGCAAAAATTAAAATCCTTTCTTTTTGTTGACTTGAATTGGTAGTAGATATTCTATATAAAAACAATTAAGAAATATTTTGTCCTAATGTCGGATATCTGATATTAAGAAGTGCGACCATCTGATATTAGGCAAATTATCACCTGTTGTAAAGGTTATGTTTATGGATTAAAAAAACCTTAGTAATCTACTGTCCACATACACTTAATTAAAGTAGACATAATTATTCTCCATTCGCTTAGCTAGGGCACATTTTGACAGACTCATTGTCGGAAACCTACAACACAACAATTCCTACTTCTCAGTATTAATAGCTCAAGTATACTACTATTGCAGACTTCTTTCTTTGAAAAAAAGAAGAATTATTCTAAATAGTGGAAGTGTATACTAAACCCATCAAATTTTCCCTGTATATTTAAAATATAATATTTGAATTGTTACAATTTAAAATATTGTAGTAAATATTTGTATTATTCGCGTTGTTTATTTAATTTAATATAGTTTTATTGTTTTATTATCTTTGTTTAATTCTTTTGTTAGTTCTATTCAGTTAATTAGTTAGTTATATTTTATATTTTATTATTATGGATAGTCAAAGTTTTCCATTTGTTCCATCAGCTAATGCGTTGGTAAGTTTTTCTTAATAAATATGATAAAATGTTTTTTAAAAGTTAATATTTTTAGATGAGTAAGGATGCTGTTCCAAGATTACAAGGTAATGAAACTGCACAAAGGTTTATTCAAAATGCCTACCATTTTTTTTTAAATTATTTGCCGAATGAAAACCCTGTTGAGGTAAGTTGATCATTAAAATGTATTTATCGAATTATGTAAATGTTACAAATGTTCTTAATAACAAAAACATTTCAGTTGACATCCAAATGTCTGAAAGTCTCAGAAAAAAGTGTGCGGAAATATAAAGATGGGCCTAATACAACCCTCGCATTAAAGAAGCAAAATCGCAAAAGAAAATTAACGACTGACTTAAATCATAGTATCAAAAATCAAATTCGTTTAGAAATTTATCGGATGTATGAAGAAAGTAAGTGTTTATTATATATAAAAATATATATTTTATAAAAAAAGTTAGGCTAATTTAGTTTATATCGTTAAGTTGCGCCAAATGTATGCAACCAACTTAAAGTTTTTAAATTCGTTATTATTAATTAATTCTGTTAGAGTAAATATATTTTGTTTTGTGTTGCTGATTAAACCTATATTATTAGTAATTAAGTAATTACATAAACTGTCAACTATCTGAATTTTGAATATATTTTAGTTTGTTCGATTATGTAGTTGTTAGGGCTTCGTATATTGACACTCTTTCCGAGAAAATTTCCAGCTTGGATATGTAAACTACCTAAAAATTAATAATTGTTTTAGAGTTGCCTCTTACAATATCTAGTCTGCTGAAGGTTTTAAGAGACAAATTTATTTATGAAGGAGGAAAAACAAGCCTCTTTCTGATCTTGAAAGAAATAGGATTCATATACAAAATAGACAGTCACAAAAAATTTCATGGAGTTCCTCACGTAGTTGAGATGAGGCATAATTGTTTAAGGATTTACCATGAAAATGACCAAAAAGGCGTTTACAAAAAGCCCTTAATTTTTTTAGACGAAACATGGATATTTTCTTCTGGATCAGTTAGAAGGTCTTGGCAGGATGGGACAAATAAAGGAATAAGAAAAAGAACTGCACAACATAAGGAACTTGCTGTGTCTTATTTAACCTCACTTTGACTTCTTAATTTTGTAGAATTTATTCCCACTATTTTTATTTTATACAATAAATAATTTTATTATTTATTATCAATATATTATATGGTGTAAATAAATATTGATTGTCGGTAATTCGCAAAGTTCTATTTTATTTACTTTTGTTTACATTAATATTGACTAAGAGCACGTATGCTTGGTTGTATAGTAATTTCCAGCCACTTCGAGTCTGTCAAAAAGTAACTAACTTCGCAAAAAAATAATTACTAAAATCACTAGACAGTTCGGACTGGGAATAGCGAACCGGGTATATAGACTAACTTAAACTACATAGTCAAATTTAAAAACTTACCTGAATGTGTAAAAATTGCGTTTACCGCTAGCACATGTAAAAACTCGTAATGCAAAATAACTTACTCTAGTGCCCTCTATGTTTTACTAGAGATATTTTTATTAAAATACTATTCGGCGACCTGGGTTTAGCTCCATGCTAAACTGAACATACGTTTCTTGTTAATTAGAGTAAGGTACCTGAATACAATATGCCCATGTTGGTAATATGCCCATTTCCATGTTTTGCTTTAATATTTGATATTCGGGGAAGGAGGCACTGGACACACTGAACGCCTAATATAACTAAGCCCGTGACCGACCTCAAGGTTAGTTGTGAGCTTGCCGTGGTGCAGTCAAGTTGTACGTGGTTTTTAAGAGCGTGTTTATAAAAATTGACGTCAGTTTTCACCTCTGTTTTGCACTTAAACGTTTTAATTTGTCTACGACATTAAGTGATTTTAGTCTGCCATAGAGTACTTAAAATGTAAGTAAAAATAAAATATATTATTATTCAAAATGTTTTTATAATTTAAGAAAATGTATTAATCATCATGTGTCAACAATATGCCCATAGTGTATGCTGACAATTTGCTCAATTGGGCATATTGCCAGCTAATTATAACAGATAATTTATTGATTTTTTTTGTTTTAGATAACATGCCTCGTGTCAGAAATAAGGAAATACGGTCGCAATGGAGCAATCAACAGCTAGAATCCGCAATTGCAGCAGTAATGAATGGAATGTCATACAATGCGGCAAGTCAAAGGTATAATATTTCTAGACGCACTTTGAAACGCTATGTAGAAAAAAATAGTACCAAAAAGGCAAAAATGGGGAGAAAGACTATTTTGAATATAGATCAAGAAAACGAATTGTCTCGACGAATTGTTAGATTGGCAGAAGTTGGGTATCCCCTCAGCAATAAAACTTTAAAAAAATGTGTGTTTACTTATTGTGAACAAAACAATTTGCCACACTTTTTTTCACAAGGAACCAAAATGGCTGGACGTTATTGGTTAAAAGGATTTTTGCAAAGACACCCTGAAATATCGATAAGGAAAGCACAAAACATGAATCCTGCTCGGGCTCAAAAATTGAACAAGTTCATAGTAAAAGACTATTTTGACAAATTAAGGGGTGTACTTCAAGAATTAGATTTAATCGACAAACCTGAAAGAATTTACAATGTGGACGAGAAAGGCTGCAGACTCAGTCTGCATCATCAACAGACCGTTCTAGCAAAGAAAGGCGCGAAACGCGTACATTTGGTTGCTCCGGAACATGGGGAAAATGTAACTATTGTTAGCTGTGCTAACGCCAATGGTACCGCTATTCCTCCTGCCGTTTTGTTTAAAGGACGGCGCATGAAGCCCGAATGGAAAGATAATTTGCCTCATGGCACGTTGGCGTTGATGACCCCTAAAGGCAGTATGAATGTGGAAACCTTCATTATTTGGTTGGAGCATTTAGCAAAATATAAATTGAAGGGAAAGTGTCTTTTAATATTTGATGGAGCCTCATGTCACTTAGACATTTCAATTGTCGAAGCTGCCGAGAAATATCAAATAACCCTTCTGTGTTTGCCTAGCAACACAACTCATGAACTCCAGCCGATGGACAAAGCTGTGTTTCGTTCCTTTGAACACCACTGGGACGAACAAGTGTTGTTGTATTGGACCAAATACAAAGAACGTGCTTTAACAAAGCAGCGATTTGGGGAAATATTTTCGATAGTGTGGGACAAGGCATTGACACCTTCTAACATTAAATCAGGCTTTGCTGCAACAGGAATATTTCCTTATAACCCCGATGCTATACCTGAAGTTGCTTTTGCCCAAGTATTTTATCAGAAATTGAGAACATTGATCCCACTCCCATTAATGTACGCCAGAAAACACCATCTCCTACTCCAGGCTGTTCATATAACTCCTCTCAACAAAAAAGGGTACCAAACTATCAAAAGACCCAAGATTACAAAAAAAGAAACCTAGAACTGAATCATCATCAAGTGATAGTGATAGCGGACCCATTAATCTGCGTCAGAAAACTCCACCACCAACTGCAGTCTATTCAAAAAGCTCTTCCCAACAAAACGGATTGCCAACAATCTTCGAGAAGAAAAAAGTAATACTGAAGAAATAAAAACTTGCCAGGGCAAAACTT
This sequence comes from Diabrotica balteata, assembly GCA_918026665.1. NCBI lineage: Eukaryota > Metazoa > Arthropoda > Insecta > Coleoptera > Chrysomelidae > Diabrotica > Diabrotica balteata. The sequence goes on from OU898284.1 coordinate 37,721,276, forward strand.
TGGACACATCGTTTACGGAAATGCTTGAGACTCCGGCAAAAATTGAGAAAAAAAATACACAAAATAGAAAGAAGGCAATAAATAGCAGAGCTATAGTGGTAAAAAAAATGTATTTTCTACCACTAGCACAGGTCCACGAACAGATATAAATAAAGGCACGAAACAAACTCTACCAGGTTGTTTGGTAAAGAAAAACAAAAAATCAGAAGACGTAGCAAAATGGTTTTGCAAAATTTGCGACAAAGCTGAAATAAAAGACATGCGACTATGCTTTATATGTGTACAGTACGTTCATGAAGAATGTGTAGGGCTGACAAAATTCGATAAGGAATCCTTTACCTGTCCTGATTGTACCCCACAATAATGTTCCTTAATTTTAAGTTATTTCAGTTAAAAATTCTTTATTTTGACATTTTAGTTTTTACAAAAAGGATTGTTTAATATCTTTGTTTGGTTAAATGTTTTTTATAGTGTCAATAAATATAAGATTTTGTAAGTATATGATGTTTTTTAATATTTATTTCCACATCATTTAGTGTTTTAGGTAAGCGCATATTACCTTCACTCGACTGGGCATATTACCTTCAGGGGTTGGCAATATGCCCAGATTGAGGGGTTTAAAAAAAAAATTCGATATGAAAAAAAAATAATTGCCAAACAATAAAAAAACTAGCGATGTTTAAACACCTAAACATTGGTATAGTGTTAAAAAATATATGAAAAATATATTTTTGTAGCAATAAATTCAAAATTCCCTTAACATGGGCATATTGTATTCAGTTACCTTATAAATTTTTCCTAGCCTGCTCTGGACTGCCCAGTTCCATTTAGTAACGCTATGCGTCCCACAACATTAGCAATACTCGCTCTTCTTAGCAGATCTTCGTTTCTTTTTCGATCTCGCAACGTCACTCCCAGCATAGACGGCTCCATTCGTCTCTATGCCACTTTCAATTTCAAAGCCGTAGTCTTGGTTAGTCATAGTTTTCGCCCCATAGGTCATAACCGGTAATGTGCATAGGTCAAATAGATTTCTTTTGAGGCTAATGGTATGTTGGCCCTAAGTGTGCCTCGCAGTTTTCCAAAGACTGCTCACACTAAAGTAATTCGACTCTGGATTTCGCATAGTTTGTTATCCTGGCTGATTCTTATATCATGACCCAAATACGTATATTTCTCTACCAGTTCTACCACTTTGTCTTAAATAGTTAAATGGTTATTGGGGACCATATATCGCTCAAAGCAAAAATCGATGCACCACCACTGGCTCTAGAACAGCTATTACGTATGCAATGATACCCTTCAAATTCTTTAGGCGACCACAATGATTCGTTTTAAAATTAGTCTCTTGATAACAGATAAAGTCAGGATTATAGATTGAAATAAGTAGTAATATTGTAGTTTTCTGAATTAAAAATTAAATTTAAAGTGAAAATATTTAAATTCATTAACTAATTGGCTGCTTTAATTTGACCTTGAATCACGACTTTAATTTGAAGCTTTGTTAGAGTGTAAATACCTAGATAAACCATATACTAGGAGAATTTTAAGTCACACAACACTTAATGCTGTCCTAAAAACCCACCATATTTATAGCGACACATTCTTTGCACTTCAAGAAACTACCGGTATGCAATAAAAAGCCAAAAAGGCAGCAAATACCTACAGCAAGTCTAGGAACGAAGGTCTTGAAAGTAAAGCATTTGGCATATCCGGCGATAAGGGTGAGGAATAATGTTGCTAAGGTATAATTAAATACTAAAGAAACGTTAAGTAACTTGAAATGTATATGTTTGTTATATTTAAAACAGCAAATTAATCGATATAGCTTTATTAAAGAGAGTGTTACTAGTTATTTTTATACACTAATAAAAACATTGAATGCATTTCTGATAGTTCAGTTAAATGGTATTTTTGCTAGGAAAGTTTTGGGGTAGTTCTGATTTTTTTTCATTCCATGTTTTTTGGGGTGCTTAATCCGAATCTGGGGTTTGCGGACAAAATTTCGTGACGCAACATTAAAAAAAAAACAGAATAAACCGTTTTTTTTTCTTCTTTTTTCGGGTTTTTTGCTTAAAACTCGAAAACTACCAACTTTTGGTAAATGGTCTGTTTACAGAAATTAAAGTACTTGAAATTTTCTACAAATACCAGTATTTAGTTTTTTTTTCAGACGAATCGTTTGGTTTCTAGTGCGAGTTGAAAATTGTAAATTTTTAGCATTTTATGCAAAACCCACTTTTTACATTTCAATATTTAATTTTTATGGATGCTGTCATTTGATAAATGTCACCTAGTTTTCCACACAAGTAATTAAAAAGAAAAAAGGGAAAAATTATGCAAATTCAGTAGGTAGGTAGAACTCGTAACAAAATAAAACTTAAAATCTCGTTACTTATGATCATATATTATTATGATTATAAATTATAATATGCAAAATTTATATGAGCCGTTGTCTTTTGGAAGGCCCTGGCTGAGGTTCTTCGATAACGATGAGTCCTGGTTCTGCTTGTTCTGGAAAATAAAAGTTTAAAGTTAAGTCATTTATCAAGAAGAGATGAAGATTGCAAAATAGATTGTGAGATTAAACATACCTTCCGCATCGTAGTGAGGTTCTTCGATGGCATCGGGTCCTGGCTTAGGGTCTGATTGCTCCATCCGCGTCGGGAGTCATTCTCCTGTAAAATAAAAAGAGGAGAGACACATATCATATATCAAGGAGAGATGAATGACTACAAAATAACTTGTCAGATCCAACATACCTCTCCCTCTTTCTTCAGTTTCTTCTACGTCTATGTCAGAGCTGTCTTCTGGGGGCTCAACATTGTTACACAGTCCTTCGCATGATGCGCATATTGGGGAACAATGGAGTCCCGCCTTCCTGCATCCACAATTGCGTTGACAGCCCTGTTTACATTTACATGAAATGTACCGGAGTATTGAGTTTGGTGCAGGGTCCAAAGTAGTTGGTACTGGCACAAGACCACTACTAGTTTTTTGCCATCCCCACTCACTTGGGTCTTTTTGTTGCTCGTTAGGTGTGGCTTGACCGGATAACCACTGCTGCACCTGATAGTAAACTCTCAGTGAATGTTCTCGTGCAGCAGCTTCAGTTAGGGGCAATGAGGAAATGTTGGTCTTATTTTTGAATGATGAAGATACGTATTGTTTATATCTTAAATCGTTTAGTTTTGTCTCTTTTTTTCCATATAGAGCCGTGAGAAACATGTTTCCTGCTGTGGCAATCTCATCTTGACTTGAATTAGGGTATTTGAAAGATTCAATTACCGATTGCAAATCTTTGTTCTTCTGCAGGACTTTAAGAAATTTCAGTTTCCCTTGATTAAACAATGCAGAAGTAGTATCACAACCACTCATCGCATGCAGGAATAAAATATGATCCAATAGGATTTTCTCAGCAGCCAGATGAGGGTTGTAGAGGCTTTGCGAAACCTTTCCTTTTCCTGGCTTCAAAAAAATACATTTTTTATATCAAAGCTACAAAGGCCAATCAAAATGACCAGTAGGTCGATATCTTCTCCCACCACTGTCACATGTTCATTTGACGGGGCCATCTCAAGAGCTGTTGAGATAATTAGGATATCAGCATCTTCCACAGCTTGCTTTGAATGAATTTTTGCATCATGAAGTTTCTCCATTAACATAGATATAAACCGGCTCTTGTTTTTTGGGTTTGCAAGAAAACTATCCTGCGACACAGTGGGCACCATCATTTGCACTTGAGACCGAACGGTTCGTCTGTACAATAACAAAAAAGTTAACAGTTTTCGAGTTTTAAGCAAAAAACCGGAAAAAAGCCAAAAAAAAAACGATTTCTTCTGGTTTTTTAAATGTTGCGTCACGAAATTTTGTCCGCAAACCTCAGATTCAGATTTAGCACCCCAAAACACATATGGAATGAAAAAATCAGAACTTCCCCAAAACTTTCCTACTAGTATCACTTTACAGTACAAATTTACTGAATCATGATACCAAAACAGCGGAATAATAATAACATGAAATATGGCCACATTTACTAGAATAATTAATTAATGTAAAAGAAATGTTATTAGTAATTATCTTTTCTAAATGATTAAATTTCGAGGAAGGACAAGGATATGTTTTCTATACAGAGAATCAACTTACACTTTGTAATTCTCTAGGATAAACTCTCAAAATTATTGTGTTTACTTGAACGTACCTACAAAAGTTTAAGCTTACGAACGGCCACCCGAAGTAATTTCCCATCTCAAGTAGGGATGGGAAAAACCTACCGGTTTTAACCGAAAACCGGTTTTTTTACTTCGAAATAACCGGTTTTATCGGTTGTTTTTTTGTCCCGGTTATAACCGGTTTTTTATTTTTAAAGTAAAAACCGGTTATTAGGTTTTTACAGTGATTAGGAGTAGGTTAGGTATTATTTTGGATCCCACCCAATCATAATTATTATTCTCAAGTAATTATTCCAAACAAAACTAAAATTCAATTTTTATTTTATTTTATAAATACAAAAGCAAACTGAAAGTGCAAGCTCACTAGAAACAATTAAATTTTATTATAGTATTTCGTTGAAAAAGTATCTGTAATCATAATATTTTTACATAAGAAGTGATCTGGTACGTTATATATTTTTCACACTTGACTCTTGACATTGAAAGTGGGTGAATGGCTTTTTCTGATTACCAAAAATAACGACTATGAATATCGAATTACCGATTACGAATACGAATCTCCAAGGATTTCCCTACGTTTTCAAAACGATTTATACCCATACCGGAAGTCGTAAATGAGTTAAAAGTAATACATGATAAATTTTTTTTGATGGTAGTAAAAATAAAAGATGAATTGCATTATCCAATTTATTTTTAAGTAAAATATTTATGTTGATATTATTTTCTTTAAATCCCATTATCCCATTTGAAAGAGTCTGGGAAATTTTTGTTAAGGAATTTTTTTCTCACAAAACACAAAAAATTGTGTTGTATTTACATTTATATTGATGTTCTTTCGATAGTACTAATTTTTATCATATTGATATCGAGTCTAATGTAGTATCGCAAACTAAAGTGCATTGTAAATGTAACTTTCTAATCTATTGGATTAAAAAAACCGAAAACCGGTTTTTGGAAAAACCGGTTTTTTTGGCCGGTTATAACTGCCAGGTTAAACCGTAAGCAAAAAAAAACCGGTATAACCGAAAACCGGTGTTTTGTCAAAAACCGCCATCCCTAATCTCAAGTAATGGTATGGGTAGCTGTAACCGCCGATGGACGCTCTCCAATCGTTTTTATTAAATCTGGTTTCAAAGTCAATGCAACTTATTATCGGGAAAATGTTTTAGAAGCTGCTTTAGAGCCGTGGACACGCAAACATTTCGGTTGTAGACCATGGACGTTCCAACAAGACTCGACACCGTCTCATAAAGCTAGTATGAACCAAGAATGGTTAAAAAACCATGTTCCACACTTCATTTGATCCACACAATGGCTTTCGAATGCACCAGACGCAATGGACTATTCCATCTGCTCCATTTTGGAGAGCAAGGTGAGGACTAAAAAATATGCCAGTATGGATGAGCTGAAGAAAGCAATTATACGTGAATGGGCCAAAATAACGGAAGATGCACATTCGTGCAGCATGCAACTCGTGTTTTGATCGTTTGAAGGCCATAGTCAAGGCAAAAGGTGGTCACATCGAGCTAAAGTGAGTGGATTCTGAAATTTTGATTATTTTCACACATTTTTGCATGTAAATCAATAAAAAATAATTTTACACAAAAAAATTATGGTCGTTTGAATAGGTAACAGTTCAATTGCGTAACCCTGTATACTATAGAAAAAAATAATTCCCGTTGTCGTTTCCTCGTGGGTGTGTGTACCAATTTTTATTGGGTTTTTATTTGATATTTTTATCAGGAAAATGAGTCTAAACGAGGCTGGATATCAATACCTTTATCGCATTAAATTTGTTTGTCTAATGATTCCGGAACGGATCTCTGCTCTATCGTTCAATATTGGAGTGACGACTGTTGTTTATTAAATGCTTGCCGGCAGAAAAACCATTCCCTATCTGGGTTAAATGGATTAATACTAATGAAAAAACGCAATTATTGAAATACATATTTTGGGACTAAAGTCGATAGATTATATTATTACTGGAGTATGAGGATTTTTAGATAAGACTGGGTTAGTTTTTTCATAAATTTATTCAATACATCGTCTTGATTTAAATGGAAAAAAAACTTTAGCTTTTAAAAATATTGAATGTTCGAATAATGAACTAGACAGAAATGACAGTTTTAAAATTTTCTTGGAAAAATTTTGTTTTATAAAACATAATGCCAGGGTAGTCACTGTCGAGTTTCAAGTGCACAATTTTAGAGGGTAATGTACTGTTTTTATAAGATTGATTTATTAACTTTATTTCTTTTATTCTAATTCACTAAAACACAATAATTTATATCAATTTATTATACAACTTATTCCATACAACAAGTTATTTTCGACTAACCTCTCTTTAAATAAAATGTTCCATATATATAAATAACCGTTAGTTCTGGAATCACGGCGAAGAATCGATTACCTTCCATTGAAGGAAATCCATCAAAGCAGGTTTTTTTATATCGGAAGGGGACCCATGGATCTAGAAATTTCTGCCCGTAGGTATATTTATGATCTAGAAAAGACGAATAGGTTAGAAACAATATGTTTAAAGTTATGAGTCATAATATTTATCGTAACAGTAAAAAGGGTTCATTGTCTGTTGTATTGTCGATACGACTGTCCACTACCTGACATTATGTCTATTATGTAGGATTAAAACCGACTACGAACTGCCCCACGCTACCTACGTACTTAGATAATATTTTTGTGAACATAATATAGTTTTTATTTTACTTTCTTGTATTCAAAAAGGAACCCAACTCCAAAAGCATGAGCGAAATTTTAAAATGATTAAATAATGAAACTATAACAATAGAAGTAATCGAATAAAGTTTATTTATAAATCTACATTAACTTATATACAATAACAAAAACTACAGTTAAACAATAACAATGCTTAATTCTAATGTCAGACTAGTGATTCAAATAAGTAAGAGTGCACACTTTATTTTAGATTTTAAAAGTTAGCTGCATAATAGTTGCAAACTGACTTAATGAAGTCCAATTTAGTAATGTTTTGATTAACGTAATATTCATTTAGCCTATTTTCAATAAAATCAACTTTTCTTTTTGCCGTTTTATCAAGTTTTTTTTTTCGAATCTATGTGCAGTTCTAATTTTCACATATACTTCTGCTTGAAAATTTAACAAAATGTGTGTAAATTTAAATATGTCAGGATGCGATTTATAAAAACATTCTTTAAATTTCGAGTGAAATGATTCACATGCGTTTGTAGTAAATATAAGAGATGATGAATCTGAAGCCCATATGTAAGGTGGAAATGTTGAATCTTCCGTTAAATAATTATCAACTAGGTAATCACAAAATTGCAAAACTCTGTCATCTTCTGGCATAATATTAAAAAGTTCATCAGAAAAAAGTCACCAACATCATTTGGATGTAAATAAGGAATGCCGAAAAACAATTTTAAATATTTTCCAATAACAGTTTGATTTTTATATTCCGAGGACAAACCTAAATTTTGAATTTTTCGGTACCAATTTTGTGTTAAATGAAATTTGCAACAAAAAATAATAATGTCGGGCCACACTAACTTGGCTGCATTTTGAATTGCTATTTCAAAATCAGAAATTATTCGCTTCGGTTTGAAATTTAAATTCAAATCTGTACATATTGTTATTAATGTATCAAAAGTACTTTTGTACGATTGCTGTGATTTTTTTGGTAACAAACACAATACTAGAGGAACATAAAAACCATTTTTGTAGCCATGTATAGTAAACATCTGACAAAAATATTTAGAACAGTATTGAAATTTCCATCTACATACAAAGAATCTACATTACACAAAAAGTAAAGATTTGTGAAACAACTAAAAATTGCGGAATTATTTTTCGTAGATAATACAAAGTTTTCACCTGTATTTGTTTTTAAATTTAAGTTCACTAACACTTGTAGAACTTCCTCCTGTGACTTGGGCAATGATGGTGTGGATTTTCGTCTTGTAGCATAGATATTTCTTCGAACGCAAGAAATGTCTTTCGTCGTCAGCGGTAAATTGCTGAATTTTTCCTTTCTCAATTCCTTGTGGACAATCTTAAAAGGTTTTTCACATATATCTTCTGCAGCTTTTCTCTTTGTAGAATTACTAAAAATTTGCCGGTCTACGTGGATATCTGGAGCATGATTATGCTCCGATGCTTTTTCAAGAATTACATAATTTTCATCACCTTCCTTTGTGTACACTTTTTGTTGACAGCCTTTTTTGATGCATCGCCATATAACTTTTCCATCTTTGGAGACATGGGCTTTTGAATATTTATATTCATTAATTATTAATAACAGTTCCCCTCATTCGACTAAACATAGTCGTTGGATTCGCCATTTAAATGTTAAACACAAAACTATACCGTAATACTTGCAACTGAAGTGAATAACTGAAAATATTTATATTCTTACTTTCAACTATGATCAAATTTGGAATTTCCGGTCATTAAGACTTAATCCCCAACTTTCTCGGCGATGGGGCAGTAGGTACTTCGGATTAAAGGCCCCAGGTAGTTCGTGGGGCAGTTCGTAGTCGCCCGTTTGGTTTCCTATTATTAAACTGACTTGTCGATGTCTTGCCCATTTTTTCAAAGTTGAACAAGTCACTTTTATTAAGCTCAGAAACAATAAACGGTTTTAAATAACTGCAGGTCCTTATAAACTGAGCCCATTCATGGGGTACACAAATACTCATGGTAGGCAGTCTTTTGTTTTTTTTCTTAATCCAGGCATGTATTGTGTCTGATACATAACAAGCTTTAACTGACAGTAGGTTTCATGGTTCTCATGTGACTCTCATGAACAGAAACATGGTTTTGTTGATTACATGTATTAGATTCTGGCACATAAGTAGAGTGAACATCAGGAATGTCTAAAAAATAACATGAAATAATTTTATTAAAAATTAAACTCTTGTTATTAAGCATGAAAAAGATTAAACTCTGCAAGATATTACAGTATAGTACAGTATATTACAATAATGGTGTACCTATTTTAGTTTATTAATGTATAAAACTGATAGGTGCAAAATTTTGAAGATTTTTACAATACAAAGACAAAAGTTCACTTACCTTCATTGTTTTGTTGTAACCACATTGTTACTATCTTCAATGCTCTTGATTCAGACATTTCTGGATGTTCCTTATTATTACATTAATTTTGATTAAGTAAAAAGTTATTTTTATTCATAAACCATGCGAAAACATTAGCTTATAACCTATTTTTACACAGTTGACATACGGTTGTCCTTAGAGATTGACAACCGTCTTTTTAAGAATCAATGTGCCATGCAAAAAAAGACCGATGTACCAGATTTACAACAAAAAAATCATAGTGGTCATCCGACTTACAATTTTAGTAATATTACCTGGACAACCACCTATTAAGCACTATTTGAAAGATAATACCTTTAAGTGCATTATTGGCTGCATAAATCCCATTTACTGTGAAAACATAACTATAATGTATAAGTATGAGCTATAAAAACCTAGTTCTATTGATGAGGATTTGAAGTCTAGCGTTCAACTTTTGAACGCTTGGATCTACTTTCCCCACTACTTTTTAGGTAAAAACTTTTATTTAAGGTCGCTACGAGAATAATTGTTTTTCAAAATATTCCACAATTTCTACTATATGTATAAATGGCATTGTTAGGTAGTAGAGTTTTATATGTTATTATTAATAGATAAACAAATTATGAATTTTATGAATGGACCTAGAAAAACGTGTTTTTTAATGTGAAAACTTGCCGGGAACACCAATATCGAAATAACATTTTTAATTATTTGAACAATGAGCCCGTTATCTAAATCATATACTTCCATGAAAACATCTTTTGTTTTCACCCAAACTTTGATATAAAATTTGTTCCAACCTATATCGAATTATATTGTGATTTACGTGTATTTTAATTTTATTTAATCTAACTCTCTCTTATTTTCAATTCATGAGCAACAGCAATAACTTCTTAGAACAACAAAATTTATATGCTATGAATACATAGCAAACCGAAAATGGACGTTGATATCTCCCGATAAAAAGACGAAAAACGAGATCGATCACTTCCTGTGTGGGAACAAAGACGTTTTTGAAGATATAACTGCTCTCAATCGATTTAAAACTAACTGCAATCGTCGCCTTTTAAGAGCAAGGATTCTTGATAAACAGACGAAAATCAGTAGAAACAGGCCATCATAATTATTGTAATCAGATCGATCAAACTAAAATGCGACAGAAGGGAGATGAGTACAGAGAAGTCTTAAAAAAAGAATTTGTAGAACAATATCAACAAAAATATTCCAACATGAATACATTTAATGAAAAAATGCGACAAACGAAATGCTCTTGAAAGCAGGACTAACTGTTGCAAAGAAAACGAAAAATAAAGAAGACAGAATAAGTGATGGAACAAAATGGTTGATGGAAAAGAGACGGACAAGTGAAGGAAAGCGAAATACCGATGGTTTCAAAGAATTAAATAAACAAATTAAGAAGGGAGTAAAGGAAGATTTAAGGATATACAATGAAAATAAGGTAGAAAAAATAATAGAAAAGAACCGAGGCCTGAAATGCTTAAGATCAAACTTAGGAAAGCCTATAATAATCTCATTGAAGGATAAAGATGGAAAAGAAATAAGAGAAAAGAACGAAATCCTACAAGTTACTCAAACATTTTACCGTGATTTATATTCCTCAAACAAGAACTCAGATAACACCGCAAAGGAAGATCTTAAGAGAAAGATAACGAATGTCAACTCAGAAATACTCCCTAACATAGAATCTTTCGAAATAAAACAAGCTATGGCACAAATAAAGAACAATACACAACTAAAAAACAATAAGGCTCCGGATCCAGATGAAATACTTGTAGAAATGTTAAAGGAGAAGTGAAATCGAAGAATTGAAAATTTTTTTCAAAGAATGTCTTCACAGAGAGATGTCCCAGATGATTGAAATAAAAATTTGATAACACTTCTCTTCAAAAAAGGAGACAGGGGAGATCTGAAGAACTGTAGTCCAATCTCCCTGCTGTCCCAAATGTACAAACTGTTTATGAGAGTAGTAACTAACAGGTTAACGACGAAGCTCGATAGGGGCAACCGGTAGAGCAGGTAGGATTCCGAAAGGGTTACAGTACAGCGGATCATCTTCTTACTGTCAGAACGCAAATAGAGAAAGCCAATGAATATCACCTGAACTTATACATTATCTTCGTTGATTATGAAATGGAATTCGACTTTATAAAACTTTGGGTCAATAGAGAGAGCTATGAACAACTGCAGGATAGACTCCCGATACAGAATGCTCATACATACTATTTACAAGAAAGCTACAATAAAAATACAAATAGATGCGAAAACCAAAGCTATACCTATCAACAGAGGAGTTCACCAGGGAGATGCTATCTCACCAAAGCTATTCAGACTTGGACTGGAAGACGTGTTCAAAGGCATTAACTTTGCAGATAAAGGAATAAATGTTAATGGAAGAAAACTGGGTCATTTGAGATACGCTGATGACATTGTAATATTTACTACAAGTTTTAAAGAACTACAGACCATGATGACGCAACTATTTCAACCTTCGAAAAAGTAGGTCTTAAGATAAACTTGGAAAAAACAAAAATAATTACAAATTCACCGAAAATTAGAAAAATAACGTTGAACGACATAAATTTAGAATCAGCAAGCGAATATCAATGCTAGGAGTGAAACAAAAACAAACAAATGGATTAGAAGCAAAAACAAAGTAAAAGACGCAGCAGAACATGCTGCCAAATTAAAATGGAGCCTCGCAGGATACAATGCCCGGCTGAAGGATGAAAGATTATCATCATCATCTTTGGCTCGACAATCCTCTGTGGATCTTGGCCTGCTCTAAGATTCGTCGCCATTCTGTTCGGTTTTTGGCAACATGTTGCCATCTTCTGATTTTTAATATTCGTAAGTCGGTTTCTACTCCATCTAACCACCTAATTCGCGGTCGGCCTTTGCTTCTTTTTCCTACAGGTGTTCCTGTGGTTAGCTTTTTAGCAATGGTATTTTCTGCATTCGTATTATGTGTCCAGCCCATCTAAGTCGCTGTGTTTTAATGAACGTTATGACATCTGGCTCATCAAAGAGCTGATACAATTCAAAATTATATCTTCTGCGCCACTGCCCTTGGTCGTTTTACAGCTCCAAATATTTTGCGGAGTATTTTACGCTCAAATAGGATAAAAGATGGAACCACAAAATACAACAATGGAGACCATGGTTAGAAAAGAGAAGCAGAGGAAGACTACAAATAAGATGGGCTGATGATATTAAGAAGATCGGAGAACACAACTGGAAGCAAGTGGCGCAAAATAGAAAACACTTAATTGATTTGGCGGAGGCCTATGTCCAAAGGTGGATAACTTAAGGCTGAAGAAGAAGAAGAGTAACAACGATTTTTTAATTTGTGGGATGTTTATAATTATTTATTTCAATCGATCAGATTTTTACGATGAAAAAAATATTGCACGATACTTACGAACTAAATCTAGGTTTGAACATTCTGTTTATAGACTTTAAGTAGGCATACGACTCAATCGACAGAGAAAACTATACGAAGCAATGAATCTGTTAAAAATGCGTACCCAACATATCAAATTAGTGGAAATGACATGGAAAAAACATTAAATAAAGTGATCCTGGAAGGAATTTTATCTTTCATTTTATGGTAAGGAAGTGATTAGGACAAGGAGATACATTGTCCACAAATTTATTTAATCTTGTCCTAGAAGCAATCCCACGAAAAATTGGTGTAGAGACAGATGGTATAATACACTACAAGATAATAGTTATCGCTTTTGCGGACGATATAGTATTTATTGCGAGATCAAAGTCAGAACTAATAAAAATATTAACAGGTTCACTGTCCACAGACCACATATGGTCTGTGGACTAAAAGCACTACCAGTTCACAGACCATATGTGGTCTGTTCGTCGATACAATTTTCAGGTTGTTTATAAAAGTGAACGTGGGGAGAATGGCGTTTATTAGACGTGGACTTGACAGAATATATCCCATATATTATAAATAGTGTTGGGACAAAGGGAAAAAATGTGGAATTTTATCGTAATTGCGATACAATGTAATATCGAAACTAAACACCTATGTTTATTGCGTTTTCACTTTTAGCGAACTAATTAATGGATATGTAAGATAAAATAATATACAATATAATGAAAAGTAAATATTTTTTGGAAAAGAAAAAGTATCGAAAAAAAAGTTACATGTTTAATGTAATCTTTGGAAACATTGTAGACAATACGGTTTGGTACAGATTTTGCATATTTGTGAAGCTCTTTTGTAATTCGGTGAAATTTGAAATTCTATGGAATTTCATCTTTTTTATCCAGTGGTTTAAGAAAATGCTGTGCTTGTGACGTGGACGGCGTACGTATGGCAGGTGTCTGGACAACGTTTATGCCCAAAAGATTTTTCACAATACTCATTTGGGCCTGCAATAATGTACATTTATTTTGCTGGTTCAATTTATTGAACAAATAAACTGTATTTATGAGACCCACTCCAAACAGAACATCGACGGCAACTTTTTTGTACCAAAGATCGATACCTTTTTTCGATTATTGTATTCCAATATCATATTAGGCTTTGGACGCGGATTTCGACCAGTACTCATCATTTGTTTATCTGCGTGACAAGTACCTAGATTTCATAAGGACGTCCCTCTTGTCCTTCCTGTTTAAGAACGTCACATTATTTTTTGTGCAGTAATTTTCTCTCCTCGCTTCAGTTTCTGATTTTTGATAAATGAAGAGGTCCCTCTAAAAACGTTGCAACTGACAATTTTTCATAAAGTGATGTTTTAATGTAAAATGGTTACTTATGCAGTTTAATATACAGTGGTGCTATCCTTTAGTCGCTAGTTGAATTAAACTATTATAATTTTTAGTACTGAAATTTGAGGTCAGTCTAAAAAGGTTACATATGTAAGAAACATGGCAGAAACAACGTCTATTTCTCCAATGTGTAGTGTTTTAAAAAAGGCAAATAAGGGTAAAAAACGAAAAATACACTATGACCAATGGCAGCAGGTAAAGAATAAAAGGTTAAAGGATAGTGGAAAAAGTTATATGGGCCACAAAAATATTGTAAAAGCCGAAAAACAGTGTCCAAATGAGGTGAGTCTAAAAACGTTACATGTGTATACTCTAACCTTAAATGTTTTTCCTGCGTTTTTGTTGTGTATTACAGCACGTCTATTTTAGGATTCAACTTGTTCGTTAACTTGCAACTATGATGGTTGTTCCGTGCTTAACCAGAATTTGGAAGTAAAAGTTGATATATTTAATCGTTTTTACCAGTATTCTTATAATGAGCAGCAGCGATTCCTTGCAGAGTGTATGGAGTTAAGAGAACCTAAACGAAGGATTGTGCCTGAAGATATATCCAAACGCCAATGTACTATCAAGTATTCACTTCCAGTAAATATTATTGCTTCACAACGGCAGCAGGTATGTCAAAAACAAATTATATCTGTTTTGAATTTAACTCGGCGGAGATTGCAGCTTCTTGCAAGTAAAGTTAAGCAAGGTCTCAGCATCGACGATGGTCGTGGTAAACATAACAATAGACCACGAAGTATTCCTGATGCAGATCAAGAGCTTGTCATTACGCATATTTCTTCTTTTCCTTGCCAAGAAAACCATTATTCGAGAAACTCAAATAAAAAGAAATGTCTTGCTCCAGACCTATCCATAACTAGAATGTACCAATTATTTAGAAATAAGTATCCTACCACAAGGGTGAAATTACACTTGTATAGGTCAATTTTTCACGACAAATTTAACTTAAGATTTGGTGTTCCCAGATCTGATACATGTAAAGTTTGTGACAAATTTTATATACAAATGGTTGCAAGCCAGAATAATGAAGAGTTAAAGCAGCTACAATTTCAGTCAGAACTGCACCACAGAAAAGCAGAAAAGGCTTATAAAACGTTGGTAGAAGATACACAGGCAGCTATTGAAAATGAAAATTTGGTTGTTCTCTGCGTTGATTTGCAACAGGTCCTTTTTACTCCTAATCTAAGCCATTCAGATGTCTATTACTTGAGACAATATTCTAATTATAACTTTTGTATTCATAATATGGGGAAGAATAGAGCAACAATGTGTGTTTGGCATGAAAGTGTAGGAAAACGGGGATCAGGGGAAATTTCCTCCGCACTATTTCGCTACATTCAAAATAATTTTGAAATCCTGGGTCTACATCAGGAGAGAAAACTTATAGTATGGTCTGATAGGTGTGTAGGACAGAACAATAATTGGCGGATGGCAGCTTTGTATCATTACCTAGTTTCATTGCGTTATTTCACAGAGGTCAATCAGAAATTTCTAGTCACAGGACACAGTTTTCTTCCATGTGACCGCGATTTCGCCATTATTGAAAAGTTTAAGAAAACGGCAACCCTTCATGATCCTCAAGATGTTGTAAATATGATTAGGAATATAAGAGAATCGAATCCATTTGATATTTTGGAAATGGAAGGACAATTTTTGGATATGTCGTCGATTGAACTGCAGATCTATAAACATCCCGATATCAAAATTACTGAAGCAAGATGGATCCAGTTTACTTACGACGAACCAACTGCCATTCGTATAAGAACATGCCACAATCCAATGCAGAACTGGATGGTTTATAATATAATAAAGAAACCCAAAGGAAAGAGATCCCAAACTGCCTCATTACCTGTGTACAACATAGTTGACCCTATCGATCTGCCAATCCTTTATCCTAATAAACTACCTATTAATGCCTCAAAAATGGCTGATCTTTTAAAGCTTATAGATTACTTACCTCCATATAAAAGAACTTTTTATCAATCGTTAGATAGTGCAGATCCAAATGTTATGTAGGATAAACACTTAAAAATTGAAAATAAAATAAAATCATACATTTTTTGTATTGTTTATATTAATAAACTATTTGTTTAATATTACATTTTACCGTGCATTTATTTTTCCTGTAATACTCCTTTAATCTAAACTGCGTTTTGTTGTAAAACGTTTCAAGTACATAATTAATATTAGTTAGATTGAATGTAAAAACGTTACATATGGGCATGTGTAACGTTTTTAGATTGAAAAAATTTAATTCTGTCTAATAGTATTAAAGTACATTTTAAAAATAAAAAAAAATTATAGCAATCTTTAACAATAATGTGTAAGCATCATATAAACATATTTTTATTGTAACAGGGAAAGTTTCTATTGTTTTCTTCACTTCCTGTAAAAAAGTGATTTTGCTGTTTGCAACCTTTTTAGAGGGAGGTATTCAAATAAAGGTAAGTTTTTACGATTTTTTCTCAATGTCCCACAAAGATCAGTTTTGCGTTGAAGCAAGTATTCAGCTAATGAAACACTGGTATACCAATTATCTACAACAATTATTTTTCCCTGGTCTAAAGGCCAGAATAAACTTTATATTTCCAAACAGATCCATTATCAGTTGTGGCTTTGTAAATCTTTAGTCCATACTTGTGAGTTTTGTTTGGATTATAGTGACGAATCAGCAGTCGCCCCTGAAAAGCAACCATGGATTCATCCACAACAACGCAATCTTTTGGCGAAAGAAACTTTCTGCAGTTTTTCATTCCAATATCTCTGTCAATTGTATTGTCAACAAAATGCCAGCAGCTTAAAATTGTTACGAAGCGATTGTAGAACATTTCCTACATGGAATGCAGTAGCATTCTAATGTAGGGAATCTGATTATACCAGTCAGCAAGTACATGTCCAAAAACATTTCCAGTTCTTCCTTGTTTACCGGTTTCCAGCGACTCAAACGACCTCTAGAATTATTTGCAATAAGTTGTTCAGCGTATAGGTTGGTTTGTTCTATCATAAACTCAAATAAATTATCATCAACCAAAAGACGAAATATTGCAAACACATCATCATTTTCTGGAATGTTTTCAGTATGTATATAATTTTCTGAGTTACTAAAAATTTGACGATCTAACGGCTGAATGTCGTAATTCCATCCTTTTTTCTCATCATGTTCTTTCATTTGACGCTCTGTAGTTGGTATTATGCCAGTTCTTAGAGCTGTATTTACTTCAATATTTCTGTTGTCATCAGAATCGGAATCATCCATACGTTGTTCAATTGCATGCTTAACGTTGATATTTTCATTTATTACCTGATTATCTCGGTCAGGTGACACATCGTCATGAATAAAATCGGGATCTGCTACACTGTCATCATCGTCAAAATCACTTCGGTCCTCGGTCACATTTTTTTCATCCGACGAATTTGACTGACTATATTGTTCGTTATCACTCTCTTCTAATATTCTCCGCAACTCTTCTTCCGTATAGCCTCGTCTCTTACTTACGAGTATATTGCCGCAACAATCTCAATTCACAAAAACCACAAAAAATACAAACACTTTTGTTTTGTTTTGATTTTCTACAAATTACATAAATGTCATGTGTCAATCAAGTAGCTATTTCACGTATTTTGTTGTCTTAGAACATAAAGAAGACCTAAGTTTATCGTAATTGATGATTTGTCTACAGGGAAATAATGGTTAAATTGAGAAAAATACGCACATACCACATGTGGACGTGGACTCACGAAGCAACTTTTGGCCATTTTTGTTCTATGGAGTCCACAGACCATATGTGGTATGCTTTAAAACAAATATCTTCTAGTTACATATTTATATATTTTACAACATAATTGATTTATTTATAGCCACAAGATATCAATTTTTACAAAAACATAACTGGACGTATGAGCAATTTCCACTCTAAAACCTGGACAGTGAACCTGTTAAAACAAATACAAACAATACTGAAAAAGTCTGGAGTTTACATTAATGAAATAAACATTAAAGTTTTGCCAATGGTTCACCCTTTTCAATTGGTTGTTGGTCTAGAATAAGTTTATTTTTTTATAAGTAGTTCACTGTGTTTTTTCCTTGTGTTAGTGCTTTAATAAGCACTTTATACAAAATTCTAATTATTTTAGTTTCACAATAGGTACAAATATTAAAAGATAACAGTACTAAGCAGTTTATAATCACATCTATATCCTAAACAAACAAAACGTCGAATGATAACTCGTCGGTAGCTTTATCAAAGCCAAAATGCTAGACATGTTTGATCAAATAATTGTAAGGGTATTTTTAGTTAGAGTTCGAAATTGACAGGATGGTGTCTGATTGCAAAAAGAGATAAAACGTTTTTTAAAAGCTTTTGTATACATAGTTGAATACGATCTTAATGAAGACACTTTTACAAAGATAGGAAGTTCTTAGTGTTAATACGTTACATTTGCGGTAATAAACAATATAGTAGAACTCTCAGATTTGTAGGTTTTAATAGTTTTCTTTAAAGATATGGTTATAGGCATATACAGTTCTAGTCAAAAGTCCCCCTCCACGTATCTTTTGAACGGTTATTGTTACAATAGTGAAATTTGGAGGGAGGTAATAAACAGACGTAGGCTTCTCAACCAGTCATAACATGTGACGTAATAGTGACAGATGACGTTACTGCGCCACTGTGACAGATAATTTTAAATGGTACCTTATGACAAGTCATACCTCATTTGAAAGGTATTGAAAATACTTATTCAGTCATAAAAATTTTGTTTGAGTTTAAGCTCATTTTGATGAATAAATTAAATAAATACTAAAATTGTAGCTTCTCATTTAATTCATAAATATTTAACAACCAGTTCTTAGTAGTAAGTGTCCAAAATGTGCTCCATCTACTTCCTGACAGTAATGTATCCTATTTCTAAACTCTTGCCGTACTCGTTCAAATGTATCGGGGAAATTGCCCTACATTCTTCAACAATTTGTTGTTTCAAAATGTCAATATTGTCGGGTGCTGTAGCGTAAACTTTAGATTTTAAGTATCCTCACAGAAAAAAATCTAATGGTGTAAAGTCTGGTAACCGAGTTGGCCATTCTATCGTACCTCGTCGTCCAATCCATCTATCACGATAGACTCTCTAGAGTTACTCATCTAGGTAACGTCTTACTGCACCATAATGGTGTGCAGGAGCACCATCTTGTAGCAACGTTACTTCCAAGTTGACGAATTCATCTGGATTATCCTCCAGAATTTTAAGTATTAACGATTCAATTACGTTTTGTAACATCTCCAGATACATTTCACCGGTTAATTTAGTATTGAGAAAAATAGGCCAAACTATGTGATTTTCCAAAATACTGAGTAAGTATTTATCTATTAAGTTCTAGGAAAATTAACAACAGGAAAATAGGTACTGCGGCTTTTGTATTTTATATTAAAAATTATATCAAATATTGGTAGTTACATATTTATATAAATACAGTGATAAGCGCGCTAATAACGGCAAAATAACGAAAACGATGGAAAACATATGAAGTTGTAAATAAAAGAGATGAAACTAGTAGAGATGAGAAATTTAGCGATAGAAACCTATAAATTTACATTCTATCATCGAGTTAGAATCTATGGAGAGGGCATCACGTGACTAAAAACGACCTAACTTCGGCCATATTGGTATTATTGTTTTGAAACTTTTGACAGATCGTATATGTTTGGTTATATTTGTTGTTTTTCGAATATTTTCAGTTTTATAATAATTTTATAGAAACTGTAATATATTGTGATAGTGCATAATAATGGTTTCTTGTTCTCAACGTAGTTGCAGTAGCAGAAGTAATGTTAATAAAAAATCTTCAGGAATATCGTTCCACAGGTTAGTATACAAATATGTAAACAAAGTAATGGCCCGTACTTCAGAGAATAAATTAATACTATTTGACTGTATTAATTTATCTTTATATATAATATATCGTGTTTTTAGTGTTTACCGCGGGATAAATAAATCATAGTTTATTAAAAATGTATTGCACTTTTTTAGATTATGATTAAATCTTCTGAATAACTAGTCATATTTGTATAGTAGTTTTATTATTATTGAGTCTGGCCCTGATGTCACCGCCATATTGGTATTATAGTTAGCCACTCCTACCTATGCCGTTTTTAATACATACGTTAATATGCTCATAGCTTCTCCATAGATTCTAACTCGATGCATTCTATTTATTGTTTCCCAACTTTAGACGTATCAGAGAAGAATGTCAACTAAAACTGTCACTGTCACAGCGGTAGTTTCCAAACTCTTACGTCTAAAGGTGGGAAACAATAAATGAAATGTAAATTTATAGGTTCTATCACTAAATTTCCTATCTCCACTAGGTTCATTTCTATTTATCTCACAACTTAATATGTTTTCCATATTTTGCGTTATTTTGCCGGTTATTAGCGCGCTCATTACTGTTATGCATTTTGAAAAATGTTAGTATTTGATTTAGAAATTATATTAGAAATTTTGAATTGTTTTTAAAAATTACTGAAATAAATTTTGTGCCTATTTTAAAATATAAGTATAATAAGAACGCAATACAAGTGTAAAAACTAATACAATATGGGATATTCTCTACCATTACAAAATGAAACAAATATAAAGTAAAACGAGGCATTTATTTCGCTAGAAATCTAAATGAAATACATTTAACAAAATCAAATCTATTAATTTTATTTTGCTTTAATTCCGCTATTTTGTGATCAGAAATTTTTGACGCTCTCGAAGTACTTTTCGGTAGGTACACTTTTTTTGGTTTTCACAGAACTTCGTATTTTTATATAGTGTCAATTATAATATATTTTAAAACTTCTAAAAATTGAAATATATACCATTTTTTAACGTAAAACACTTGCACGTCACGATTTATACAAAGTGACGTCACATGTATTTAAAATTTCCAGAACATCAACCTTATAGTTCAAATTTTCCTACCACAGCTAATAATACATGGACGTATAAACACAGATGGACTCAGTTATTTACATAAAATTGTGAAGTCTAAATTATTTGAATA
Organism: Diabrotica balteata; assembly: GCA_918026665.1. NCBI lineage: Eukaryota > Metazoa > Arthropoda > Insecta > Coleoptera > Chrysomelidae > Diabrotica > Diabrotica balteata. The sequence continues at coordinate 37,742,387 of OU898284.1, forward strand.
GGTCACATTCTGAGCACCTTCAACTGTTGTCACGTTTTGTTTTAAAATTTCTTATTCGCGAGTCGCTGAAAATATTACTCCGTATTTTATACTCTACAGGTGCTATCAAACCAAAATAATAATTTATTGGTTATATTAATATATTTAATTGTAATCAAAATATCAAGTGTGCACATAGTGTGCATTATCATTTAATAATAGCGTATAATAGATATCAATCAATTATTTTATATGTAGAAGCACTGAAAACTATTTATAAATGGCAACGGTTGTTTACATTTCTCTGTCTTATGGATCTACGTCAAACTTCAAATGCTGTTCCATGTTTGTTTACTTTTTAGAGTAAATGAGGAAAAAGTTATTTTTCGATATTTTGGCTGTATTTTGAGTGATATTTGTGAAAAGTGAAATAAAATAAACGAAATATTTACATCCCGATCTCTCATTTCATTTGTAAGTACATACAATTTACATTATTTAAGATGAGGAAATGAGGAAGCGTGTTTGTTTACATTTTAATAGGCGTACCATTGGGTTTATTCATGTTCATTAATGTATTGAATAAGATATGAGTTCATTAAATTGTAGACATTTATAAATTGTAAGTAGACATCATCTGATTAAAAAAGATCTGTTTAGTACCTTTTTAATTTAATATTTCTCATGGATACAAATAAATTAGTGAAATGAATAAAACTCATTTATTTTTCTATGTAGGTTTCCAAATAATATTGACGATCGAACTATTTGGGTAGCAAATTAAGGAGAAAACATAAAGATTTTTTATTGTAGCATTATTTTGATACTATTAATAAATTAACTTGAATTCAACTATATTTAATTGTATTAATTTTAAAGCAAATAAAATTGTATTTTAATTTTTCTATAAAGACGTGATTTGTTAATAGTTAAACTCTCGTTTTTTTTTTAATTCTTTGAACGTGTTTTTATACATTATTACTACTTCCAATTTTTAAAATCTGAATAATTACCCGCGAGTAAAAATTCAAGCACGCTTATGCTCATCGCGGAAGCATCACATTCTATCGAAGCTTCAAAACATTGTGTGTTAAAGGTATCTATCTTATTGCTGTGTCCATCTATGTTTATACGTCCATGTAATAATACGAAACCCATACGGAACTGCTCGATCTCTCATAGGCGTCAACATAATGTAATAATCAGAAAAATATAATTATCATTATATTGGAAATTTTAGAATTATATTAATTAAATAACCAAAAACATTTATTATTATTAATAATATAAATTTTTTATGGATTCGAACGTTACTTGATGGAAATTCAGTTTATGTAACAATAAAACACTGAAAACTTTGTTTTCAAACTTCCACAAAATTTATTTTAAATCTTATCACTACAGCTGTTTCGGCTGATTGCCTTTCTCAAGTGATCTATTTTTGGCTTGGGTTTACAAATTTATAGTCTCTAATGAAATAGGTTGAGGAGGGGAGAACTGTTTGTCTCAAGTTGGTCATTCAGAATTATATCTGTGTTTTTTAATTTGTTGATTTCCATAGATTCTAACAAAGATAGCTTAAGGCCTTTATTTTGAATGTGAAGAATTTTAAATTTGTCATTAAAAGAATGATTATGATCTAGAAGGTGAAGTGCGTATGTCGAATCTGTTTTTCTATTCTTGAAAGCCCTTTTATGTTCTGCTATTCGTTTATCAAAGTTTCTACCAGTTTGACCGATGTAAGTTTTTGGGCAGTCGCCACATTGAAGTTTGTACACACCACTATTTAAGTGTTTTTTATTTTGGCTCTTGTTATTTTTAATATATTTGCCTAGGTTGTTATTTGTTCGGAAAGCTGGTGTTATTCCTTTCTTTTTTATGTGTTTGGCAATTTTTGTTGTTATTTTGCCTGTATATGTAATCGAGCAGAAGGTACTGGGTTTTTTCTCTGGTGGTGGAAATACTAATTTCAGGGCTTTCTTGTGTAGTTTTTGATTTAACATTTTATTAATTGTTTGTTCGTTGTATCCGTTGTTTACTGCTATTTCCTTAATTATATTTAATTCTGTCTCAAAGTTGTCTTTTGACATCAGAATTTCTGTTAATCTATGTAACATACTATGATACGCTGCCAGTTTATGTTGTGTTGGATGAGATGATGAATTGTGTATAGTCGTGTCAGTATGGGTAGGTTTATGAAATATGGAGAAGTCATGTTTGTTTTGAAGTCTGCTAATTTTTAAATCTAAAAAATTTATGCCTTGATTTTGTTCTGTTTCTATTGTAAATTCAATATGACTATGAAGTGATTTAATATACGATAAAAATTTGTCAAGTTGCCTGTTAGTTCCTGTGAAACATACCAGTACGTCGTCTACGTATCTCCACTAATATAAAAACTGTTTGAATACGGGATGTTTAGAAATCTTTGTCTCTAGATGATCCATAAAAATATCTGATATCTTCTAAGCCCATTGCTATCAGATATTTTTATGGATCATCTAGAGACAAAGATTACCCTTCGATTTGACCCTTCGATTACCCCAGGTACAAAGACAATTTGGTGTCGAAAGTTCGCCCGCCACAGTAAGACTTTTATTGCCTGTTTGTTTAATTTCGCTGTGTATCAACTTCAATGGTTTTTCACACAAATCATCCATTGCCTTCCGCTTACCACTATTACTTAATTTTTGCCGGTTTAACACGATTTTTGATAAACTTTCATGGGTATGGTTATGACTACATTCGACTACACTGTTACAAATATTTAAAGTTTTAACAAATGCTTTGCAACTTCTTTCTACACACTGCCAACGTTTGATATTATTAGCAATCATTTTATGAAAGGTATAGTTGTAATTGTCAGTAACTAACATTGACCTTTTCACTTAACATTTCACTTACTTCAGATTTCTCCATCATGAACTAGGTATAACGATATTCAAACTGGAACTAAAGTAATAATTTTAAGATTCGCACCACCCCAATTTCTTATCATAAAATTTCAGATAGACTACTAATTACAAATATATTAATTGCAACTTCTGATACGGAAAAACCCAATCAATTATTGAACAAGGGAATATGAGCTCTAACATCATAATACTTTGGTGATATTATCATTATAATTTTAACATTTTTTTAAGTAAGAAGTAGTGTTATATAGTAGCATTGTTTAAAAAGACTCATTCTTTTTTAAACAATTATGGTAGTGTTGTATTAATAGGTAAATACAAAGTTTGAGAAGACATTACTCAAATATCTTTTCTAAGAAATATATGGCCGGAGCACATTTACCTATGCCTCTTTTCTGTGGAGTATTAAAATCTGACTGCGGAAGCGAACTAGTATACACCCAATTAGAGAATTGAAAAACGTCAACTTTTTGACAAGTAACTAGAGGCGGAGATTTTAATATTAATTAATCAAAATGAGCTTAAACTCAAATAAAATTAGTATGGTTAAATAGGTATCTTCAAGTCTACGTCTGTTTATTACCTTCCTCTAAATTTCACTATTATAACAGTATCCGTTCAAAAGATACGAGGAGGGAACGGACTTTTGACTAGAACTGTATGTAGTTTATAATTAAATATAAATCGCTGATATATAATTTTATAATATTAATTGTACCGCTTTATTTTTTATGAAGGATTGTTTATTTAACGAAATATCCGAAAACTTTAGCCAAAAGACAATCCCGTTACATCAAAAAACAACCCTCTAAGAAAATACTTATCTCCTGCAATTCGTCGTTTACCCTAAATCGCGAAGTAAACGCGCAGAGGCCACGCACACAAACACGGCCACCCACTACACGCATCTCTAATAAAACTACAACATCCATCTCTATGGTTCATGTTCCTGATACCGTGAGTTTCCCTTCTGTCGTGATATATTCTTTTTGTGCGCTCCGAACAAAACACGTCGTTTTCATTTCGGTTCGAGTTTTCGCAAAAAGCGCGTAAATCTGGCCGGCGAAAACACATGTTGAAAAAACTCGAAGCGCTTAAGGGGATAGTGAGAGAAAAATAGAGGACCAAATTGGGATTGTGACACCGGTATTAAATTAAGTGCGAAGTACTTTTTATTTTGGAAATAAAAAATATTTATTAGAGTTCCAAAATTAAATACATTTTTTAAAATAACTACTGTTGTCTTGACGGATTAGATAACTAGAGAATGTCGTTATAAAAAACACTAAGATACTTTTTAAAAATGTTCCAAAAGTCTAATAGTGAAACTTTGTATACTTTCGACAACAAACATCTAATAGAAATTGCTTCTATTTCTTGAAGTTTGAATAAGTTACAAGGTAAGAAAAATTTATTATTAACACATTCTTCAAAAAACGTAATTTTCCAGTAGAGCCATTTAAACATTTTTTACAACAAAATGTTTGATACTGTTGATGTCCTTTAAAAAATTGGTTTTATTGCATATATACATTATATATATATATATATATATATATATATATATATATATATATATATATATATATATAAGAGTAAGAAAAAAGAAGTACTTGTGACTCGTTTGGAAAAAATATAAAACTGTTTTGGATGGGTTGGAGTCAATAAAAGGGGCTATTTGTTGACTATTTTTTACTCGAGCTTTCAATTGTGATTACAATTATTATCAAGAGCTTCTAAAAAATACAAAATATCTTACAAAGTTGAACTAGAAATAAAAAATTTTTTGTTAACTCACCAAATAAAATTAGTTTGTTATATAAAACTGCTGCTTACATATTAATTACAAAAAATATTAATAAAAAAATGTCCTATTCTAATAAATGTTTCTCTGAAAAATTTTGATAGTTTCTTAACAAAAACAATTGAATTTGTAAACAAAAATTGAATAGCTACAAACCAGCCTAAATGTCATAAATACTAACTTAAAAATTTTTATTTTTGACATATTGTCAAAAATAAAATTTTGTTTAAAAAATTCTTCTTTGTTTAGTAACAAAAAAGAAGAAGATTTATTCACCATTGATAGATGCCCGAAAAAATGTAACAAATACATGGAAAATTCAAAATGTGATATTTTACTGACTGCATATATAAATTACATAGAAATAATATAATTATAAATTTTGCTTAGATTTTGAATTTCTGACCTTTTGTTTAAATTATTATCACTTTTGCTAATACAAACCATTTCCAAAAAAGTTCTTTTAAATTTATTACTTTCACTACATAAAATTTTAATATTATCAAAATCCATAATATGGTCTTTGTCTATTACATGCTCTGCCAAAGCACAAGATGGTTTCTTAATTCTGCAATCACTCTTGTGAGAAATAATGCGATTTGAGAGATTTCTTCCAGTCTCACCAATATACTCAGCTTCACACTGAGTACAAACAATGCTGTATACTACATTTGTTTGATCTAATTTGTCTATAGGATATTTAGTTTTGGAATATAAAGATGAAATGGTTTTGATGTTCTTTGTTGCTATTTTTATATTGTCAATAACCTTTAGTGTTTGTATTAATTTAGGAGTTAATGATGGTATAAAAGGTAGTGAATGATAATATATGTTTTGATTGTTGGTTAATTAACAATCAAAATATATATTATGATGTCTTTACCACAAGCTCCAAACTCCAAGACAAACAAACTGCTTCCTCTCAGACACAACGAAAATATATCTGTTTGTACTTACAGTAATGCCTCTATTTCTACTGGAAATCGTCTCTGCTTACCACAATGGCTGCTTAATTTTTCACACAAACACTAAGCACTACTTCTTATAAATTCTCAAAACTTAAAGAAATTAAAAGATTTCAAAAAGAAAAAGTCACATTGAAGTCCTGTCATAAATGTCATAATTAAATTGACTTTCTTTTTTTGGAGAAAAAACTTTCTAGCTCACTTATTTACATATTCGGAAACCACTTTACGTTGGTATGATTTTACAACTAAACTATTTCTATATACAGGTTGTTCCAGATTTTTCTTTAATGGTCTTTTGGTTTTTAATTTTATTTAAAATTTGGGGATCTTATTAATATATATATATATATATATAGCTTTTATCTTTCACTTTAAACCTTGGACTGTACAATATTCCAGAAAGTAGTAGTTTTAGAAAAAATAATAGTTGTAACCCTTTTGAATATAAAAATTTTATGATATAAGATCTTGTAACAAAATGACTTTAGGGCTTTTAAATGTACTAATATTACTTGATCTTAATAATTTTATATATTTTTTTATTAATATAAAACAGTTATTTAACAAACATTGCTTTTATGAGCAATAATTTCTTATTATAGAAAATGAAAGAAGTTATACCTTTCTTCTGTAGAAAATGATAAACATATATATTCCAACTTAAAACAATTTTATTTCTAATAAAAAATATCAAAAGTAATAAATGCTTGTCTAAATAATAATTTTTTGACACACACACTATGATTGAAATTCAAATTTAATGCAATAGCGAATATCAGCGAATACCAATACCAATATACCAATAATTCAAAGGTTTTTAAATAAATCTAAGTAATAATGCGGAATACATTTTTTTAATTAACTCCAATAACCCATTTTTCTTTGCGTCTGATATCTCTAGTTTGTTTCCAAAAGCAGGTTCCAATATTATATTATCAAATTCAATATTTTTTTTTAATTTATATATATATATATATATATATATATATATATATATATATATATATATATATATTATATATTATATAATTTTATAGAAATTTATTAGTCGGGTGACATACCCAATGAATGGTTGACTTCAACATTTATTTGTCTCGCAAAAAAGAAAAATGCTAGAAAATGCAACGTCCACCGCTCCATAAGCCTGATGTCTCACATACTTAAAATGTTTTTAGAAATCATCCATGAACGCAGTTACCAAATTCTTAATATGGATATTGAAGAAACCCAATTTAGATTCCTTAGAGGCGTAGGTACTAGTGAAGCTCTCTTTGCATTCAATGTACTAATGCAGAGATGCTCGGATTTGAACCAAAATATGTACATCTGTTTCATAGATTACAACAAGGATTTCGATAAAGTCCGCCACAAAGATCTAATGGACGTTCTCAAAGCAAAACAATTACAATACAATGACCTTCGAATTATAACAAATCTATATTATAAACAGCATGCACACATACGCATTAAAGAGCACACATCAGAAGAGTTCGAAATTAAAAGAGGAGTGCGACGGGGGTGTGTATTGACACCACTACTATTCAACGCATACACTGAAGAAATTATGAAAAAACGCCTAAGGGGAAACAGCAGGAATAAAGGTCAATGGAACACTAATCAATAACATTAGATATGCGATATAGATACGATATTAGATACGATATGGATTAACAATAAACATCAAAAAATAATCAAGAAAAGAAATTTATGAGGATATCAAAAACCCAAAATAATGATGAAAGCCTGACAATTAACGGTAAAACTTTAGAACAAGTTGAAAGCTACAATTATCTTCGCACAATAATTAATCATACAAACGATTCTTCTTCTTTGTCAACCATTTTCCATCCACTCCTGAATGTAGGTCTCTCCCAATTGCTTCCATCTTTCTCTATCTTGCGCCAATCTAATCCACTGTTTGCCTGCCACTGCTCTTATGTCATCTACCCATCTTTTTTGAGGTCTTCCCATGCTTCTTGTTGTCGTCCTTGGTCTCCATTCTAGAATTCTCGTGTCCACCTGTTGTCATTATATCGGGCTACGTGACCTGCCCAGCGCCATTTCATTTTTGTAATTTCTTCCACAATATCCCTAATCTTCGTTCTACGTCTTATCTCGGTGTTTCTAATCTTGTCTCTTAGTGATATTCCAAGCATGATTCGTTCCATTGCTCTTTGCGTTGTTTCTAATTTTTTAGCAGATTTTTTGGTAAGGGCTACTGTCTCCAAGCCGTAGGTACAAACTGGTAGTATGCATGTGTTATACACCTTTTTCTTTAAGTTTATAGGAATGGAGGTGTTTTTCAAGATATGTGCTAGTTTGCCGAAAGCGCCCCATGCCAGTTGTGTTCTTCTTTTAATTTCAGCATCTTGATTTGGTTTTCCTAGTTTGATAACATGACCTAGATATACATAATGTTCAACATTTTCTATGGTATGATTTTGTATTGTTATATTTGTCTGGTCTCGGCTCAGTATTTTTGTTTTGCTGTAGTTCATTTTTAAGCCTACCGCTCCTGAAACTGCATTTAATTGTTGTAACATATCATTTAGTTCTTGGATATTATCGGCTATTAAAACTATGTCATCTGCGAATCTCAAGTGGTTTAAGTATGATCCGTCGACGTTGATACCCTTATTGTTCCATTACAGTTTCTTAAAAATATCTTCTAGAGCAAGGGTAAATAGTTTGGGAGAGATGGTGTCTCCTTGTCTTACTCCCCGTTGTAGTCTTATAGGATTAGTTTTTGTGCTTTCGTCCAGCTTTATAATATGCATGGTGGCATTTTCATATTTGTTTTTAATTATATTAGTGTATCTTGAATTTATGCGTGCATTTTCTAGAGATTCAAGCACTTCCCATAATTCGATGGAATCGAATGCTTTATGGAAATCGACGAACGCCATATGAATTGGAACATTATACTCGGTGCATTTTTCTATCAGTGTTCTTACGGTGTGCAAGTGGTCTATGGTATTAAAATGTTTTTTGAATCTAGCCTGCTCGATAGGTTGATACACAAACGATTCCTCCAAAGAATCAAAGTTCGAATAGAGATACACAAACGATTACTCCGAAGAATCAAATTTCGAATAGAGGAAGCAAGAACAAACTTCAATAAAATAAGAAACGTACTTGGGGCAAGAAAACTAAAATTATACTTGGGAATTAGGCTGGCAAGGTGATATATTTTTTTGACTCTGCTTTACGGGATAGAAGCATGGACACTTAACGCGTCGACTACTAAAAAGTTGAAAGCATTTGAACTGTGCGTGTATAGAAGAATCCTGCAGATATCATGGACCTAGTATGTAACAAACAACGAAGTCACGAGAAGAGTCAACAAAATAGTGGAAATATTGGAAATAATCATGACACGAAAGCTGCAATACCTGGGGCATGTTATGTGTAATGAAAAATACAACATACTTCGATTAGTTATACAAGCGAAAATCCAGGGCAAGAGAAGTGTGGGAAGAAGAAGAACCTCATGGTTGGTACATGATGCACATCAATCGAACTATTCAGAGCAGCAGCATCTAAGATCAGAATAGCCATGAGACTTCGGCAAATATGCAAATAAAAATGTAGAAAATATGCGCATAAATATGCACGTGTTTACCCGAAAATATGCAAATATTTTACAAAATATGCATACAAATAAATAAAAAAATCGTAAAATAGTAACAATTTTATTTAAAAAAAAAGTGTACATAACTAAATATTTCCTACTATTCATTAAGATTTACATTTATTTTAAGTAACTACATCATTTTTAAGTATGAATAAACTTATTTAGAATTATGGTAACAATAAATGACCAAGTGGTGTTCAAAATTTTCTAACAAAAACTTGTGGCTTCTGTCTGAGTACATATATTTATATATGGAAAAACTTCGTTCAACATCAACTGATGTAACGGGAGCATTTTTCAAACTAACCAAAACATTTGGTTCTAAATTAATTGTTTCCGAAATATTTCCAGCTAGAACACTGACTACTTCAGAAAGAATATGGTAACCTTTATTTTTTTCCATAGTAGCTTCAAATTTTTTTAAAATATCTTTTCCAATATTACCTCTAACGTTCCGACAACATGACGCAAATTCTTTTATTAATGCTGTACTTTCGAACAATGACAGTTTTGGTGATTCTAACTGAGTAATTGTTTTTTGAACAAAACTAAAATTTGATTTTATAAATGAAAGTTCTTGTTGAAGCAAGTTACTCTGAAAAGTTTGTTTAGAATCCAAAAGAGATTGGGAACTTTCATCTGTTAACGTATCAATTATGTTCTTTATTTTAACAAAATGATCTGCATAAAAATTAGCTGCTTCTAACCATGTTCCCCATCGCGTTAAAATAGGTTGTGGTGGAAGAGGAATGTTAGGTAGCATTTCTTTATAAAGTTGAATTCTTATAGGAGATTTAAGAAATACTTTTTTGACACTGGATATCATGGTATTTACAAGAGGAAACTTTTTTCGTATTTCCTCTGCAACTCTGTTTAATCCATGCGCTACACAAGTAACATGTATTAAATCTGGGAAAAATATTTTTAAATTTTGTCCTGCTTTCACCATATAAGGAGCAGCATCCGATAAAATAAGCAGTAATTTATTAGAAGGAATAGTTGTCGGAAGAAAAAAAGTTGCTAATGTTTCTTGTATAAAACGCGAAATTGTTAAAGCATTTGTTTTCTCAAGTTGCTGGCATGAAATAAGATGAGATTTTGGTAAGGTATCTTCTTTAAGAACACCAATCAATAAATGAGCAATATACTTTCCTGAGGAATCAGTGGTTTCGTCTACAGATATGTAAAAATAATTATCTGCAATTTCTTCCTTAATATTAATTAACACCGACGAGTATAGCCCGTTCACATTATTTCTTCTTAGAGACCGATCACTTGGAACATTAAGTTTGCAATATTTTTTTAGAAACGAACTAAAATTTACATTTGCTAATTTTGAAAGCGGTATGTTTGCAGACACTAATGCGCGACACAAGTCTTCATTAAAAGTTTCTTGCTCATCTAATTTTTTTGAAGTAGATTGGAAACATTTAGCCATTGAAGTTTGATGTTTTCCTCCTATTTTTCCTTTTTTTGCAATGTGTGAAGCAGTTCTCACATGTTGGTCTATCTGAAATTTCTTCTCACATGCTATCTATAAATAAAAATAAAAACCTTTATTTTAACCCAACCTTTAAAATATAAAAATATACAAGGTGTTTTTGGTTAATCAAATAACTGGTTTGGAAAAAAAAACACTCGCTAAGTGTTTTAAATGCAGTATTAATCCACAAATTAGTTTTTGTTACTAACCATTAGTACATCATATAACTTATTTTAAAATTCAACAAAAGTTTTTTTTTTGTTAATTCAATTACAATAAAAATAATTGTGTTTTAGAATAGCTGACTTCATAAAAAAAAGTAAAGGTGAAAATTTTTCTAAATACACACCATTGTATTGTACCATGGACAATTTTTTCTCACTAAAGGAAGCTATTTTTCATTTAAAAACAACCTACGAGTACTAAATTTCAAGTAAATACGTTTATTGGTTTTAAAGTTATTGTTGTTATTAACTAAAAGAATTTAATTTTTTTTTAATTTTAACACCCTGTATCTCGAAAAGTAAATAAGTTTGACCCCTCATTAACTATATCGTTTTGTTCAATTTTTCGAGAAGTATCTACAGTCAAACGTTGTAAGTGTCATTTGGAAACACCCTGTATGTATGAAATATTAGATATTTAATAGAAAATATTAGATACTTACAATTTTGCCACAGACTGAACAGTAGATTTTTCCCATATCCATAGACAGCTCTTTATAAGGTTTAATCCAAGTTGAAGCACTGGTTGTTTTAGGCATTATAAAATCACAATCTTCCTTTTTGTTACGCACAACGAGTGTTTACGCTTTGAATATCAAAACAAAAATGATTTACAAATCTGAGCATCAAATTAGAAATGTTTAGGTACCTAATTCAATAAACTGGGAGATTTTGGAAAATCCCTAAATTAGGAACAAAACTATTAGCCGTTTACCTGCTGTTAAGATACAATAAATTGTAGATAGATTTGGGGATTAGATCATAAAATGCAAATGAGCGAACCCTTAGCGATTATCCAATAACTGAATGCCTCAGTGACCGAGACTTTCTAAGAATGTTGAGGGCTACTTAAATTGATCTTCTTTGAAATTGTAAATGTTTTGTACCTGTAGAGATTACGTACTTAGATCATTTCTTGATTAAAATGACTACAAAATTTTATACAAGAATTGAAATAAATTGGTATGTTTAAAAATTTTCAAATACAGTATAAAAATCTGAACTTTTATGCACTTTATGCAAACTTTTATACAAATATGCCAAAATATGAAATATTTGCATAAAATATGCACAATATGCAAAATATGCAATATGCATATTTGCCGAAGTCTAGCCATGATGATTGCCAACCTCCGTCGCGGAAATGGCACCTAAAAAAGAAGATGTTAATACTTAAAAAAGTGTAAAATAGATTTTTCTATCTTATCTAAAACGATATTTAAACTTTTTGAAAATTTATTATATGTGCATTGATTTGGTCGTGGGATTAATTTTCAAACATATAAAAAGCTATGAATACTTTGATTAATACTTCACAATTTACGCCCTAGTAAGTTGAATAATATATCTTATATCAAAGCAAAACAAACTCTCTGATATGTTAATCAGCTAAAATTTATTAGTAAACAAATTATTTAAAAATGAATAGTCAAAGCGTTTATAACACGCATAAAATGTTAACGGTTATGGCATTTCTTAAAAGTTTTCCAATATTATTCGGGTAATTTGTTTGGAGCTACATAATTTTAGTAATGACTTAGTAAATTGATTAGTAGTAAAAGGTTACATCTGGTAGAAAAGTAGTTATTTTTGTTTTATCGCTATTGAGAGCTATAAAAGGAGGAAACTTTGCTACTTTATAATAAAAATGGGATTGGGTTAATAAACATTCAATACAAAAACACATTAATATAGAGTTTAGCTTCATACATTTTAATACAGTTAGAAATTTGTTGTTGGTAGAATAAGTTCAGAAAATGATTTTGGTCATAAAACAATTTCAGTCACCTTTATTGCTAAAATCTGAAATTAAGAAGATATATTATTAGTTTAAAATAAATAAACTATAATTTAGTTAACTTTGATGGTACACAAGGCAAATATCGAACACAGTAATTAATCAAATCTTGCCCAAGTACTTTCGATCACAAGATCATCCTCAGGGGCATCTGAAATAAGCCAAGAAACGTTTTTTTAAAAAAAGAAAATTAATTCACTTGAATAAAATCTCCAAGTTTATAGTTGAAAAAAGTTTTTTATGTGATTAACGTTTATAGACTTACTTCGTCAGTTGTGGCCTATCCAGCAGTAACAGAATGTCATAAATGTAAATTGGGACATAACAAATACACTAAACAAAGACAAACAAACACTTTAAAATTTAAAAATTGGAGAAGCTACATTTTATATAGAAGCCGGAGACAGAATGGCTCCCAGCCTGGCGGAGGCGGAAATATTGAGATGACATGTGACAAATGACAGCTTGTGAAGGGCAGTTACAATAGATAAGTGATCTGCGCCTTTCAAGATTCTATGAAACTAAGTATTGACCAAAGGTCCAACTGACACCACTATAGGAAATCAACTGAAGAAATATAAAATTATATCTAATATTTTTATGTAGATTGAATAATCCAGATCTCACACTCAAACCTGTCTATAATAATTAGGATGTTAGTTTGAGAGCAATTGAAGTTGACATAAAGTATGAATGTAAGAAATAGACTAAACAATATATTAGACAGTGGATAGTTGACTACAATAAAATGGTCCACTAAGCGCTATCAGTACTGTAAAAAGAAAATCTGAATATTCAGTTGAATTGCTAAAAATTAAAATCAAAATTAAAAGCAAAATATATAAATGGGTTATAATCCAAGTAGTTCAGTTGAATCCACAGTCAATGGAAGAACTTTCAAATTAATATGTAAATACTCAGTGCATGAAGTCTAAACAGTCGAGCTGGGCCCTCTACGAGATGGAGCTGTAATAAAGTTTTTAAATATAGGATTAAATTTAGTACAATTTAAATTAATTTGAGTATTAAGACAGTGAGAGTTTTCATTTGTTTCCCTTGTAATCTCCAAATCTTCCAATAAATCCAACTCAAGATAGTTTTTCTTTCTACTAATGTCATGTAAGATAGATGAACCAGAATTGATGTTAAAATTGTGGTTGCTGGATACTAAGTGTTGACCAAAACTTGAAGAGTTTGGTCTTTTCAAATGTTCAGAGACTCTAGTGGATAACTTTCTGATGGTTCTACCTACATAAGAGGCATCACAATCATCACATTTTAATTTGTAAATACCACTTTTATCAAGTGTATTCATCCTATCTTTGGTATTGATTAAGAAGGAGCCTAAAGTGTTATGTGATTTAAAGGAGATTTTGATGTTATCAATTGTAGAAGTAAAAAGTTTAGATATTTTATTGGAAATGCTGCTAATATAAGTGAAGGAGAAATATCTGATGTTATCTGAAACAGTAGGTTGAAAAGACTGTGATGAATATGCAAGCTTTTCTGCAATTTTTAGTTTAGCTCTATTTAGAAGTTTGTATATAATGTTAGGATCATAGCCATTATTGACAGCAATCTGCTTAAGAGTATTGAGTTCTGTATTAAAATTATCATCAGAAAGAGGAAATTTAAGTAATCGATGAATGTAACTGTTGAAAGCAGCCATTTTATGCTGAGTTGGGTGATTAGACGTTCCATGTATAGCGTGATCTGTTTGGGTGGGTTTTCTATAAATGTTGTACTCTAAAGAATCTTTGTTACGGGATATAGTCATATCCAAGAAGTTCAACTTATTGTCAGATTCTGGTTCCAGAGTAAAAGAGATGTTAGGATGGAGGTTATTGAGATCATCCAGAATCTGTAGAGCATCATCTTGGGTTCCCTTAATGAGAGCTATACAATCATCCACATATCTTGACCAAAAAACTATTTTGTTGTTGTTGTTAACAAACTTCTGTTCTAAGCTGTCTAAGAAAATGTCAGCTAGAAAAGGTGATAATGGAGATCCCATTGCTAAACCTGTTGGTTGCTTATATATCTTTTGGTTAAATTGAAAGAAGTCCTGATCAAGACAGAATTTAAGCATAGTTGATATAGCATCTTTATCCTTTGCAGATATGTTGCAATTATCTAGAAGGTTGTGTACTAAAGGTAAAGTTTCATCTCTTGGTACAGAAGTAAACAAATTGAAAACATCAAAAGAAACTAAATAAAACCCTCTTCTATCCTAATGTTATTTAAAAGTTCTATTAGATCTAAAGATTAGAATCTTTTCTTTCAGATAACAGTTTTGTAGTTTTGGATAAAAATCCACTTAACACCTTTATTAATAAAACAAAAGCAATGGTTAAATTGTTTAATGACACTATTACTAAATATAACAACAGAAAGTTAACTGTATCTAATCCTATAACACCTAAATATGGACTTCCTAAAATCCATAAACACAATTGTCCCATAAGGCCTGTAGTAAGTTTTTGTAACACTCCAATTTCTATTTTATCAGAGTTCATCTACAACACAATTCAATCTATCACTAATTTTAAACCTAAGTTCTCCATCAAAAATTCTTTAGATCTAATAGAACGTTTAAATAACATTAGGATAGAAGAGGGTTTTTATTTAGTTTCTTTTGATGTTTCCAATTTGTTTACTTCTGTACCAAGAGATGAAACTTTACCTTTAGTACACAACCTTTAACATTTATAGTACACATTATTAGTACAACATTTATAGAAAACCCACCCAAACAGATCACGCTATATATGGAACGTCTAATCACCCAACTCAGCATAAAATGGCTGCTTTCAACAGTTACATTCATCGATTACTTAAATTTCCTCTTTCTGATGATAATTTTAATACAGAACTCAATACTCTTAAGCAGATTGCTGTCAATAATGGCTATGATCCTAACATTATATACAAACTTCTAAATAGAGCTAAACTAAAAATTGCAGAAAAGCTTGCATATTCATCACAATCTTTTCAACCTACTGTTTCTCAGATATTTCTCCTTCACTTATATTAGCAGCATTTCCAATAAAATATCTAAACTTTTTACTTCTACAATTGATAACATCAAAATCTCCTTTAAATCACATAACACTTTAGGCACCTTCTTAATCAATACCAAAGATAGGATGAATCCACTTGATAAAAGTGGTATTTACAAATTAAAATGTGATGATTGTGATGCCTCTTATGTAGGTAGAACCATCAGAAAGTTATCCACTAGAGTCTCTGAACATTTGAAAAGACCAAATTCTTCAAGTTTTGGTCAACACTTAGTATCCAGCAACCACAATTTTAACATCAATTCTGGTTCATCTATCTTACATGACAATGAAAACTCTCAGTGTCTTAATACTCAAATTAATTTAAATTGTACTAAATTTAATCCTATATTTAAAAACTTTATTACAGCTCCATCTCGTAGAGGGCCCAGCTCGACTGTTTAGACTTCATGCACTGAGTATTTACATATTAATTTGAAAGTTCTTCCATTGACTGTGGATTCAACTGAACTACTTGGATTATAACCATTTATATATTTTGCTTTTAATTTTGATTTTAATTTTTAGCAATTCAACTGAATATTCAGATTTTCTTTTTACAGTACTGATAGCGCTTAGTGGACCATTTTATTGTAGTCAACTATCCACTGTCTAATATATTGTTTAGTCTATTTCTTACATTCATACTTTATGTCAACTTCAATTGCTCTCAAACTAACATCCTAATTATTATAGACAGGTTTGAGTGTGAGATCTGGATTATTCAATCTACATAAAAATATTAGATATAATTTTATATTTCTTCAGTTGATTTCCTATAGTGGTGTCAGTTGGACCTTTGGTCAATACTTAGTTTCATAGAATCTTGAAAGGCGCAGATCACTTATCTATTGTAACTGCCCTTCACAAGCTGTCATTTGTCACATGTCATCTCAATATTTCCGCCTCCGCCAGGCTGGGAGCCATTCTGTCTCCGGCTTCTATATAAAATGTAGCTTCTCCAATTTTTAAATTTTAAAGTGTTTGTTTGTCTTTGTTTAGTGTATTTGTTATGTCCCAATTTACATTTATGACATTCTGTTACTGCTGGATAGGCCACAACTGACGAAGTAAGTCTATAAACGTTAATCACATAAAAAACTTTTTTCAACTATAAACTTGGAGTTTTTATCCAAGTGAATTAATTTTCCTTTTTTAAAAAAACGTTTCTTGGCTTATTTCAGATGCCCCTGAGGATGATCTTGTGATCGAAAGTACTTGGGCAAGATTTGATTAATTACTGTGTTCGATATTTGCCTTGTGTACCATCAAAGTTCATTTATTCGAACATTCAACCTTATATTGATTGGTATAATTTAGTTGCCTACAGCTGCTCTTATTATACGTGATGTTTTAATCAATGAAGAACCGGTAAAACAAACATTGACAGAAGGATTTATGACAATATACATAAGAAAGGTGGTAAAGAAGAGCCAAATAATTGCAGAGGCATTGCCGTAACTGGTACTCTAAGTCGACTTTACGAAAGGATATTAAAAGACTTCATGTAAAGAATAACATCCATATGAATCCTACTCCCTGTCCTAGCATCCATATGAATGCCTACTCCCCTAACTCGTGACGTACCAGTACCTTATTCTCCACAAATGCGAGAACCGTCTGCCTATTCCTCAGTGTCGACCGGTCTTACCCTGTGCAGTGTCACCATAGGAGAGTAGGGTCTTCATACGAAACAACACCATATCTGCTCTCTAGGTGCTCTACAGAGGACTTCGGTTAGTCAATCCGAAGCTACCTCTGCGTTTTCATCTTGATTAGATGGGTAGGTAAATAAAACACAGTTTGACGTAGACAAAAGGTCCTAGCAAAAGAGTCTAAGGACAAGGAAGGAGCGGAGCCCCGTGAAGGAGGCCTCCCAAGCGTAGGACACCCTACGTGGGGGCCGTAGCAAAGCTAGGCGTCGACTGCCGTGAGATCCGAATAATCCCATATTTAAAGACAATTTAATATTTATATGAGATTTTCGGACCTCTTGGCCAATAGAAAATTGAATAAAAGGTAGGGAGGCGGGGCGACGCACGTCAGGGTGCGCATTAGTTCACGACTAAAAGGCACCAGGACGACATCCCCCCCTTTGGAGACTCTTTTGCTGGAGAAAAAGTTTTAAAAAAAAACACATATTTATATCAAAAGTACAATATAATTACATTAGCATACTACAACAAATATAACCCTGGATAAAAGTTTATAAAAGGTAGACAATATTTATAAAAATTTTATGGACGAGTTGAAAATGTTTACAAAAATTTTCATATAACACATATAAAGACACCTAAAATTTCCTTAGTATATTGCATCGAGTTAGAATCTATGGAGAAGCTATGAGCATATTAACGTATGTATTAAAAACGGCGTAGGTAGGCGTGGCTAACGATAATACCAATATGGCGGTGGGATCAGGGCCAGACTCAATAATATTAAAATTACTATACAAATATGACTAGTTATTCAGAAGATTTAATCATAATCTAAAAAAGTGCAATACATTTTAAATAAACTATGATTTAATTAATACAGTCAAATACTATTAATTTATCCTCTGAAGTACTGGCCATTACTTTGTTTACATATTTGTATACTAACCTGTAGAACGATATTCCTGAAGATTTTTTATTAACATTGCTTCTGCTACTGCAACTACGTTGAGAACAAGAAACCATTATTATGCACTATTACAATATATTACAGTTTCTATAAAAGTATTATGAAACTAAAAATATTCGAAAAACAACAAATGTAAACAAACATATACGATCTGTCAAAAGTGTCGAAACAATATTAACAATATGGCCGAAGTGAGGTCGTTTTTAGTCACGTGATGCCCTCTCCATAGATTCTAACTTGATGGTATATTGCAACAAATGTAATCGTAGACAAGGTTTATATAAAGAAAATAACAAGTTGAAAATATTTATATAAAAGAAAGTTTCTATACACGTATTTAAAGATATGTAAAATTACATTAATTGCAACAAATGTAACCGTAGGCGAAAGTTTTATGTACAGAAAAGAAATAGTTAAAATATTTATATAAAAGATAGTTTTTATATAACATATTTAAAAAAATGCATAACATTTTATTGGTATGTTGCAATAATGTAATCGTAGATAAAAGTTTATATAAGGAAAAGAATAAGTTGAGAATATTTATATAAAAGAAGGTTTTTTATATAACATGTTTCTATCAAACGAATAGAATAAAATTGTATTAATATACTGCAGCAAGTGTAGTTGTAAACGAAAGTTTATATAAGGAAAATAAGTTGAAAAATGTTTATATAAAAGAGAGTTTTTATATAATATATTTATATCAAAACGAATACAATAGACTTGCATTAGTATACTGCAACGAATGTAACCCTATATAAAAGGTTATATTTTATGAAACGATTTATAAGAAGTTGAAATTATTTATAAAAAGTTATTGAAAAGTTGAAAAGATTTATATGAAAAGAGTTTATGAAAGCAAAATTAAAATAAAGTCAGTACCTTAATTCACTACACAGCACAGTAGCTTCTGGTGGACGTCTTCTTCTTCTGCAGGTACCGTGTTCCATCACAGCACCTTCCACTTCCATGACTTCGTGCTCCTCCAGACCATCAGTATCCCATAACTTTTTTCCAACCGGTTTCTCGTAGGGGGTATGCCTGTGCCTACTTGGTTGATGTTCCTCATATTGTAGGGCAGGGAGTGACTCCGCGTCTACTCCGGGGACTTCAATAGTTTCTGGGGCTGGTGGCTTCGGTGACTTCTCGGCCGCAGAATTTTCCGGCACTGGACGGCGTTAGGAACTGCAGAATTATTTGATTATTCCATTAGCTGCTGGTGTGGAGCTTATTAGCTGAGCTTCAGTGGGAGCCTGGGTCGTAGGCTGCTTTTTCTCTAGTTGGGCGCCATGTCACCATAGGGAGAGTAGGGTCTTCATACGAAACAACACCATATCTGCTCTCTAGGTGCTCTACAGAGGACTTCGGTTAGTCAATCCGAAGCTACCTCTGCGTTTTCATCTTGATTAGATGGTAGTAGGTAAATAAAACACAGTTTGACGTAGACCAAAGGTCCTAGCAAAAGAGTTTAAGGACAAGAAAGGAGCGGAGCCCCGTGAAGGAGGCCTCCCAAGCGTATGACACCCTACGTGGGGGCCGTAGCAAAGCTAGGCGTCGACTACCGTGAGATCCGAATAATCCCATATTTAAAGACAATTTAATATTTATATGAGATTTTCGGACCTCTCGGCCAATAGAAAATTGAATAAAAGGTAGGGAGGCGGGGCGAGCACGTCAGGGTGCGCATTAGTTCGCGACTAAAAGGCACCAGGACGACAGCAGCTGCTTTTATATCCTCAGTATGCGCGAAAACGGTCTGAGCGAGATTGGTTAGCGCAGGGGGTCGCTGAAGCAGCGGTCGTCATGTTGCCGATAGTCTTTTAGCGTCTTAGCTCGTGTTTAAGCTGTTGGGGCATTTTTCAATTTTGATTACTTCACGGATAACTCCGGATTTTAATGAGCGAATACGAGCGATAGTTTTGTGTCAGCCCAAGTGTGAGATGAGGCTGGGATAGGTAGAAATGATTCATAACACTTTATTGATACCGATTCGAGTACTGGAAGTTTAAAGTTTACCGAATTTTTCCCACTAGGCTATATATATATATATATATATATATATATATATATATATATATATATATATTTATTTATATATATATTGTAAAGATGTTTTGATTTGTATATGAGTATAGGGTTTTTATCGCGGTTCCTAAAGAATTAGTTTGTAAGTACTTTTTAAATTATCTTTATTATAACTATTATGAAACAGACATATATATCTAATATAAACAATATAAATTTAAAACAACCTATCTAAATTTGAAATTCTTACAATTATTAAATTATATTAACAAAATTTGGTACCTTTCTGTCACTGAAAGCCTAAAGTTTTCCAAAATCAAATTTATAATCACCACTAAATATCTTCTTAATCAGCCTCGGTTATCCTTGTATTTGGGAAATTGCATATAGATATTATAATTTAAAATTCTTGTAATTTCCATATAATATACCAACTCCAACTGTATCTGACTTAATGAATTCTTCCAAGATAATCCTTTCTTCTTATTTAATTTAATTATAACTGTCTTGAACTAACTTTCTTGATAAATCTAATTTAATGACTTAATTGTACCTGACTGACTGACTTCTTCTCACTTAATCCTTTTTTCTAACTTAATTTAACTTAATCACTTCATGAATTCTTCTCACTTAATCAATTGTAACTGACTGACTGACTTAATGTAACTTAATTCTTAAATTCTTCTAACTAATTCACTTAATAATTGACTGTAACTGAATAATTGACTGTAACTTAATGACTTCCTGTAACTTAATGATCTTCTAACTTTACTAACTTCACGAATCAACTGTAACTTACTTAATAATCCCCTCTTGCTTCAAATTACATCGTTTATATATCTTTTCATGGTTCCAGAATCATCGGGAAAGAAATCATGTTCTAAACTTTTCATCTCATCCATAGATGAAAGTTCTGGAATCATCTACTATGCAAATAGGATTAACTGTCTTGTGTATTGACGTTTTCCAGAAAATTCTAGTGAGAATCTTATGGACATTTAGGCTTTTCAGATCAGAATTCACTATTATATATATAAACTAAATATCTTAAACTACTATATTATCACTATTTTACATCCGTAATAATATTTAAATTAAAATTCCAAACTAATATTTAACCCCATTTTTCATCTGTCACTTATTTAGTTCAAAAATAGGCATCGTCATGTCATAGACAGTGTATATTTGGTTGCCTATACACAAGGCTCACTTAAATATATTTATTTATAGAATAAAATAAAATAAAAAACTTTTAAAAACTTAATCCTATGCTAAATTTTCAAAAATACCCTCATATAATTATTTTTTAATAATATTTGCTAGTATATGACTTATAAATTATTTCTTTAACCACTATTTAAGTAAGCTTATTAATTAAACATCATATTACTATTCTAATTTCTTGTATATGTAATTATTATTCCAATATGTATATATATATATATATATATATATATATATATATATATATATATATAAATATATATATATATATATATATATATATATATATATATTTATATATATATACATATATATACATATATATAAATGAAGCCCTAAGGCAGTGGAAGATATAATGCAGTGGAATATATATATATATATATATATATATATATATATATATATATATAATATATATATATATATAACTACCAATAGGAGATACGATACTCTTCATGATACTCAGATGATCAATTTTAAATGGCGTTGGTCAAGAAAATCTTTATTATATGAATGTAATATATGAAAATTAGGCAATAAATACCAAAAAACCCGGAGTAGGAAGGAAAGGAACTTGAAAGCTGCAATGAATATATAAATCTGAAAATAAAATTAATGAGTAAGAATAAATGAAGATCTAGACTAAAAGAAACGACATTAGACATCAGATGAAAACAGAAAGAGTAATCATAGATAACATCGAAAGACAACAGCTAGTATGGTACGGAACCTAAGACGAATGAAAGAACGAAGAATAGCCAAAAAAGTAGAACGACCCTATATAAAAAAAGAACCGAGAAAGACGAGGAAGACATGGATGAAGGCGTTGTTGTAACCCATTAGTAATCTAGGAAGCTAAAGTCTGGCAATTATCCATGAAGTACAAGAAGTAACTATAAATTACTAGCTACTGAGATAGATTTTTGGAGGAGGTCAGCAAAAGATGGAAAAGCCAAATCCGCAGAACAGACAACATAGATGAAAAACTTAAGTATATCAATACTATAATAAGAATTACGGGAAAGAAACACCTAACCAAATCTGCAAAGAAACATAAGGTGTGGATGACACCAGACATTCTAGAACTAATGGATGAAAGACGTAAAATGAAGAATAATGCAGAAAAATACAGAGAGGTTGACAAGAACATAAAGCAAAGAATAAGAAATGCCAAAGAATCATGGATTACAGAACAATGTGTAGAAATGGAAATCTATGAAAGAAAGTATGACACGTTCAATATACATAAAAAAGTAAGAGAAATTACAGGAACCCAAAGAAGACGTCAAATAAGTTTGCTTAAGAACAAAGATGGAAAGATTATTATAGATTTAACAGAGAAAATTAATAGATGGAGTGAATACATAAGAGAATTATTTGAGGACAACAAAATAACATTGTTCTGATATATGCCGAAACGGGACCTGAAATTCTAAAATGTGAAGTAGAAATGGCACTTAAAAATTCCAAAACTGGGAAGACAAATGGACCGGATGAGGTTCCTACCGAATTGCTAAAGCTCTTGAATGATGAATCAATAGGTATAATATTGCACTTATTTAGTACAATATACAATACTGGTATTATACCTCAAGAGTGACTGTTGTCTACATTCGTTACACTGCCAAAGAAATCTAATGCTAAAGAATGTTCAGAACATCGAACAATATCTTTAATGAGCCACCTACTAAAGATATTTCTAAAAATCATCCACAACCGAGTTTATCAAAAGTTGGAGTCAGATATTAGTAATACACAGATGGGGTTCAGAAAAGGGCTTGGTGCTCGAGAAGCTCTCTTCGGTTTGAATGTTCTTACACAAAGATGCCTAGACGTTAATCAGGAGGTACATACGTGTTTTATCGATTTTGAAAAAGCGTTTGACAGAGTACGCCATGATAAGCTTAGAGAGATTCTTGAAAGGAAGGACATAGATAATAAAGATCTGCGAATAATTCTCAATCTATATTGGAATCAGAAAGCTAACATCAAAATAGAAACTGAAACATCACAAGCAATAGAAATACGTAGAGGATACGACAGGGTTGCATTTTGTCACCTCTGTTATTTAATGTATATAGTGAAAGCATCTGTCAGGAAGCCCTTTTACAAGCAAACGGAGGAATCGTAATTAATGGAGAGATTGTAAATAATATTCGATACGCGGACGACACTGTACTAGTTGCAAGAACAGTAGAAGAATTACAAAGATTACTTACAGACATAAATATTGCTTGCAACAATTATGGTATAAATATCAATATTAAAAAAACCAAGTATATGGTCTTCAGTAAAAACATGACACAACCAGCGTATATTAGTATAAACGGCACTCAAGTTGAAAAAGTATCAAGTTACAAATACTTGGGAACTTTAATAAACGAAACTGGAGACCAAAACAGTGAAATAAAAAGACGTATCGAAATTGCCAGGGCCACCTTCATAAAGATGAGAAAATTCTTCTGCAACAGAAATATAAGCATCCCTCTACGATTAAGAATGCTGAGAGGCTATGTATTTAACACGCTATTATACGGTGTAGAGGCCTGGACTCTCAAACAGAACAACATGAAAAATATTGAAAGTTTCGAGATGTGGTGCTACCGTCGAATGCTGAAGATTAGTTGGGTTGAAAGAATAACAAACTGTGAAGTAATACGAAGAATAGGAAAAGACCCAGAGATTTTGTTAACGCTAAAGCGAAGAAAACTCGAATATTTTGGTCACCTGATGAGAGGACATAAATACGCATTACTTCAAAATATAATGCAGGAAAAATAGAAGGAAAACGGAATCCAGGCCGTAGAAGAATGTCATGGTTGCGGAATTTGAGAGAGTGGTTTGGCTGCACCACTAATGAACTCTTTAGGTCAGCCGTAAACAAGGTCAGAATAGCCTTGATGATTTCCAATCTCCGATAGGAGTGGCACAAAAAGAAGAAGAAGCAAAAAGATCCAGACTAGAACAAATAAGATACGACGACATTAGACTATCTATCTATTTGTCTATACAGCCATAGCTGTCTAATTTTGGACATAGGCCTCCTCTTCCTTCTTCCACGTCTCTCTATTGTAGACAGTTTGTATCCACTTCGGGCCTGCGTGTTTCTTCAAGTCATCTGACCATCTCATTGGTGTCTTTTTCGTTTGCAACTATATGTCTCGAGTGTACAATCATCTTATTCCATCTATCATCTTTCTGTTTTATGGTATGTCCAGCGAACTTCCACTTAAGTTTTGCTATCTACGTTGATACATCGGTCACTTTTGTTTTGTTGCGACATTAGACAATAGATGAAAATAGAAAGAACAATCATAAAAGATATCGAAAGACAACAGCTAGTATAATACTGGCACGCAAGACGAATAGAGGAAAGAAGAATCCCCAAATAAGTGAAATGCCCCCCACAAAAAACGGAATTAAAACAGACGAGGAAGACGTAGATGAAGTGCATCTTCTATGTGATGTCGGAAAGGAAATTGCCACAATAGAAAGGAGTGGCTATTAGGAACGGAAAAACATATAACGCTACCAAACTGGTTTAATAATTACCAGAGTATCCTTACCCTAGAGGTGCATTCAATATATATATTTCCTTCAAAATCAGATTAAAGTGGTATAAGTTTCCCTATCTGGATCATAGTCTCCTTAAAAATGTTTCACATCAGGTCTTTCCTATACACCATCGTCCACTACCAAACACGTACATATCTTTTTCTTTTCTCTGTACAATGGGTCTATGAAGGAGCTGCCTGTATCAACTTTTGACCTATTTTATGAGACCTTTGTGAGATTCCAAGCTGACAACATAAGTTGCTGGCACGAACTGTTGCTGAACATGTTACAAATTCCTGAAAGTAGTATGGAGAGGAATACGAAGAAGACTTATATAGCTTAGGTACGACACATGTAAAGAGGGTAGATATTCGTGTGATGTAAGATAGAAACGCATGGAGAAATGTAATTAAGGAAGCCGATCTCACAGAGAGATAACAGCAAAGGGAAACGAATATCCAATTTATTAAAATCAGCCGAAACATTCCCAAGTGACTACTTCTGTTTATACAAGATGCAATTTTCGTTTATATAAACGCAAAAACTAGATTTAAATTTAAATTAATCTTATAAATAAATAAGAGGATGCAAAATATAGAAATGTAACGTAACATTGGTGGAAGGATTTATTTATTTTGAAACTAACAATAAATCCGTTTATTTAAAGCCAGAAATTTAATATTAACTGGAGGCAATAATTCTATTTACTGCTATTAAATTTTCAATAATCATAATAATAAATTGCATAATATTATTATTAATAATATTGTATGTAGCAGTTTGGAATATACTTTTGTAAATATATAAATATTAAATAAAAAAATATGTAAATAAAATAAAAAAGAAATAAAAATTTTATTTAGAAAAAATCCTTTATAAAAGGATATAATAATAAAAACCCCATCTCCTAAAGCGTAGAAAATTGTAAAAAATCGAGCAGTGTGTTTTGAAGGATAAATACTTATTATTTGCATACTGTCACTGGTACTGCTAAATCTTAAAATTTGTCAGATAACTTACTCTGTTCAACCTCAAAAAATGGCTTCACATGCTAGGAAAGAACCATGGACGTATAAACATAGATGGACACAGCAATAAGATACCTTTAACACACAATGTTTTGAAGCTTCGATAGAATGTGATGCTTCCGCAATGAGCATAAGTGTGCTTGAATTATTACTCGCGGGTAATTATTCAGATTTTAAAAATTGGAAGTAGTAATAATGTATAAAAACACGTTCAAAGAATTAAAAAAAACGAGAGTTTAACTATTAACAAATCACGTCTTTATAGAAAAATTAAAATACAATTTTATTTGCTTTAAAATTAATACAATTAAATATAGTTGAATTCAAGTTAATTTTTTAATAGTATCAAAATAATGCTACAATAAAAAATCTTTATGTTTTCTCCTTAATTTGCTACCCAAATAGTTCAATCGTCAATATTATTTGGAAACCTACATAGAAAAATAAATGAGTTTTATTCATTTCACTAATTTATTTGTATCCATGAGAAATATTAAATTAAAAAGGTACTAAACAGATCTTTTTTAATCAGATGATGTCTACTTACAATTTATAAATGTCTACTAATTTCATGAACTCATATCTTATTCAATAAATTAATGAACATGAATAAACCCAATGGTACGCCTATTAAAATGTAAACAAACACGCTTCCTCATTTCCTCATCTTAAATAATGTAAATTGTATGTACTTACAAATGAAATGAGAGATCGGGATGTAAATATTTCGTTTATTTTATTTCACTTTTCACAAATATCACTCAAAATACAGCCAAAATATTGAAAAATAACTTTTCCTCATTTACTGTAAAAAGTAGAACAAACATGGAACACCTGCGCGAATAATGCATCGCGTCTTAGGTACCGAACCGCAGCAAAAAAACAAGCTCTTAAAACACAAGAGGAGCTATCAAGACTTATATTTGCTTTAGACTGTCCCTTACACAATTGTGAGTGTTTTATTTATAAGTGACATTAGGTTTAAAATATCATTTTACACGATAGTGGGTGCCACGTGTCTATCATATTGTCGCCGGAGATTACCGAAAATTTGCTTAGATCCGTATGATATTGTTCAGTGAATGGTAACGACTTTTTGTCAAGTGTGTTAATATGGCTTCTAGACGTAAGTACACATTTTTATTTGTTTTAAAATATTTATTTTGGTGGATGGTCGTCCCAAATTGTGTATGTTTACCTATTTAGACAAAATCATTCAATACTAATTTGAGGTTACAAATCCACAAACCTGTTTTGAAGAACAACACGTTTTTGAGGGTTAAGAATGAGCAGTGTCAATGTAAGTTTTGAAGTGTTTCGCGATTATGTGGGTCGGGTGTAAATTGTGTAACAATGCAGAAAATAATAAATAATGATTCAGTGAACAAAACTGGTAACAAGGGTTTCTTTTGCAGGAACAACTAGAAAAGTTGACATGGCGAGACTGGCTGGTCGTCCAGATAAAATCTACGAACTGCTGGATAAAATTGATTCCGATTTGGAAATTAAACTCGGAGATGATGATGACGATTGGGTACCGTCTGAAGAGGAGAATTTGTCTGTACAAGATGATGAGATTGAAGAAAGTGATAAATCTGATGAAAGTGAAGACGAAAATGATTCCGCAGTTAACAGTACTATACAAAATCTCCAAAAATCATTAATGCTAAATTGGGGTAAAACTAATCCATTTAAAAATGAAAATATAACCTAAACAATACTTCCAGATCCCACTGAATTTTTAACACCATGGTGTTACTTTGAAAAGTATTTAGGAAACTCATTCTTTCAACTGTGTGTAGAACGTACTGCAAAATTTTATTTACAAAAACATGGGATTTTCTGGGATCCATGACGTGTTGGGTTGTTTAAAATTCCCTCGAATTCATTTATATTGGAGCAGTCGCTTTAAACTTCCTGTAATTTCGGATAAAATTCAAATAGATAGGTTGTACCTATTCCCTGTTCTTACTTATGGTTCCCAAACGTGGACATCTACAAAAGCAAACATGGACAAAATCATAAAAACCCAAAGAGCAATGGAAAGACAAATGTTGCACATAAGACTAATGGATAAGAAGAGAAACGAGTGGATAAGAGAGAAAACAAAAGTGAGAAATGTTAGACAAGAAGTTGCAAAATGGAAATGGAGATTTGCCGGACACAATATAAGACAAAAAGAAGACCGATGGAACAAAATTCTTATAAGTTGGAGACCGTGGGAATATAAACGAAGCAGAGGAAGGCCCCAAATGAGATGGGCAGATGATATCAAGAAGCACGTGGGCTCTAGATGGATGACTGTAGCGACAGACAGAGAAGAATGGAAAAGGATTGGGGAGGCCTATGTCCAAAGATGGACCGAAGAAGGCTTATTAGAGGTTGTACCTCTGGAGAGTCAATCTTTATATTGTGGATGTATGCACGGCAACAGAAGAAATTAAAAAAAAATATCGTCTGTGGAGAGTTCAGCCAATGATCGATTTAGTCAGAAGCCGATGTCGGGAATTAAAGAGAGAATCTAAATCTGCATTCTCAATAGACGAACAGATGATTCCGTTTCTTGGTCGATGTGCTTTTCGTCAATATGTAAAAAATAATCCAAGTCATTCAGTCATCCGAGGCTAGTGAAAACGTTACCGGTTAATAACTTAGTATTCTTCGACAGATATTTTTCGACGATACCTTTGTTGCTCAAATTATCTGAGCTACAAATACATGGCACAGGAACTATTATGTACAATCGTTTTAAAGGATTTACATTTAAAACAGATAATCAGATGAAAAGAAGCGATTGTAAGCAGGTTGTTAGCAGTGATCAGAAGATATGTATCACTAAATGAAAAGATAATAAATCCGTTTTAATGGCATCTACGGCTTTTGGTCAAGAACCCACACATTTAGTCAAACGATGGGATAAAGCTAGTGCTAGTCGTGTAGAGGTTCCATGTCCAAACGTAATTAAAATTGTAACAATAAAACACTGAAAACTTTGTTTTCAATCTTCCACAAAATTTATTTTAAATATTATCACTACAGCTGTTTCGGCTGATTGCCTTTCTCAAGTGATCTATTTTTGGCTTAGGTTTACAAATTTATAGTCTCTAATGAAATAAATTGAAAAAGACTGTAAGCCACAAGGCATACAAGTTACACAAGGCACTGAGGATGATCTATTCAAATCGAAACACGTTATGCTAGTACATAAAATTTGACGACACTTTGTTAAATTAAAAAGTTGTAACTATTTGTTTTTTATACCACAATACAA
The DNA here is from genome assembly GCA_918026665.1 of Diabrotica balteata. NCBI lineage: Eukaryota > Metazoa > Arthropoda > Insecta > Coleoptera > Chrysomelidae > Diabrotica > Diabrotica balteata. The sequence goes on from OU898284.1 coordinate 37,771,982, forward strand.
GTATGAAGTGTTTTCTTCTGTGTTTTTTTGAATATTATTTATTACATATCTCTAATAAATATTTTTTTATTTTAAACTTTATTACCATTTAACTAGTTAACATATATATTTTTTTAATTTAATAGGTATTATACTTTTTTATTCTGGTAATAAAAAGTTTTTAAAATTAGCTTAGTTTACATCGTTATAACCGTCGAATCGATCGTAACTCAAAAATAGTTTTTTAGCAGATACAGATCCTTGTTAAATTATAATTGTCTGATTCGCTTCAAATAAGATATAGAGCAATAAAAAAAGACTTAATTAGTTCGAACCAAATAAATGGAATACCTTTAAACCAGGTAATAACTCTTCTAAAACAGTCTAAATTGGGTACATGGTATAAGATCCATTTTTTGCTTTAATTGCTTCAAAATAATGTTGGAAATGATAATTTCACTATGCTGACGCTTTAAAAGGTAGGCTAAATCTTTTATTAAACAATTTGGTAATAAATTTAAAAAATTCAAGTTTTTTTCTCTTTTTCGTTGCTATATCTATAGTGTATTTTTATGTATGAGAGAGTAATAAAACAATAAATTATGTATGCAAATCCCATCGAGCAAAAAGACAAAAGAGCGAATCTAATCCTTATGAAAAGGAGACCAAAAAGTAGCCTCTGATGGCGGACATATCCGGAAATGCCAATGCGCCAAATTTAAATTTTCCGACACTTATTAACAGTAGCTATATAATATTTTTCAGAATGTGCCTTAGACGAGAAAGTTTTAATTAATTATTAACGATAATAGTCTAAAATGCGACACAATTGTTAAAAAACTTCAATATAAATAAGATTTCATGCGACATTTGGGACAAACAATAACATAACCCAACTAAATTTGATGTCAAACAAGGAGAGGACTCTCTTTCCTTGTTTAATGTGGCCTCTAAAGATCGCACTTTCTGTCTAACAATATTTTTGCCCCCACTACATTTACATTCCCTCTTTTGTCTTTTTGCTCGATGGCAAATCCCTAAACTGTTGATACGGGTGACTCAATGAAAAACAGATATTTGTCAACAAGTTTACAGAAGTATATAGGAAAACAATTTTAAATTGAGTATGACCACCAGGTATAAAGGTTGGAGCAGAATAGAATACAATAGTTGTGAGGGTTACTAATCCCTAAATAAGGTTGCCAGTGTCGGAGTGATGGAGGTTAACAGGTACTAATGAATTTGCAAGAAATGTAAGATGTTTATTTTATTGGTTATATATAACCAATAAAAGTTTAATAAGTACCTACCTATTTGCAAAATAAAGTTTAATTCTTTAGATAAAATAAAACGTTTTATTTTATCTGAAATGAGTGCATTCCACGAAGTAAGGGTTTCAACAATCAAACATTTAATTCTTTAATTCCAGGAATCTACGACAGTAATTGACTAGATAATTACCTTCTAAACTTATTCCACAGAAAATGTGATAGTGGGTTTTTCCATTTTGTAGGAAGGTCCAAGTGGCGTATTCAAAATTCTTAACAGTTCACTAAAAGTAGGTACTTCAGTTGCAAGGTGCAGTTTATTGTGTATACTAGTGTTATGGAAAATTTGGAAGTGCCGTGTAAACGCCGAAAAATTGGTCCTTTAACAGTTAATGAAAAAACATTAATATTTAATTGTTTTAAATCATTTACAGACAAACGTTTATGTGAAAGTGTTGATGAGACCGTTGAGTTAGTTAGCAGTACACTTGGTGTTGGGAAATCTACGATTTACAGAGTTATTAAAGAAGAGAAATGTGGTAGTTTTCAAATGCCACGTAATGCTCCAGGGAAACCAAAATTTCAAATAGAATATCATTTTAAAGAAGGACTTCGACGGAAAGTGCATGAATTCTTCTTTAGACAAGAATTTCCAACATTGGATAAAGTTCTTGTCTCAGTTCGAGATGATAAGGATTACCCAGAAATGAGTCGAAGTACGTTATGGAAACTTTTAAAAGAAATAGGCTTCCGCTGGAAAAAGAATCCCAGAAAGTCTATTTTATTAGAAAGAAGCGATATTGTCATATGGAGAAGACATTTTCTAAGAACCATAAAGGAAATGAGAAACCAAAAAAGAAAAATATTTTATCTTGATGAAACATGGATCAACGAGGGTCATACACCAAATAAATTTTGGCAGGATGAAACTGTTACAAGTCAAAGGCACGCTTTTGTAAATAACTTATCTACTGGTTTAAACCCACCATCAGGAAAGGGACGCAGGCTGATAATAGTACACATTGGCAGTTCAGACGGTTTTGTTGAAGGTGGTTTATTAACTTTTGAATCAACTCGTACCGGTGACTACCATGAAGACATGAACGCTGATGTCTTTCAAGAATGGTTCGAACAAATGATAGATCTTCTTCCTAAGAACTGTGTAATAGTAATGGATAATGCAAGTTATCACTCCAGACTTATAGAAGGACTGCCCACAACCAAGTGGTTAAAAAAAGACTTGCAGAATTGGCTGAGTTCAAAAAATATTACGTACCATCCCGGATCTATAAGAAAGGAACTTTATTCGTTGTGTGCCCTTCATAAAGAAAAATTTAAAAAATACGAAATTGATGAAATTGCCAAAAATCGTGGAATGACAGTACTTAGATCCCCACCATATCATTGTGAATTAAACCCGATTGAACTGGTATGGGCACAGATAAAGAGTGAAGTTTCAAGAAAAAATACCACTTTTAAAATTCATGATGTTAAACAGTTGTTTTTGGAGGCCGTAAATAATGTAAAACCTGAAAACTGGGAAAAGGCAGTAAATCACACTATTAAAGAAGAGGAAAAAATGTGGAAGCTGGACAATATTACTGATAAAATGATCGAGCCAGTTATTATAAATCTTGGTTCTGAAAGTTCATCTTCTGAATCTGATTTGGATTTGTAACAAGTAGCTGTAAGTTTTATATTAATATTTTTATTCATCTATTTAACATACCTTAGACGGTTTTAAAAACTCTTTTTCTCTTTTGTAATTTTTAAAAATTAAAAAAAATGTGAATTTTTTAAAACCCTTTTTAATGTAGGCCAGTCACTTCTAATATAGTGTGTGATAAAAGAGGTCACTTTTGTTTACATACACATAACACTTTATAACACTGAAATAATTCATTTATTTTTTAGAATTATTCAAAGTAATTTTTCAATTAATCTTGAGCACGCCCATGGAGTGGTCGGAGGTACCAGTTAAAATTATGCTAATTACTCTCTCGTTCATAAAAATAAACTATAGACAGCCATATATTTTTTAGAAGAATTTTGTAAAGGCAGAAAAGTTTTTCAAGTAAATGCCCTACAAGATAGAATTGATTACAAATTGAAAAAATAAGTAATATTAATGCTTCTTCTTCTTCAGTGCCTTATCCAGTCCGGATGTTGGCGATCATGAAGGCTATCATGGTTTTGTTGACTGATCTGCGAAACAGCTCCGCGAAGGTCATCGCAAACCATTGTCGCAAGTTTTTCAACCACGAGATACGATGTTTTACAAGAACATTAATGTTTTTAAAATAATCTTGTGTACATGTATTTAAAAGCCACGTAGAACCTTACAATGCTCCCTTACCGGAATTGTAATCTAAAATAATTTTGGGCTTTTTGTCACTAATAGCCTTATTGTGATGCAAAGTACTCATAAGAATAACATTTTTATTCTTTTTAGGAATATAGTTAACAACAGTGGTATCTTGCCTGAAATAAAAAGACGAACTAGGAACTTCTTTATTCGCATTTTGTGCTGGAAGTTCTGGCTTATTTTTTTATAGTCCTTAGCATTGTATTATTTCTTTTTAGAAGAAGTTGTCCTAAATTGTATGATGTAAAAAAGTTATCACAAGTAATATTGTGGCCTTTCAAATCACAGTACGTCTCCTATCCTGTCTAATAGTCTTGTTATCAAAACGTATTACTTGCGAAATTTTTGTAAATACTTTCAAAGACATTGTTGCTCTAAATACACTACGACCCGTTTCTTCATTCCAGAAATGTTTAGTTGATTCGAAATGGGACATAAAACTCCAGCTAACAATAAAAGACCAATGTATGATTGAAAACCAATTGTATTCAAGTTTTTCCAGTTAGTTCCAAAAGCACGCTGTCCTTCCACGTTGGTCATATTTATAATTTGGTTTGCAACTATGTCAGAAAAGAGTGCGTCAAATGAATTTTTTATATCAAAAATTCATGCACATGCGTACCTTGTAACTCCTGGAGCATTATTTATAACATTGGCCGTATAAAAACGACCGCGTTGATAAGGAGGGTCGAGAGACCACTTGATATTACCGTCTTTTGAAGAAACTGTTCTACAGTTTCTAGAAACAGAAGGTTCTACAGGATGTTGTACGTAGAATGGAACAGCAGAATCATCACTACTTTCTTCCTCACTCTCACTACTTGTATTGTTTTCTGTTTCTGATATGCACTCATCACTCTCTGACACGTTCGCGAGCTCGCGAAGCGTTCGGTTAGCATTCATTGATGCGACATTATCAACATGCAAACATAGACTGAAATTTGAAATGTAAATGAATGCGCTTGGCATATCAGTGTCCTACCAGCCTAGCACTTGTCTATCACGCCCACTTCCTTCTACGTGACATGCCTTTCTAAATGATATCGTCCATCTGCACTACACATTTTCTACAAGTTTCTAGCTTACAGAAACTGACAAATTGTTGGAAAATGTATAAAATACTGCCAACTAAACATACTTATTTTTCTAATAGTTCTAATATCTTTCGAAGTTTGTTTATATATATATATATATATATATATATATATATATATATATATATATATATATATATTGAAATGATTTCAATATGTCAAAGAGGATATAACTTAAAGGGATTTTTATATGAGTTTGTTGTTCATGAATTTCATGAAGCCATCACAATGTGGGGTCGACTCTGAAATAAAAGGGAGAAAAGATTAGTAAATTGCTAAATAAATTAATTTTGACTTACCTGGTATAGTGTTAATAATTTCTGAATAGTATAGTTGCCTAGTGTATAGGTGAATCGTCTAAACCTTAAAAGGAATAAAAAAGAAGAATTCTTAAAAAATTATTTAAACATAGAAATTTTAAAAATAAACGTCAGAAAAATAAACTGTCAAAAGTCTGTGGGAACTAAATTAATAGGGGTTTTGTTAAATAAATTACAATGATGTGGAGATGAAAAGAATAAATTATATTAGTATTGTTAAGTTTTATATCTGAATTTTTTTTTTAAATTCCCAAATTAGATGTGATTAAAGTGCTTATGAGAAATTAATGTGGTTTGACAAATATGTCAAAACAGGACAGTTTTATGGTTGAATAAAATAGAAGACGGAATGAAAAAAGAAAGGGGGTTGCTGTTAGCAACGAATAATTTTGTTTGGTGCTAGCTATGGCGGTGAACAAGGAAGAATAGGTTGTTGGAGGCGACGAAAATTTTGGAGGAAGAGCCCTAAAAAGGTGGAATAGTCCGGGAGTGCTTTAAAATCGTTTAATTATAATTTAGTTTTTCCACATTTTCAAATAGAGATATCCAGAATTTGTTCCAGAGAGTAAGAGAAATTTTGACTTATAAATTATAATTGGAGTGCAGAAATGTCATTTAGATTGAAAAAGTAAAAATTCATGAATTAACTAATTGCGATAGGCCTTAAAAATTGAAATATTAATGATCATTAAAATAAAAATATAATAGTACGTACCTTTAACTTCCGAAGAGAGGATAGATATTCCAGTATCACCGATTATTTTGCGAGTAGTTAGTTTTCTTTAAAAAAAAAAAATCAGAACTGTTTGAAAGTGAGTTTGGATAATAATTTTGGGATCATTTGAAATTTTGATTATATTTTAATGCTAGTTATAAGTCAGCGGCATAAAGTGTTCAGTTTTCTTTTCTTTATATTTCATTTAAACACTTTATAAAGTTGCAATAGTCATTTAGATTTAAGGTAATTGTAGAGAGTTTCCACATTTTGTAATCAAATTCTATTTTCACGACACATTAAGGTTTACACGATTCCTATTTTTGTAAATTTTTAAAGGCAACCCAAGTTGCAGACGAATTTTATTGTTTATATTAAATTTGTTCAATATTAATAAATAACGTGCTTCATTTGGGTTAATTTATCAAAAATATAAAGTAAATTTTGGTTTAATTTCTTTTTGAACTCTACCAGGAGACTACAGAGTTGACGTCACACAGTGACAGATTGCTTAGAACAAATAATTGAGCTAGCCGAGGTATAGTATATTAACAACGAACTACATACTTTTAAAATTCACTTCAATTCAATTAAAATTATATTTATTAACAATAAAACATAAAAATAATAAAAACAAAACTATTACAATTGGCGCTAACAACGTGGAGCCTCTGGGAAAACAGAAATAAGGGTGTAATTTTTAAGCAGATTTATTAATAATACACAGATTAAAATAAAAACAAATTGGTGTGATTAGAGTTGTAGAGATTCTGGGGTAGTTAAAGTTAAATTTGAGAATAAATAGAGATTAGGATAAAATGGCAGACCGAATGACTTTAAGAAATGGAAAAGAAATCGTACCGAAAGAGAGTGAAGGAGAACAGGTGTTAGAACAGGAACAGGGTATACAGGTAGATGAAGAAAGCAGAGGAGGATCAGGAGAATTTGTAGTACAATATTTAGAGCAAGGCAGACAAGAAGCAGGACAAGGTGATAGAGAGGGAAGTCTAACAGATAGTTTGAGAGAGGAGTTGGATGAGACAGTGAGAGATAGACGTGATGAAAGTGTGGATGAATGTAGAGTGCAGGAGGAGAGACGTAGGGAAGGAGATGTTGGAGAGTCAGGGATGACACAGATGGATATGAGGCAAATAATGCGGATGTTACAACAGATGGATCATAATATTAGGGGAGATATGCACAAAATGGATAGTAATATTAACAATATTAGGGGGATATGAACAAAATGGAAAATAATATTAAAGGAGAACTTAGGGAAGAGTTAATTAAAATGAGGGAAGAAATCAAAGAAGAAGTGAAGATAGTCAGGGAAGAGATGCTACAAATTACCCAAGGTTTAGAAGAGAAAGTAGAACAGGTCAGAGGAGAAAGTGAGAATTTTAAGAGGAATGTACAGGAGGAGATATCCAGAGAAAAGGCCATAATTAGAGCGGAAATAGGACAGGAAATTGGGAGCAGATTTGTAGAGTTGGGAACAGCCATTAAAGAGAATTTACCAATGGAAATAAACAAAGAAGTTAATAAGCAGAATAAAGAGATTGTTAGGGAGGTAGAAAGTGTTAAAAGGCAAACTCAGGATTATGAGGAAAAAATTACCATTATAAAAAATAATATAAAGAAGGGATTGCAGAATTTGGAACTGGAAATGGGTATGCATGCAAATCAGGCGGAAAAGGGAGATAGAGTATTACAGGGACAAGTTGAGGAATTGAGAGAGAAATTTAAAAATGCAAGTGAGGAGATTCAGCGTTTGGAATCAAATCTAGGACAAACAAGAGTAGTGAGTACTGTGGTGCCGAGTTATAATGATGGGGGAATAAAGTTTGATGGAAACCTGAATCACTTACATCCTAGAATATTTGTAGATATCATCAAAAATAAGGTAAAGAATGTAAGGGATCCAATAGAAATGAAATTGAATATTCGAAACATGTTAGTGGGCATGCCATTATTATGGTTTTGCAATAATGAAAATTCCATAAATAATGTGCAGGAATTTGAGGCCAAGTTTATTAACTATTTTTGGGGAGAAAACCAACAGGCTAGTTTCAGGGAGCGGTTGTATTTTGGGAAATTCAATTATGAAAAAAGTACCAACTACAATCTGTACGCAATGCAGTTATTCCAGACAGCACAATATTTAGAACCGGCTATGCGAGAAGAGGAGATTGTCCTATACATTGCCAGGCAATATAACCATAACATGGCAGAAACAATAGCTCTCCACAATATAAAGACGATGGAAAGTTTGACAGGATATCTTCAGAGGATTGAGAGGAGTGTAGGGACGCAGAATCGAAATGGACAAGAGCAAGTGACATATAGGAATAACACAGCAAATAGACAGGGATATGTGAATCGAGGGAATAATTATAGGGAAAGAGAATTTGAGAGACAAAATAGAAGCAGGGATTTTACAAATAGGGGAGAGAATTTGAACAATGTCAGGAGAGATATCGGACGATATAACTGGGAACGTAGACAAGGGAATCCAAACAATGATAGAGAGAATAACTGGAGACAAGGGAATGACAGAGGCAATAATTGGAGACAGAACCAGGGAAATTATCCACAGGAGACGAGAAATAGGGAAGTTTACAGAGAAGGGAATCCAAGATATAATAGGGGGGAAAATGAGGAGAGAAGACAGGTGAATGTAGTTAGAACAGAGGAGAATAGGGGGGAAGCAAGTGTTGATGCAGAAGGGAGAAATTTTGCTTAGACCGCTCCTATGTGCATAATATTGTCTACTTATCAAAGTATGAACATCCAAGGGAGTTTATTAGAGATACTGGGGAATTAAATAAAAACAATAACACTAATACTTTAAAGTTTATTGAAGGGTACATACAAGATTCAGTATACAAGTTATTATTATAGATACAGGTTCAGAAGTAACTCTAATCAACAAAAACATTGTAAATAATTTAAATAATGCAATATTATGACACGAATTTGGTATTATAAGATATAAGTTTTGTAAATAGAAGGATAATTAATAAATAAGCATATCTTGAGATAAATTTGATAATTAAATAATTTATTAGGAACAAATGTACAGAATAATGATAAATTTATATAAACAAAAAAGGTTGATTTATTTTCAAGTAGATTTATAGGAGTTACAAGTATAAATAAATAAGCAAAGTACTATGGACAAATCGATATTTTGTAGAAATTGGGAAATAGGGAATATTATAATGATAAATAGTATATGCGAAAATAAGATGAAAAATAGAATTATATGAAATATTGAAATATGAAATATAGAGAGTTGTATGTAGAGATGATGAAATGAATATTATATGGGGATATAAAAAGAATAAATAATAATGCGGCAATGAATAAAGATACTGAAATAGTATATGCGGAAATAAATAAATAAATAAAAACATAAAATAAAGAGGGGAACAATTATAAGAATTTCTACGAAATTAGTACGAGAAATAAATAGTACAGGAAAAGAAGTAATGAAATTGGGAAAGTACTTGGAAATTTGATTCTGAAGTTGATATAATTAGTGAAAGATTTGTAGATTTTGTTTGGAGAAGTCTGTATTTTTCATAGAGTAAATTATTAAAAAAAAAAATATTCAAGAGATATGCTTATTAATAAAAGTCAGTTTATTGTTATGTTAATATTAATAAAATGTTTAAGTTTATCGGTAAGAATTTAGATTTAGTAAGTGCTGATAGTTAGCACTGAACAAAATCCAAATTGGGGGGAAGTTGAAATGATTTCAATATGTCAAAGAGGATATAACTTAAAGGGATTTTTATATGAGTTTGTTGTTCATGAATTTCATGAAGCCATCACAATGTGGGGTCGACTCTGAAATAAAAGGGAGAAAAGATTAGTAAATTGCTAAATAAATTAATTTTGACTTACCTGGTATAGTGTTAATAATTTCTGAATAGTATAGTTGCCTAGTGTATAGGTGAATCGTCTAAACCTTAAAAGGAATAAAAAAGAAGAATTCTTAAAAAATTATTTAAACATAGAAATTTTAAAAATAAACGTCAGAAAAATAAACTGTCAAAAGTCTGTGGGAACTAAATTAATAGGGGTTTTGTTAAATAAATTACAATGATGTGGAGATGAAAAGAATAAATTATATTAGTATTGTTAAGTTTTATATCTGAATTTTTTTTTTAAATTCCCAAATTAGATGTGATTAAAGTGCTTATGAGAAATTAATGTGGTTTGACAAATATGTCAAAACAGGACAGTTTTATGGTTGAATAAAATAGAAGACGGAATGAAAAAAGAAAGGGGGTTGCTGTTAGCAACGAATAATTTTGGTGTTGGTGCTAGCTATGGCGGTTAACAAGGAAGAATAGGTTGTTGGAGGCGACGAAAATTTTGGAGGAAGAGCCCTAAAAAGGTGGAATAGTCCGGGAGTGCTTTAAAATCGTTTAATTATAATTTAGTTTTTCCACATTTTCAAATAGAGATATCCAGAATTTGTTCCAGAGAGTAAGAGAAATTTTGACTTATAAATTATAATTGGAGTGCAGAAATGTCATTTAGATTGAAAAAGTAAAAATTCATGAATTAACTAATTGCGATAGGCCTTAAAAATTGAAATATTAATGATCATTAAAATAAAAATATAATAGTACGTACCTTTAACTTCCGAAGAGAGGATAGATATTCCAGTATCACCGATTATTTTGCGAGTAGTTAGTTTTCTTTAAAAAAAAAAAATCAGAACTGTTTGAAAGTGAGTTTGGATAATAATTTTGGGGATCATTTGAAATTTTGATTATATTTTAATGCTAGTTATAAGTCAGCGGCATAAAGTGTTCAGTTTTCTTTTCTTTATATTTCATTTAAACACTTTATAAAGTTGCAATAGTCATTTAGATTTAAGGTAATTGTAGAGAGTTTCCACATTTTGTAATCAAATTCTATTTTCACGACACATTAAGGTTTACACGATTCCTATTTTTGTAAATTTTTAAAGGCAACCCAAGTTGCAGACGAATTTTATTGTTTATATTAAATTTGTTCAATATTAATAAATAACGTGCTTCATTTGGGTTAATTTATCAAAAATATAAAGTAAATTTTGGTTTAATTTCTTTTTGAACTCTACCAGGAGACTACAGAGTTGACGTCACACAGTGACAGATTGCTTAGAACAAATAATTGAGCTAGCCGAGGTATAGTATATTAACAACGAACTACATACTTTTAAAATTCACTTCAATTCAATTAAAATTATATTTATTAACAATAAAACATAAAAATAATAAAAACAAAACTATTACAATATATATATACCGGGTGGGGAATCGTCAAACGGGCCATAGGAAACTCAATGGGAAATTTTAAATTGTTGAATTGCTGCTTCCCTAATTATTTTAGATCAAAAGTCATAAAAAACTATTTGTAGAGGACTAAAATCTGAATTAAAAACAAATGTTAAAACCGTTCTACGAATTAAAGGTACTTCAAAATTTTGCAAAAATATAATACATTTTTCAGGCCACCCCTAAAAGTTAGGCCACACGTAGGGCAAGAATGTATATTATGACGTGTGTGATTTATCATATTGATGTCAGATGTTCGACAATATTTGAATTGTCAATTTTTATATTTTATGATTAAATTATAAACAATGCATTTTACTACATACTACTACTACTGAACAACAAATATTACTTTGTGAACAATAAATTATATTGTTTACAAATCAATAAATATAATGAAATGTACTCAGTTGACGAAAAATCGCATAATGTTGTATTCAGGCAATAGTGCGAACCATTTCTTTGTCTAAGGTGCGAGCACTACCAGATCTTTATTTAAAGTAAGATATTCTAATACACTAAAATTTAATTTTAAGTTATACAACAATTCAATGAATTCCAATATAGTGTTACTGTCATCCTTATTCCTAAAAATAATTTATGACAATTTCTAAACATAAAACTATAACAAATGTTATAATAAAACATGAATAAAACATTTTTATTATTGCTCTTTTCTTCTCAACTGAGTACATTTTTTAATCAACTTATTTTTTTAAACAGTAGATCACAAAATAAAAATGTTGGCTATTTAAATCGTAGATAAATATAATATATTGATTTAAATATTGTCAAATATCAGAAACATCAATATGAAAAAAGGCAACACGTAATACACATTTTTTCACGGCGTCTGGCCTGACTTTTAGGGGTGGCCTGAAAAATGTATTATATTTTTGCAAAATTTTGTAATACGTTTAAATCGTAGAACAATTTTAACATTTGTTTTCGATACATATTTGAGTCCTCTACAAATAGTTTCCTATGACTTTTGGTGTAAAATAATTAGGGAAGCAGGAATTCAATAATTTAGAATTTCCCATTGAGTTTCCTATGGCCCGTTTGACGATTCACCACCCTGTATATATATATGTATGTATATAAAAACAAACTTCGGAAATATTTTTAAATTGCCATTCTCTGTAAAATGAATTATTATAAACTATCACGTCTTTTGTTTATATTGGTTTTTCTATGCTCTTGGATATGTGATATAAGAAGAGCAATAGCTTTTTACGACATCTCAAACGAAATTTTATCTCTTACATTGGCGATCAGAAAATGCTTTAGCCTCAGAGCACACTTTCAGGCTCAACATATACTTAAAGTACACCAGATAAACATAAAACCATCAATCGTTTGGAACGCGTTATGGGAACTTGCGAAAGTATTAAAGCAGAAAGATAGGCAAAATCAAAACACGTCGATGCATATTCGAAGAAGATAATACACTTCGGTTTTATCTCAGAGTGAACACCCTATCAACGCTTTTCAATAAAAAAGATCATGTTTGGAAAATCGATTCGGTTTGATTATCCGTTTAATTTATGTAGAGCGTAAAGTTTTTCAGTATTTTTTGTGCTGTATAATAACCAGACCGGCAAAAGTAGAGCCAAAAATGTAAAGACTGTTCAGTCCAAAACATAAAAAAGTAATTTTATAGTTAAACATAATATTATAGATTTTGGCTTTTATATCTTTTCATTTTCTGGAGTCCAGCATCGATATCGAATAAAAGTAGACGCTATTTGATCGAACCTGACAAATTACTATAATTTAAAGAGTAAAAACAATAATAAAATTCTTCATACTACGTTAACATTTTAGTGTTAAAGTGTTAGCTCATTGTGCATTTAAAAAACAAGGTATGTGAGCAAATATTTTACTATTAATAAAGTAATTCGTAATCAAAGTATCTCAGAAACAAAGTAAATAAATTTATGTCAACGAAGATTATGGTACTCATTAGAAAAGTGTTGATAAATTTCAGCTCCGAATAAAACGTGTTTTTTTGTTGGCTTATACCAAAAATTTCAATGTTCTCCGCTAAGTCAATTAGTCTTTGTGAATTATTTTTGCCCAATTTTAATTGATGTTCAGATTCATTGAAATTATTTAAAATAATATTAAATTTTGAATTTTTGCCACCAATTCCTCTGGAGTTTTTCTTAGGCCTCCTTCGGATACTTGATCGATACATGTGTAAGTGAAAGTATACGTAGTTCCAGGCAGATCTAATTTTTTACATATATGCCCACTGACATATTCCAGTGCATCATAATGTAGTTGGTCTAGTTCTTCTATGTCTATATCCACTCCTTTTTCTGCTTCACTAGGTAAATTTGAAAAATATGTTTTACTTAACAAAACTTCTAAGTTATCAAATTGTCCATTAATGACTTTATAAGCTTCATTGCCACCTTCAGATAAAGAACCTTCATTTTTGTCTAAAATATAGTTTTTTAACTGGTACCGAAATTCCACCGCATCGGGATGGTCATGTAATCCACCAGCCCTCCTAATATTACCAAAAAATTTTCGAGTACATCTTGATTAAGGTTGTACATAAGGATGTATTTTATATTGAGTTTAGTTTTTATATCCTCAAGTAATTTTTTAAGGAATTGTTGGTTTGAATTATTCCTAAAAGTAACAACGGAATTCAATTTCACCAAAAAGAAGATAATATTTATATTAATTATTAGCTCCAAAGAATGGTTTTAATTAGAATATTTCAAAAGAAACACAACTTACCTTTTGAAAAGTCAGCTTTAAGTTCTTGACACACTTTGAGTCCACAACTGGTTCTACAGGTGTAGAACTAAAAAATAAATGTTGAGATAGACTTTTATGTCATAAAAATTAAAGTTTTTCTACCAAAAGATGTAGAATAAAATAATGTTTACCTAGATTGTGTAATTATCTGTTCCAGAATTCTCTTTGACTCTCTTTTGGAAAACTTTTCCTGCCTTTGAAGTTGATTTATGAATAAGCTTTTTGATTGTGGTAAAGGAAGAGAAGGAATCGCATCACCCTTCAGTTTGGGTCCTTTCTTTGATTCATATTGCAGCAATTCATGCTGCAAATTTCTTTTAAAGTCTTCCGGCTTAAAGTGTTTGGAACAAATCCTTGAGGTTTTAGTATTAAATTTAACTTCACGGCAACAAGCAATAACCCACAGTTTTTCCACTACCGAGTCCTTGAAAAAAGTATAAAACCTAACAGATTTATCGGCACCTTGCTGATTATCACCTAAACAACTAGCTACTGCACAACGCATTTTATGTTTAGCTTATAAACTATTCCTAGGAAAACCTCCTAAAAATACAAGAGGGGTATCAGTATGGTTGAGTATTAAATACTAAGTCAATAATTAAACATACCTTCATTTACAATTTCTAAAAGATCAACATATTGTCCACTATCACTCAAACAACTCGCATGCAGAGTTGAAAATATTCTTAATAATAATTCTTTTTTACTAAAATGCCTAAAAATCAACTTAACTCTTGCAAAAACACTATAAAATCACTATAAAAGCTTATTAAAGACGTTAAAAGTTAAAACATTGATAAAATTCCCATCATAAACAGATATATAACAATGACGACAACTCTCATTACTACGTCGACATTAGGGGATCAGCTTATAGTGGCCTGCGCAATATCATATCTGTTATTCTTTGTACCATGGCCTCGCAGTACTACAATCATTCAAACTGCTTTAGTCATGCTCGTAGTATTCCAGTTTCAAGCCGGTCCAGGATTATTTCCTCTGCGCCTTGAGCTGGTTCTGATGATCGCTGCTGCCCTTCACTAGGGAGGGATAGGAAATAGAACTATATTTTGGAAGGACAAATGGATGGGACATGATTGCTGTCAGTAGAGAATTGAGAGCAAAGCATGGCTCGCGTAGGCAAGGTCGCTTCCCTGAAGTAGGTCTCTTCTCTACCACGATCGTAGAAAAGTGTCTACCCGCTGCCCCGGAAAAGTGTCTATACTAGCCTTCTTAGGACTTCTCAAAACGGTAATGGAACTTTGAAAAAGAGATGGTACCGGGATTGAAATCGTTCGAGCTGTTAAGAGCTATAACTATTTCCTATTTATTTTTAATTTAGATATATTATATATATATATTGCTTTAAGTAGCCAAGTTGCTCATACGACGTATGACTTTTAAAGTTAACAACATACCAGTGCAACAAGTAGCCAGATTGGCCCGAGATATAGTAAAAACAGTTTTAAATAGGTAAAGAAATAATAAATAAGACTTACTCACAATCAATTTAATTTAACTATCAGACGACCGGTTTCGCTTTCTACAATATGCAAAGCATCTTCAGGTCTCGATACAAAGTTAAATAAATGCTGAAATGATAAAAACCCATATTAGGGTGTTGTCTAATAAAGATAAACAAAGTAGATGTTGTAAATTACAATAATTATGCCAATATTACATGTCTGTGGTTTTATTTCAAAAAGAGTAAGTTGAATAAAAAGGTATAAAAAGTTTTAAAAGTTTAAACAGACAAGGTAAGGCCCACAAATTGTTATAAAATAGTCTATTAGATTGTAATAAATTAATAAATGAGCAAATAAATAAACATTACTTACATGCCGGTACTCTATTAATTGATGGATGGTAGAACATGGTTGAAACTACTATGTATTGTTGAATGGAGAACTCAATTCTGCTATTGTAGTTGTTTGACAGTAAACGGGAAGTTCTTGAGGAGATAGATTTGATCCAATGAAGCAGAGATATGTGTGTGATTGTTTGTTAAATGAAAGTGATGTAATATACCATTGTATTATTAAAAGTTATTTATACTTATTCGAGAGATATATTTATGAAATGTGTGTTATTTATTGAGTAATTGTTTTATGAAGGTGACAGTTTTATGACAATGAATAAGTTTAGATGTACAAATTGTGTGGGTGTGCAATTATTTTTCAACTTGTAGTTATCAAATTTCTTTGATAAAGTTCTATTGGCAAAATAGTAGATTATTGCAAAGTCAAGTAAATAAAATATTAGAATTAAAACAATTAAGGACAATTTAAAACACACTAAAACAGAAAACACTTAGAAGGGACGAAACAAACATTAAATTTAAAAGGGGAAGGACTTTTATGCACTACATCTCAGTCTTGGGCACAATGAGTTTTTTATGTGTTATCTATTAGATTTTAGTGGTAAATTTGACAGATGTAGGTTAGCATGTGACAGTTCTTCTTCTGTTTCTCAATACTGCAAGTTAAGTTATCTAGTTTTATGAAATATGCTGATATTAATGAATGTCTATAAATTGTTTCAATTAAGATATCAAAAGTAAATTGATGTGTTTAATATTGGCATACTTTAACAATCTTTAATTAATTAAATTTAAATGTAACAATACGAATAATTGAAATACATCCCACATTATAACTAACTCAGTCTAATGTCCAAATTACTGAACAAATTAAAGTGATTCTTTGGCAACTGAACATGTACATTTTATAATCAAATGTATAACAAGTTTACAAAAGTTTTTTATTTTTATTTGAAATTATTGTTGCTGTGAGTTATCTGTCATGGTGTTTTTAAATATTTTAGATATTTAATTCAAATTCTGATATATTAATATATTAATATCTGATATATTAATATGTAACCAAAGCAACAAATGGATAATTATTGATGGTAATTAATTTATGGGCTCAAGAAATTGACTGAATTATAAAGCCTTCAATAATTAGTTGGTAGTTCTAATATCTGACAGTTGGAACCGGAAATTGTTATACGAACAGGTAGGAAGATCCTCTATTTAAACCGGTATAAAGTAAATTTATTCTTATTTCAATTTTTCGTGTCATATGAACAGATATTCCTCACACCGACATGAACAATGGTGAGTTTGTACAATTGTTTTAAGTAACACTTTAAAATTTTTTTAAATAATAGCTGTTTATGAAAGTTAATATTTCCATTTGAAATGTAAATTTGTGTATATTCAATTAATACAGCTAGTCTGAACGATTTACATGTTATGTTGGGAATCCTCAAACCACGTGTTGAGTTTGAAATCAAAAATTTTTGTAAGATGAGTATATTTCGGAACCAGATGTAATGTAATAATAATTGTGGGTTAAATAAGTTGAGGTACCATACCAGTTCAATACAGTAGATATAGTAGGCTGCTTTGAGCGCAACCCCTAAATTGCAACCCCTAAAATCGCAACCCCCGGTCGTAAGTTCCAAACGGCTTAACGTAGGATGACGTACGAGGGCTCGTTGGAAAGGGGATGAAAAATGGGGTTGAATGCAGTATGTGCCGTGCGCATCGGAGCATGCCAAAAGGTCATTATGGGGTATCTTCGTTTCTATTGGTCCGATCGGGGCGTACGAGGACTCGTTGGAAAGGGGATGAAAAATGGGGTTGAATGCAGTATGTGCCGTGCGCATCGGAGCATGCCAAAAGGTCATTATGGGGTATCTTCGTTTCTATTGGTCCGATCGTGACGTACGAGGGCTCGTTGGAAAGGGGATGAAAAATGGGGTTGAACGCAGTATGTGCCGTGCGCATAGGTCAATGCCAAAAGGTCATTATGGGGTATCTTCGTTTCTATTGGTCCGATCGTGACGTACGAGGTCTCGTTGGAACGGGGAGAAGGCAGGGAGACAAAAAACAAAGATGGAGGCGTTGCCAAATGGGCGCTAAAACGTATATTCGTTGCTATTGGTCTGATTTTGACGTATGAGGTGTCAAAGCGTTGGATGTCACGTGTCATTCGACGCAGGACGTGACATTTGTCACAGAACGTGACATTTGACGCAGGACGTGAAATGTCACGTGAAATGATGTGACATTCGACGTAGGACGTGACATTTGACGCAGGACATGTCATTTGACGCAGGATGTGACATTTGACATAGATCGTACAATGTCACGTGAATTGACGTGACATTCGACGCAGAACGTGAATTGACGTGATATTCAACGCAGGACGTGACACGAGGGCTTGATGGAACGGGGATGAGACGGGGAATACTTTGACACAAAAAACAAAGATGGCAGCATTGCCAAATGGGCGCTAGAATGCATCTTTGTTGCTATTGGCATGATTTTGACGTATGAGGTGTCAAAGCACAGATACCATGTCAACGATCGGTATGAACATTCTTCTTCTTCTTTTTCTTTTCCGGACAGTGGCTAAGAGAACGTTGACGAAGGACGTGACATTCGACGCAGGACGTGACAGTTATGTGACATTCAACACAGAACGTGAAATGTCGTGAAATTTGACGCAGGAGGTGACAGGTATGTGACATTCAACACAGAACGTGAAATGTCTCGTGACATTTGACGCAGGACGTGACATTCGACGTAAGACGTGTCATATATGTGGCATTCGACACAAAACGTGAAATGTCACGTGAATTGACGTGACATTCGACGCAGGACGTGACATTCGACGCAGGACGTGACATTTATGTGACATTCAACACAGGATGTGACATTCGACGTAAGACGTGTCATTTATGTGGCATTCGACACAAAACGTGATATGTCACGTGAATTGACGTGACATTCGACGCAGGACGTGACATTCGACGCAGGACGTGACATTTATGTGACATTCGACACAAAACGTGAAATGTCACGTGAATTGACGTGACATTCGACGTGGGACGTGAAATGTCGTGACGTGTGACGTTGTGACGTGACGTTTGACATTTTAAAAGACAAAGACACAATAACAGAGGACAACAGAGGGTAGCAGAGGGTAACAGAGGGTAGCAGAGGGTAACAGAGCGTAGCAGAGGTACACAGAGGGTAACAGAGCGTCATAACAGAGACATTCAGATGCCTTCAGTGACACATATGCAGCGGCACGAGGGAAATACCAGCGTAAAATCGTTTTATTCCACTTCGAACGAATGGCATAGTTATTGACGCTAACAGAACATCGAGGCTTATTCGTAATCATATTCATAACAATTCGGGTGATATACAAAATTAGCGAATACAAATGGTAAGTTGAATACTATATTTTATCTACGGCATTTCGGGCAATATTTTATTTGTAGGTTGGTATTGTGCTTCGGTAAATATATATTTCCACCAACAATCCGTACCAGTTAAACTGACACTACAGCATCTCATACAAAATAGGTTAAATATAGAATTAAAAACAATTAACATAAAAAAACCTATATAAGTATCAACGTTAAATTCGACGATAATGCTTAGTCACGGTACAGCTGAAAGTAAAAAACCATTGAAAAGCCACTCATAAATGTCAAATATGCTTTACAGAGGTACAATGCTAAACATATAATAAAACAATGTTAAATACTACCAAAATAAATACCTGCAAAAAAAACACCCTACAAAGAAAGAAGAAGCAGAAAGAACGAAAAGCATATCTTAAAACAGAAGAGGTACTAATGTGTGCAACAAGTAAAAAAAAAAGTAATAAACACGTACTGACAGATAGCAAATAACCTTCAAATAAAATCGAGATGCAATGAAGTAATAAAACACTTATCTACGGATAGGAACTAATAATCAAAGCAGTCAACATGCAATGAAAAATGCATTAAAAAACATCAAACTTATAAGAGGCATCATGCAAAAAGTAATAAGCACCAACAGACTAATAGGAAATAATAATCAAAGCATTTGATATGCAATGAATATACATTAAAAAAAATCATCAAAATTATAAGGGGAAACATGCAAAACAGTAATAATCACCTACCCGTCGGAAAGGTAATAAAATACAGTTAATACAATAAATCATAATGAAATATGTTAAAAACGAGACATGAGACAGAAAATTGGCGACAATTAACAAAGAACATAAAAAAACGTTTACAAATAGCTGAGTACATATCCGATATACGTAATCTTTGAAAAACGAGACAAAAAGATGGAACTTCTGTGAAATATGTTAAAATACAATAAAACTATGTAAACTATAGTTAGAAAATTAATACCTACAAAGAAATAAGCAAAAAATATATATACCGAACAAACATATCTTAAAACAGAAGAGGTGCTAATGTGTAAAACAAGAAGGAATACAACCTCAAGGCAAATACACTGTCTCACAAAAAAAGCAAAGAACAAAGCCGCCTTGTAAATGTCGTGAAAAATACATTAAAAAACATCAAAAACATACACATAAAATGTAAAAAATGGAGAAAGCAATCTAGCATTTAACATGTAATCATATCAATAAAAAACAACACAAAGGACAAGAGGTGTTATACATAAACAAAAATTACTAGTTACTCCCCGACGGTAAAATAAATTACCAAAATACTGCTAAAGGTAAAGGTAAAAACAGTGCCAAAATAGTAGAGTATAGCTAGACGTAATCTTTGGAAAAAATGAGACAACCGAACGAAAATCTGTAAAATATGCTCAAATATAATAAACTTATGTAAACTGCCGTCGCAAATAAAGAACTACAAAGAAATACACAAATATACTTAGGTAATATGCTAAAAAATATAATAAATACTACATGCAAATTATTGACAAAAATAAATACCCGCAAAAGTAAAGCAAAAAAAAGTTAAATAAATACCGAATTACATGAAAACTATGTAAATTACAGTCACAAATAAATACGTGCAAAAAAAAAATAAGAAAAATAAAAACACATACCCTAAAATCCAGAATACAGCATGCGTGGATGTAAATACAAGCAACCGTATATCACATATTACCTTCTTTAGAACTGAAGACACTCTAGAAACAGGCAGTATGTAATACTCATTACTTGTCTGATTAAACACTATTTGCGAAAACACTTACACTAACACAGCGACCACAATGTTCTCAGAAAATAACACAGAAAACAGTAGACACACGCCGTTTTTACTGTTAAATATCACAGAATACTAGCGGTATGTAACAATATAGTTTCTGAAACGATACGACGTATAATTTTTATGACTGAACACTTACCTACATACTGATTTAAAAATGTATACCAAGTCTTTCCAGCCCGTGCATCTATAACAAAAATCCTTCAAAAAGCCGATAACTTGACCAAAGCACATAAACATGTTTACTACCTTTGAATAATAGTCTATAAGGAACTATGAAAAATAACTGAAGGCACGCTTCTTATCAGGATATGTGGTTTTCAATCTAACTACGAGACTGCAAGAAAACGATAACTAATAATGTACTACACAAAAAACAATTTTTATCATCTGTACTTTTAAAATGAAATTAGGAAATAGCAATTACCTAAATATGCATATTATTATACAGTAATGATGTCCGCTCGATTGCACCCCCCTAAAATAGTACCAGATAGCCAATAAGACCTGTCGTTCGATAGATCCAATAATATGTTATTGGTATTGACCAAAAATACAAACTTGTAAATTAACAACAAAGAATATTAAAAATGTAGCGAGTACATACCCAGACAGGCGTAATCTTTGAAAAAACAAACGACAACCAAAACAAAAATTTGTGAAATATGTTCAAATACAACAAAACTATGTAAACTACAGTCACAAATAAAGAACTGTAAAGAACTAGACAAATACTTATACAGGGGTAATAGGCTAAAGATATAATAAAACTATGTTAAATAATGTCAAAATAAATACCTGCAAAGAAAAAATACGCAAAATATAATGTAAAAAATACTAAAATATATAATAAACTATGTAAACTACAGTAAAAATAAACACTCTACAAAAAAGAAGAAGCAAAAAAAACAATAATGAAAAACATGGCTAAAATAAAAGAGGTACTAATGTGTACAACAAGTTAAAAAATAATAAACACGTACTGACAGGGGGCAAATGTTAAAATTATATCGACATGCAATGAAGTACTAAAACATCTATCGACAGATAGGAACTAATGATCAAAGCAGTCGACATTCAATGAAAAATACATTAAAACATTAAACTTATAAGAGGCAAGACGCAAAAAGTAATAAGCATCAACCGACTAATAGGAAATAATGATCAAAGCAGGTGACATGCAATGAAAATATATTAAAACAGATCAAAATTATAAGAAAAAACATGCAAACACCAATAAACACCTACTTGTTGGAAAGGTAATAAAATATGGTTAATACAATAAAAACATACCGAATTATGCTAAAAACGAGACATGAGTCGGAAAATTAGCTACAAATGACAAAGAACATCAAAAAACATTTACAAATAGCTGGGTAGATCTAGACGTAATCTTTCGAAAAACGAGTAAAAAAGGTTTGAAATAATGATCACAAGCAGTTCACATCAAAGAAAATACGGTAAACATACTTTACAACATACTCAATTACACAAACAGGACATGAACCTGTAAATTAACAAAAAAAAAAATATATTAAAAACGTAGCGAGTACATACATAGTCAGACGTAATCTTTGAAAAACGAGAGACAACCGAACAAAAATTTGTGAGATATGCTCAAATACAACAAAACTATGTAAACTACAATCAGAAATAAAGAACTGTAAAGAACTAGACAACTACTTATATTGGGGTAATATGCTAAATATATAATAAAACTATGTTAAATACTGTCAAAATAAATACACGCAAAGAAAAAAAAATAAGCAAAATATAACGTAAAAATGCTGAAATGTAATAAACTATGTAAAATACGGTAAAAAACACCCTACAAAGAAAGAAGAAGCAAAAAACAATGATGAAAATATTAGCTTAAATATAAGAGGTTCTAATGTGTAGAACAAGTAAATAAGTAATAACCACGTACTGACTGGTATCAAATAATGTTCAAATAAAATCGACATGCAATGAAGTACTAATATACTTATCGAGGGATAGGTACTAATGATCAAAGCAATCGACATTCAATGAAAAATACATTAAAAAACATCAAACTTATACCTAAAAAGTAATAAGCACCAACCGACTAATAGGAAATAATGATCAAAGCAGGTGACATGCAATCAAAATATATTAAAACATATCAAAATTATAAAAGGAAACATGCAAAACAGTAATAAACACCTAACCGTGGAAAAGGTAATACAATACAGTTAATACAATTAAAAGATATTGAATTGTGCTAAAAACGAGACTTGGGACAGAAAATTATTACCAATAGCTGAGTACATATCTGATAGACGTAATCTTTGAAAAAACGAGGCAAAAAAAAGGCGGTACTTCTGTGAAATATGTTAAATTAAAATAAAACCATGTAAACTACATTTAAAAAATAAATACCTGCAAAGAAATCAGAAAAAAAAAATAATAATAACGAAGAAACATATCTTAAAACAGAAGAGATGCTAATGTGTAAAACAAAAAGAAATACAACCTCACAACAAATATATAGTCTCACGAAAAAAAGTAAAGGGCAAAGCACCCTAAACACATAATCAATAAAAAAAAAACAGTAGAAATCATTATTCCTAGAAGCCGCAAAAAGAAATAATACATAAAGTTGTCGAAATACCGTGAAAAATACATTAAAAACATCACAAAACATACACACAAAATGTAAAAAGCAATCTGGCATTTAACATGTAATCGTAGTAATAAAAAACATCAAAAATACAAGAAGTGTTATGCATAATCAAAAATTACTAGTCACAATCTGACGACAAAAGAAATTAGTGCATATGTCGTCGAAATACAGTGAAAATACAAAAATATCTATCAAAATACCGCTAAAGGTACAGGTAATAACAGTGCCAAAATAGTAGACTAGAGCTAGACATAATCTTTGGAAAAAATGAGACAAACCGAACGAAAAATCTGTGAAATATGTTCAAATACAATAAACTTATGTAAACTGCTGTCACAAATAAAGAACCGCAAAGAAATACATAAATACTACATGTAAATTATTGTCAAAAATTAATACCTGCAAAGAAAGAAAGCAAAATATAACGTGAAAAATGCTAAAATATAATAAAACTAGGTAAATTACAGTCACAAATAAATACGTCCAAAAGAAATACACAAATATACAGGGTAATATGCTAAAAAATAATAATAAATACTTCATGTAAATTATTGTCAAAAATCAATACCTGCAAAAAAAGAAGCAAAATATAACGTGAAAAACTGCTAAAATATAATAAAACTATGTAAATTACATTCACAAATAAATATCTGCAAAAGAAATAAGCAAATATATGACGAAGAACACGCACACTACTGCTGCAGAAGCCTGATACTGTCTATGTACAAAACACGGCGACCTAAGTGTCCTCAGAAATTAACACAGAAACAGTAGACACACTAACAATGGAGATATGTTGGAAATGCTACAGACTCTGTCACTTTAGTCTCACACGCCGTTTGTACTGTTAAATATCAGAGAATACTAGCGGTGTGTAACAATATAGTTTCTGAACGATACAACATCTAATTTTGATGACTGAACACTTACATACTAATTTGAAAACTGTACAACCCATACATCGATAACAAAAAATCCTTCAAAAACAAACACTTAAACATATTTACTACTTTGGCAAATTTTCTAGACTGGGAATATGACCAAATAATGGACTACACAATATTCTTTCAGGAAATGCTCTTTTCGATCTAACACGAGACTACGAAAACGATAACTAGTAATGTACTATACAAAAAGCAATTAACTTTATCATCTGTAGTTTTAAAATAAAATTAGGAAATAACAAAAACCTAAATATGCATATAATTATTCAGCAATGATGTCTGCTAGATTGGACTACTAAAATAGTACCAAATAGCGAATAAGGCCTCTCGTTCGATAGATTCAATAATATGTTATTGTTATTAACCAAAAAATCAACAAAATCGACAGCTTTAACAAAAACACAAAAAATCAGTGTAATAAAACCACTGACATACGAAAAGACCGATATTATCGATCAACAAATCCAATAGCGATTGATAGGGTCTGTGACATGCAACCGCAAGGACAATACCTGAAGGTCACTAAGCCTGCAACATCCAAACGGTTCAACGTTCAAAAACGTGCAAAGTATTGATGGAAAGAGGAGGTGGTAACAAATATGTTAAGATAAAAATAAAACGCAAAGACATTGCCAAAACCATACCCAAACGGGTCAACGAATACAAAATGCAAGATATCGAAGGAAATGGAGGTGGTAACACATATGTTAAAATAAAAATAAAACGCAAAGACATTGAAAAAACGCTACTAAGCTTGTAACGTCCAAACGGCTCAACGTACAACAATCAGCTACTAAATGTCATCGGCAAATAGAATACCAAATTTTTTTAGTATCGAATACCGAATAAAGAAATTTTACGTTAGGAGCACATACTAGAAGAGGAAAGTCACTCACATTTAAGATTAACTGATACCATTCTTTTGGTGACTCTGCATAATTCTTTGCCATATCCTCTGGCGAAAGAGCATTAATGTCGTTGACACTCAAAAGACAGGATAGTCTTTTGTCTCTGTCTCATTAGACTCATTAGACTAAAAGAGTCCTTACGAAGTCGTTAAATATATCTTCCAGTACAGCATCGCCTCCGTAATTAATTATTTCGGGTATGAACAATTAACGCGGTCAAAGGTCAAAGTATGTCTTAAGATGGTAAATATATTAGGTTAGAAGGTCTCTGCGTACCGCTGTCTACGTGTCACAGATGGCTCTGTGCGCCTCTGCATGTCTCAGCGTACTTTTTGTCTACGTGTCATAGATGGCTCTGTGTGCTTCTGAATGTCTCTGCGTCAAATGTCGCGTGATTCACGTCATACGTCAAATATCACATAATATGTCACATTTTATGTCAAACGTCACGTTATATATCTAATGTCACGTATTATGTCACGTCATACGTCAAATATCACATAATATGTCATATTAATTTGTTGGGTTAGGTATTACTTAACAGACGCGTAGTTGTGGTTAATTTATTAGGTTAGGTAGTGCCGCGAAGCGACCCGACCTAACCTAATAAATTAACCACAACTACGCGTCTGTTAAGTAATACCTAACCCAACAAATTAATATGACATATTATGTGATATTTGACGTATGACGTGACATAATACGTGACATTAGATATATAACGTGACGTTTGACATAAAATGTGACATATTATGTGATATTTGACGTATGACGTGAATCACGCGACATTTGACGCAGAGACATTCAGAAGCACACAGAGCCATCTATGACACGTAGACAAAAAGTACGCTGAGACATGCAGAGGCGCACAGAGCCATCTGTGACACGTAGACAGCGGTACGCAGAGACCTTCTAACCTAATATATTTACCATCTTAAGACATACTTTGACCTTTGACCGCGTTAATTGTTCATACCCGAAATAATTAATTACGGAGGCGATGCTGTACTGGAAGATATATTTAACGACTTCGTAAGGACTCTTTTAGTCTAATGAGTCTAATGAGACAGAGACAAAAGACTATCCTGTCTTTTGAGTGTCAACGACATTAATGCTCTTTCGCCAGAGGATATGGCAAAGAATTATGCAGAGTCACCAAAAGAATGGTATCAGTTAATCTTAAATGTGAGTGACTTTCCTCTTCTAGTATGTGCTCCTAACGTAAAATTTCTTTATTCGGTATTCGATACTAAAAAAATTTGGTATTCTATTTGCCGATGACATTTAGTAGCTGATTGTTGTACGTTGAGCCGTTTGGACGTTACAAGCTTAGTAGCGTTTTTTCAATGTCTTTGCGTTTTATTTTTATTTTAACATATGTGTTACCACCTCCATTTCCTTCGATATCTTGCATTTTGTATTCGTTGACCCGTTTGGGTATGGTTTTGGCAATGTCTTTGCGTTTTATTTTTATCTTAACATATTTGTTACCACCTCCTCTTTCCATCAATACTTTGCACGTTTTTGAACGTTGAACCGTTTGGATGTTGCAGGCTTAGTGACCTTCAGGTATTGTCCTTGCGGTTGCATGTCACAGACCCTATCAATCGCTATTGGTTTTGTTGATCGATAATATCGGTCTTTTCGTATGTCAGTGGTTTTATTACACTGATTTTTTGTGTTTTTGTTAAAGCTGTCGATTTTGTTGATTTTTTGGTTAATAACAATAACATATTATTGAATCTATCGAACGAGAGGCCTTATTCGCTATTTGGTACTATTTTAGTAGTCCAATCTAGCAGACATCATTGCTGAATAATTATATGCATATTTAGGTTTTTGTTATTTCCTAATTTTATTTTAAAACTACAGATGATAAAGTTAATTGCTTTTTGTATAGTACATTACTAGTTATCGTTTTCGTAGTCTCGTGTTAGATCGAAAAGAGCATTTCCTGAAAGAATATTGTGTAGTCCATTATTTGGTCATATTCCCAGTCTAGAAAATTTGCCAAAGTAGTAAATATGTTTAAGTGTTTGTTTTTGAAGGATTTTTTGTTATCGATGTATGGGTTGTACAGTTTTCAAATTAGTATGTAAGTGTTCAGTCATCAAAATTAGATGTTGTATCGTTCAGAAACTATATTGTTACACACCGCTAGTATTCTCTGATATTTAACAGTACAAACGGCGTGTGAGACTAAAGTGACAGAGTCTGTAGCATTTCCAACATATCTCCATTGTTAGTGTGTCTACTGTTTCTGTGTTAATTTCTGAGGACACTTAGGTCGCCGTGTTTTGTACATAGACAGTATCAGGCTTCTGCAGCAGTAGTGTGCGTGTTCTTCGTCATATATTTGCTTATTTCTTTTGCAGATATTTATTTGTGAATGTAATTTACATAGTTTTATTATATTTTAGCAGTTTTTCACGTTATATTTTGCTTCTTTTTTTGCAGGTATTGATTTTTGACAATAATTTACATGAAGTATTTATTATTATTTTTTAGCATATTACCCTGTATATTTGTGTATTTCTTTTGGACGTATTTATTTGTGACTGTAATTTACCTAGTTTTATTATATTTTAGCATTTTTCACGTTATATTTTGCTTTCTTTCTTTGCAGGTATTAATTTTTGACAATAATTTACATGTAGTATTTATGTATTTCTTTGCGGTTCTTTATTTGTGACAGCAGTTTACATAAGTTTATTGTATTTGAACATATTTCACAGATTTTTCGTTCGGTTTGTCTCATTTTTTCCAAAGATTATGTCTAGCTCTAGTCTACTATTTTGGCACTGTTATTACCTGTACCTTTAGCGGTATTTTGATAGATATTTTTGTATTTTCACTGTATTTCGACGACATATGCACTAATTTCTTTTGTCGTCAGATTGTGACTAGTAATTTTTGATTATGCATAACACTTCTTGTATTTTTGATGTTTTTTATTACTACGATTACATGTTAAATG
Source organism: Diabrotica balteata (assembly GCA_918026665.1). Taxonomy (NCBI): domain Eukaryota; kingdom Metazoa; phylum Arthropoda; class Insecta; order Coleoptera; family Chrysomelidae; genus Diabrotica; species Diabrotica balteata. Next base: position 37,800,357 of record OU898284.1, read on the forward strand.
CCAGATTGCTTTTTACATTTTGTGTGTATGTTTTGTGATGTTTTTAATGTATTTTTCACGGTATTTCGACAACTTTATGTATTATTTCTTTTTGCGGCTTCTAGGAATAATGATTTCTACTGTTTTTTTTTTATTGATTATGTGTTTAGGGTGCTTTGCCCTTTACTTTTTTTCGTGAGACTATATATTTGTTGTGAGGTTGTATTTCTTTTTGTTTTACACATTAGCATCTCTTCTGTTTTAAGATATGTTTCTTCGTTATTATTATTTTTTTTTCTGATTTCTTTGCAGGTATTTATTTTTTAAATGTAGTTTACATGGTTTTATTTTAATTTAACATATTTCACAGAAGTACCGCCTTTTTTTTGCCTCGTTTTTTCAAAGATTACGTCTATCAGATATGTACTCAGCTATTGGTAATAATTTTCTGTCCCAAGTCTCGTTTTTAGCACAATTCAATATCTTTTAATTGTATTAACTGTATTGTATTACCTTTTCCACGGTTAGGTGTTTATTACTGTTTTGCATGTTTCCTTTTATAATTTTGATATGTTTTAATATATTTTGATTGCATGTCACCTGCTTTGATCATTATTTCCTATTAGTCGGTTGGTGCTTATTACTTTTTAGGTATAAGTTTGATGTTTTTTAATGTATTTTTCATTGAATGTCGATTGCTTTGATCATTAGTACCTATCCCTCGATAAGTATATTAGTACTTCATTGCATGTCGATTTTATTTGAACATTATTTGATACCAGTCAGTACGTGGTTATTACTTATTTACTTGTTCTACACATTAGAACCTCTTATATTTAAGCTAATATTTTCATCATTGTTTTTTGCTTCTTCTTTCTTTGTAGGGTGTTTTTTACCGTATTTTACATAGTTTATTACATTTCAGCATTTTTACGTTATATTTTGCTTATTTTTTTTTCTTTGCGTGTATTTATTTTGACAGTATTTAACATAGTTTTATTATATATTTAGCATATTACCCCAATATAAGTAGTTGTCTAGTTCTTTACAGTTCTTTATTTCTGATTGTAGTTTACATAGTTTTGTTGTATTTGAGCATATCTCACAAATTTTTGTTCGGTTGTCTCTCGTTTTTCAAAGATTACGTCTGACTATGTATGTACTCGCTACGTTTTTAATATATTTTTTTTTTTTGTTAATTTACAGGTTCATGTCCTGTTTGTGTAATTGAGTATGTTGTAAAGTATGTTTACCGTATTTTCTTTGATGTGAACTGCTTGTGATCATTATTTCAAACCTTTTTTACTCGTTTTTCGAAAGATTACGTCTAGATCTACCCAGCTATTTGTAAATGTTTTTTGATGTTCTTTGTCATTTGTAGCTAATTTTCCGACTCATGTCTCGTTTTTAGCATAATTCGGTATGTTTTTATTGTATTAACCATATTTTATTACCTTTCCAACAAGTAGGTGTTTATTGGTGTTTGCATGTTTTTTCTTATAATTTTGATCTGTTTTAATATATTTTCATTGCATGTCACCTGCTTTGATCATTATTTCCTATTAGTCGGTTGATGCTTATTACTTTTTGCGTCTTGCCTCTTATAAGTTTAATGTTTTAATGTATTTTTCATTGAATGTCGACTGCTTTGATCATTAGTTCCTATCTGTCGATAGATGTTTTAGTACTTCATTGCATGTCGATATAATTTTAACATTTGCCCCCTGTCAGTACGTGTTTATTATTTTTTAACTTGTTGTACACATTAGTACCTCTTTTATTTTAGCCATGTTTTTCATTATTGTTTTTTTTTGCTTCTTCTTTTTTGTAGAGTGTTTATTTTTACTGTAGTTTACATAGTTTATTATATATTTTAGTATTTTTTACATTATATTTTGCGTATTTTTTCTTTGCAGGTATTTATTTTGACATTATTTAACATAGTTTTATTATATCTTTAGCCTATTACCCCTGTATAAGTATTTGTCTAGTTCTTTACAGTTCTTTATTTGTGACTGTAGTTTACATTGTTTTGTTGTATTTGAACATATTTCACAAATTTTTGTTTTGGTTGTCGTTTGTTTTTTCAAAGATTACGCCTGTCTGGGTATGTACTCGCTACATTTTTAATATTCTTTGTTGTTAATTTACAAGTTTGTATTTTTGGTCAATACCAATAACATATTATTGGATCTATCGAACGACAGGTCTTATTGGCTATCTGGTACTATTTTAGGGGGGTGCAATCGAGCGGACATCATTACTGTATAATAATATGCATATTTAGGTAATTGCTATTTCCTAATTTCATTTTAAAAGTACAGATGATAAAAATTGTTTTTTGTGTAGTACATTATTAGTTATCGTTTTCTTGCAGTCTCGTAGTTAGATTGAAAACCACATATCCTGATAAGAAGCGTGCCTTCAGTTATTTTTCATAGTTCCTTATAGACTATTATTCAAAGGTAGTAAACATGTTTATGTGCTTTGGTCAAGTTATCGGCTTTTTGAAGGATTTTTGTTATAGATGCACGGGCTGGAAAGACTTGGTATACATTTTTAAATCAGTATGTAGGTAAGTGTTCAGTCATAAAAATTATACGTCGTATCGTTTCAGAAACTATATTGTTACATACCGCTAGTATTCTGTGATATTTAACAGTAAAAACGGCGTGTGTCTACTGTTTTCTGTGTTATTTTCTGAGAACATTGTGGTCGCTGTGTTAGTGTAAGTGTTTTCGCAAATAGTGTTTAATCAGACAAGTAATGAGTATTACATACTGCCTGTTTCTAGAGTGTCTTCAGTTCTAAAGAAGGTAATATGTGATATACGGTTGCTTGTATTTACATCCACGCATGCTGTATTCTGGATTTTAGGGTATGTGTTTTTATTTTTCTTATTTTTTTTTTTGCACGTATTTATTTGTGACTGTAATTTACATAGTTTTCATGTAATTCGGTATTTATTTAACTTTTTTTTGCTTTACTTTTGCGGGTATTTATTTTTGTCAATAATTTGCATGTAGTATTTATTATATTTTTTAGCATATTACCTAAGTATATTTGTGTATTTCTTTGTAGTTCTTTATTTGCGACGGCAGTTTACATAAGTTTATTATATTTGAGCATATTTTACAGATTTTCGTTCGGTTGTCTCATTTTTTCCAAAGATTACGTCTAGCTATACTCTACTATTTTGGCACTGTTTTTACCTTTACCTTTAGCAGTATTTTGGTAATTTATTTTACCGTCGGGGAGTAACTAGTAATTTTTGTTTATGTATAACACCTCTTGTCCTTTGTGTTGTTTTTTATTGATATGATTACATGTTAAATGCTAGATTGCTTTCTCCATTTTTTACATTTTATGTGTATGTTTTTGATGTTTTTTAATGTATTTTTCACGACATTTACAAGGCGGCTTTGTTCTTTGCTTTTTTTGTGAGACAGTGTATTTGCCTTGAGGTTGTATTCCTTCTTGTTTTACACATTAGCACCTCTTCTGTTTTAAGATATGTTTGTTCGGTATATATATTTTTTGCTTATTTCTTTGTAGGTATTAATTTTCTAACTATAGTTTACATAGTTTTATTGTATTTTAACATATTTCACAGAAGTTCCATCTTTTTGTCTCGTTTTTCAAAGATTACGTATATCGGATATGTACTCAGCTATTTGTAAACGTTTTTTTATGTTCTTTGTTAATTGTCGCCAATTTTCTGTCTCATGTCTCGTTTTTAACATATTTCATTATGATTTATTGTATTAACTGTATTTTATTACCTTTCCGACGGGTAGGTGATTATTACTGTTTTGCATGTTTCCCCTTATAATTTTGATGATTTTTTTTTAATGTATATTCATTGCATATCAAATGCTTTGATTATTATTTCCTATTAGTCTGTTGGTGCTTATTACTTTTTGCATGATGCCTCTTATAAGTTTGATGTTTTTTAATGCATTTTTCATTGCATGTTGACTGCTTTGATTATTAGTTCCTATCCGTAGATAAGTGTTTTATTACTTCATTGCATCTCGATTTTATTTGAAGGTTATTTGCTATCTGTCAGTACGTGTTTATTACTTTTTTTTTTACTTGTTGCACACATTAGTACCTCTTCTGTTTTAAGATATGCTTTTCGTTCTTTCTGCTTCTTCTTTCTTTGTAGGGTGTTTTTTTGCAGGTATTTATTTTGGTAGTATTTAACATTGTTTTATTATATGTTTAGCATTGTACCTCTGTAAAGCATATTTGACATTTATGAGTGGCTTTTCAATGGTTTTTTACTTTCAGCTGTACCGTGACTAAGCATTATCGTCGAATTTAACGTTGATACTTATATAGGTTTTTTTATGTTAATTGTTTTTAATTCTATATTTAACCTATTTTGTATGAGATGCTGTAGTGTCAGTTTAACTGGTACGGATTGTTGGTGGAAATATATATTTACCGAAGCACAATACCAACCTACAAATAAAATATTGCCCGAAATGCCGTAGATAAAATATAGTATTCAACTTACCATTTGTATTCGCTAATTTTGTATATCACCCGAATTGTTATGAATATGATTACGAATAAGCCTCGATGTTCTGTTAGCGTCAATAACTATGCCATTCGTTCGAAGTGGAATAAAACGATTTTACGCTGGTATTTCCCTCGTGCCGCTGCATATGTGTCACTGAAGGCATCTGAATGTCTCTGTTATGACGCTCTGTTACCCTCTGTGTACCTCTGCTACGCTCTGTTACCCTCTGCTACCCTCTGTTACCCTCTGCTACCCTCTGTTGTCCTCTGTTATTGTGTCTTTGTCTTTTAAAATGTCAAACGTCACGTCACAACGTCACACGTCACGACATTTCACGTCCCACGTCGAATGTCACGTCAATTCACGTGACATTTCACGTTTTGTGTCGAATGTCACATAAATGTCACGTCCTGCGTCGAATGTCACGTCCTGCGTCGAATGTCACGTCAATTCACGTGACATATCACGTTTTGTGTCGAATGCCACATAAATGACACGTCTTACGTCGAATGTCACATCCTGTGTTGAATGTCACATAAATGTCACGTCCTGCGTCGAATGTCACGTCCTGCGTCGAATGTCACGTCAATTCACGTGACATTTCACGTTTTGTGTCGAATGCCACATATATGACACGTCTTACGTCGAATGTCACGTCCTGCGTCAAATGTCACGAGACATTTCACGTTCTGTGTTGAATGTCACATACCTGTCACCTCCTGCGTCAAATTTCACGACATTTCACGTTCTGTGTTGAATGTCACATAACTGTCACGTCCTGCGTCGAATGTCACGTCCTTCGTCAACGTTCTCTTAGCCACTGTCCGGAAAAGAAAAAGAAGAAGAAGAATGTTCATACCGATCGTTGACATGGTATCTGTGCTTTGACACCTCATACGTCAAAATCATGCCAATAGCAACAAAGATGCATTCTAGCGCCCATTTGGCAATGCTGCCATCTTTGTTTTTTGTGTCAAAGTATTCCCCGTCTCATCCCCGTTCCATCAAGCCCTCGTGTCACGTCCTGCGTTGAATATCACGTCAATTCACGTTCTGCGTCGAATGTCACGTCAATTCACGTGACATTGTACGATCTATGTCAAATGTCACATCCTGCGTCAAATGACATGTCCTGCGTCAAATGTCACGTCCTACGTCGAATGTCACATCATTTCACGTGACATTTCACGTCCTGCGTCAAATGTCACGTTCTGTGACAAATGTCACGTCCTGCGTCGAATGACACGTGACATCCAACGCTTTGACACCTCATACGTCAAAATCAGACCAATAGCAACGAATATACGTTTTAGCGCCCATTTGGCAACGCCTCCATCTTTGTTTTTTGTCTCCCTGCCTTCTCCCCGTTCCAACGAGACCTCGTACGTCACGATCGGACCAATAGAAACGAAGATACCCCATAATGACCTTTTGGCATTGACCTATGCGCACGGCACATACTGCGTTCAACCCCATTTTTCATCCCCTTTCCAACGAGCCCTCGTACGTCACGATCGGACCAATAGAAACGAAGATACCCCATAATGACCTTTTGGCATGCTCCGATGCGCACGGCACATACTGCATTCAACCCCATTTTTCATCCCCTTTCCAACGAGTCCTCGTACGCCCCGATCGGACCAATAGAAACGAAGATACCCCATAATGACCTTTTGGCATGCTCCGATGCGCACGGCACATACTGCATTCAACCCCATTTTTCATCCCCTTTCCAACGAGCCCTCGTACGTCATCCTACGTTAAGCCGTTTGGAACTTACGACCGGGGGTTGCGATTTTAGGGGTTGCAATTTAGGGGTTGCGCTCAAAGCAGCCTACTATATCTACTCAATACTAATATTTAATGTAGTTTTTAGGAAAATATTGTTTCTGGTAGTATGTTAAAGAAATTCTGTGAATAAAGAACTAGAACCAAGGGACCAGATTTTAATTTTGATGTAGAAGATTTAAATAATCTAAGAGGTGTATCAAATGCATCTGATTATATATGGGATTCTGAAATAAATGTTGATTTGATTTATAATTTAAAACAGTTTTATTTAGCATCGTCAAACTTTTGGAAAACATTGTTTGAATTTTTAAAGTAAACTATTTGATCATATCTGTATTAAAGTTGACAAATATGCAGTTTATTATTGTTTTGTTTATAAACCGGTTTTAGTCTAACCTGTAAAATTTGAAATTAGAAATTAAAAATAAGAAATCTTCAACTAAAAATGTACATAAATAACGTTATATTTTCAAATCTATGAACAAAACCCCTCTAACATAAACAATCAGCACGTGCTCAGTGATCTGTTTTAGCTCGTAAACAAATTAAATTGCTATGAAGTGAGGTAGGAAAATATCATTCTAATTTAGTACGAATTTGCCTGGGCGTGGCGTATGAGGGGCTGTTAGAATCGGTGCCAGGAAGAAGGTCAAGACCTATAATAAATAGTACATCTCGATGAATATTCATATATGGTGATGTACATGTTTGGTCCAAAATTTATGGAAATATTCGACCGGATATAAGCCTCAGAATATTTAACGGTGTGCGCTAAACACGGCGATATTATTATCGTTAACTACCGTAAAATTTCTCATTTTATGGCCAAATTATCAATAAAGCATTCAGTTATTATGTCAAATATGGTTTGGCAATTAAAACTGCATCCGTTACACCTTGTTCATATAGTATGGAAGATAAATTTGTGTATATTTTTTACGTTGTTTGTGTTTATTATTTGCTAGAAATTATAATAATATATCACATATTCTTCTTCTTGTTACGGTACCACTTCCTTAGGTATGACTTTTTTTATTAACTCCATTGAGTACAACAATCTGCCCATTGGGCATTAAGCATTTGGTGTAGTATAAAATGCAGACATGTAGAGAGTTACTCCAGAGTTACTCCAGATATTACAACAGGTTATAAATTTTTCAATATGTTCATTCACATTTGGCCACCAACAATATGAATGTAACAATATTTTAGTACAAACAATACCATTATTATCTTGTAATTTTCTTTAGAATAACTACTCTATTTTTCAATAGGATGCAATTTTGTTCCATTAACAGTTCGTTTCTATGTTGAAAGTATGGTTTCAGGGATTCATCACTTACTTCCTTGGGCCAAACTAACAAAATAAAATCTTTTACTTTTAATAACAACAAATTCTTGTTTATTTTGTTCACATTCATTTAAGTAATGAATTATTATTTTCATCAAAATTAGATCTGAATTCTTTTTTTATTTCGATTATTAATCTTAAAGTTTCGGGGTTTTCTAATTCCAGCTGACTAGCAAATTCGCTCTGTGAAAAGTAAACTTTTGTCTTCAATTAGGATGTAATATATTTTTTCTACTCTCTTACTAGTAAATTGTCTAATACTTACTATTTGGATGATAAGTAAATGCATCATAACAGATACTGACACGTAATGACTAGCACGTAATAAAAAAAATTACGCTTCAGTTTTATAAAAATGTGTAATATCACATAAGCCTCGTAAGTCAGTTGGTCGAGTTACCATGGAAACGAATTAACAGACGTTATTTTGACAGATTAAAAATTATTAATCTGTCAGTGTAAATATAGTGGTAATTTAATTTTTATTTTTATAAACGAAAATAATCGTAGAAAAAGTATAGTACACAACTTGAGTTGTAAGCTTATTACATGCTTGTAAAATTACTGCGCTCGCCGCTACGCGGCTCGCGCGCAACTTTTTTACTCGCATGTAATAAGCTTCTTACAACTCTCGTTATGTAATATACTATTTTCTACTCTCTTACTAGTAAATTGTATATTACCTACTATTTGGATGCTAAGTAAATGCATCATAACAGATACTGACACGTAATGACTAGCACGTAATAAAAAAAATTACGCTTCAGTTTTATAAAAATGTGTAATATCACATAAGCCTCGTAAGTCAGTTGGTCGAGTTACCATGGAAACGAATTAACAGACGTTATTTTGACAGATTAAAAATTATTAATCTGTCAGTGTAAATATAGTGGTAATTTAATTTTTATTTTTATAAACGAAAATAATCGTAGAAAAAGTATAGTACACAACTTGAGTTGTAAGCTTATTACATGCTTGTAAAATTACTGCGCTCGCCGCTACGCGGCTCGCGCGCAACTTTTTTACTCGCATGTAATAAGCTTCTTACAACTCTCGTTATGTAATATACTATTTTCTACTCTCTTACTAGTAAATTGTATATTACCTACTATTTGGATGCTAAGTAAATGCATCATAACAGATACTGACACGTAATGACTAGCACGTAATAAAAAAAATTACGCTTCAGTTTTATAAAAATGTGTAATATCACATAAGCCTCGTAAGTCAGTTGGTCGAGTTACCATGGAAACGAATTAACAGACGTTATTTTGACAGATTAAAAATTATTAATCTGTCAGTGTAAATATAGTGGTAATTTAATTTTTATTTTTATAAACGAAAATAATCGTAGAAAAAGTATAGTACACAACTTGAGTTGTAAGCTTATTACATGCTTGTAAAATTACTGCGCTCGCCGCTACGCGGCTCGCGCGCAACTTTTTTACTCGCATGTAATAAGCTTCTTACAACTCTCGTTATGTAATATACTATAACCAATTTGTACCCAACAGAGGAGTAAAATTATGACAATAGGCATATAGGCATAATGACACTATGACAATTACTTTCTAAAATGACAATAGGTAATTTTACAAGATTATTTTTATACTTTACTAATACATCAGTTCCTTCCATAATTTTTACTGCCTAACCGGTTAATGTTTTTAAAAAATACTTAACAATATAAATATTTAAAGTTGATAGAAACTTCTTAAAATCCTGTATATGAATTACTGTACGATATGTACCTGTATCAATGTCAAATAAAATTGAAACATCACACTACAATAGTAATGGGCGACTTCAATGCCAAAGTTGGCCAGGGAAGAGTGGATGGATATGTGGGGGAATATGGTCTAGAAAATAGAAATGAACGTTTGACACAATTTTGACAGACGGAAGAATTTGTAGCTAATACTTGAAAGCTTGAAACTTAACTTGAAAGCTAATACACTTTTTAAGCTACCAAAAAGAAGATTGTATACATGGAAACCTCCCGGTGATACAACGAATATAATAATCTGAAATAAAATTGACTTTGTCCTTATTAGACAAAGATTTCGTAATTCTATACTGTCTGCCAAAACTTACCCTGGAGCAGACATCGGTTCAGACCATAACCCCATAGTAGTCACATTACGAACCAAATTGAAACTGGTTAAAAACCCACACAAAGTAGAATTGATATTAAGAGATTAAGGAACCACAAACAAAGGAACAAACTGTAAAAACTCTTACTGAAAATCTACGTAATGCCCAAGAACTGAATAAAAGTAGCTATAACATTGATCAGAAATGGGAAAATATAAAAGTAGCAATAATTAAAACAGCAAATGAAAACTTAAAACCAAAGAATAGAAAACATAAAGACTGGATGACTGAAGAAATACTACTATTAATGAATGAAAGAAAATCATTCAAAACAAAAAATCCAATTAAATATAATGAAACTGATCGATTAATTAAAAAGAGAATAAAAGAAGCTAAGGAGAGAATGTTACATGAGCAGTGCCAAGAACTAGAAGAAATTGAGAAAAAATATGACTTTTTTAACATGCATAAAAGAATTAGAGAATTAACAGGAATGAGAAAAACACTTCAAACTAGGCAACTAAGAGATGAAAGTGGTGCACTTATAACAGATATAAACCAAAAAATGCAGAGATGGACACAATATATAGCACAACTTTTTGAAGACAAAGAGAGAACAGAAGCACCAAAAGAATTTAAGGATGATACTGGGCCTGACATTATACGAGAAGAAATTGAATATGCAATGAAACAAGCTAAAGGTGGTAATCTCCGGCCTGATAAGTTCCTATCGAATTACTTAAAATTGTGAATACTGAATCTATTGATCTTCTTTTGGATCTATTCAATACCATATATAGAACAGGTATAATACCTAAAGAATGGCTCCAATCAACATTCATACTGCTTCCCAAAAAAGCCAATGCAAAGGAGTGCAATGAACATCGCACCATAGCCTTAATGAGTCATGTCTTGAAATTGTTTTTAAAAGTAATTCACAATAGAATACATAAGAAATTAGATGAAGGCATAAGTAATACACAAATGGGATTTAGGAAAGGACTGGGAACACGAGATGCACTGTTTGCAGTAAGTGTTCTTTCGCAGAGATGCTTAGATATTAATCAGGAAGTATATGCCTGTTTCATTGATTTTGAGAAGGCATTTGACAGAGTGCAGCATAATCGGCTTAAAGAAATTTTATTAAATAAAAACATAGACAGTAGAGACATTAGAATCATCTGTAACCTCTATTGGAACCAAACAGCAAAAGTGAAAGTTGAAAATGAACTGACAGAGGATATCCAGATTCGCCGTGGGGTCCGCCAAGGTGTATTTTATCACCCTTGTTATTCAATTTATACAGTGAAGCCATCTCAGAATTAGCGCTTGCCGAGATCAGTGAGGGCCTTATAATAAACGGTGAGCCACTTAATAACATAAGATATGCTGACGACACCGTCCTTCTGGCAGGAACACTAGAAGAACTGCAACACCTTGCTGAACAACTAAATATATATTGCAACGATTATGGACTAAAAATAAATTTGAAGAAAACCAAGTTCATGGTATTTACAAAAGCACAAAACATCAAAGTTAAGCTAGTACTAGATAATACAGAAATTGAACAAATATCTTCGTACAAATACCTTGGAGCATGGATCACAGAAGATACTGATCAGACAAAAGAAATAAGATGCCGCATTGAAATTGCACGGTCAACTTTTAATAGAATGAGAAAACTTTTTGTAATCGCGATATCAATATATCGCTCCGGATAAGAATGCTTCGATGTTATATTTTCTCTTTTAAAATATCATGGATGGATCGCAAAACAAACGAACAAGTTCTCGAACAACTAGGAAAACAATGCGAAGTTTTAAATTCCATAAAAATCAGGAAATTGGAATACTTGGGGCACATCATGAGAGGTGAAAAATACGAACTACTAAGGAATATAATGCAGGGTAAAATCAAAGGTAGAAGAAGCGTAGGAAGACGTAAAATCTCGTGGCTACGCAATCTCCGTGAATGGTTTGGATGCAGTTCAATTGAACTATTCAGGCGCGTAACCAACAAAATTATAATTGCCAGAATGATTTCCAATCTCCGATAGGAGTGGAACTTAAAGAAGAAGAAGACTAACAAAACAACTATTTATTTAGTTATAAAACGGTTACAAATCATTAAAATAATCTTAGCAGCGTGAACATCCGGAGTTGCTCATCGACATAACATAACCTCATCCAAGCTTGTCTAATTTTTCCAAAGTGTCCTCTGTTCCTATGACATATCCTTTATTATTAAGAACAATGTTATTGTCATATAGTAATGGTCTAGTTAAACTGTTTTAATAGAAGTATGGTTTTTTATTCTCTGCATGTCGTTATTTATGTAGATTGGTTCAACTTTTTTGTTTATATAATTATCATCAGCTCGATCGGATAGCCAAGCGGACTGGGCGGCTGGCTTCTCATTCGCTTCACTGCGAGAGATGTCAGTTCAATCCCCAGCTCGGTGTACAGAAAACAAAAAGGCTAACGCAGCAGTTTAAAATTCTAAATGAATCTGCGGCTTAGTCTAGAATATGCTGGTATCTGATCGGCCTATGGTGGAGCAGTACGGCAGAAGATAAGGGCTTGCGTCTCGGTGATACTCCTCCATAGATCCCTACCGCTTAAATACCGGGTATATATATATATATAATATATATATATATATATATATATTTATTATATTAATTTTATATATATATATATATATATATATATATATATATATAAAATATAAAATTAATGTTTCTTGGGTTTAGGTTCAATAAAGATATGTTACATGTGGAACTAGATTTTATTTTCCATTGCAATCAATCAACGTTTCGGCAGGAAACCCTTGCCTTTGTCAAGATTCTAAAATGTATATATATATAAGGACAAACAGATATTGTAAAATATGTGTATATATATATATATATATATATATATATATAATATATATAATATATGACTTACTTATATTTTTTCGAAAACATCAACAATACGCCCATATAAAAATAATTATATACTAATGACAGTAAACAATGAGATATCAGATATCAACTTTTATATGTCAGTTCGTTAATGTCTGTGTCACGTTTTACGTTTTGGTAAGTCATATATATATATATATATATATATATATATATATATATATATATATATATTTTACAATATCTGTTTGTCCTTATAGGGAAATGTGCCTATGATGGTCCCCTTAAGAAAATAGCTTCATAATAATTTTAATTATTTACTTAGCAGACTTTAAATATGACCACATAACGTCTCGTTATTTGTACAATATGGCAAATGTTTCAAATTTTGCAGAAAAAGTGATGTTAAAAATTTATTCATAATTTACTAAAATCCTGTTAAGGGTCCATCATGGGCATATATGCGCTCATGATGGACCCTTTGGTACGCCCATGATGGACTCGTTGCATTTTGTGTAAAATAATTAAATACCAAATTATTTTATTAGATCAAAAGACATTACAAACGATAAAAAATATTACACATGGTATTTTTAAGAATAAAAAAATTACGCGCACAATTCACACACAAATTGTTTATGTCGAGGATTTACATCTGCACATTCAGTGTGACACCAATTCTTACACACTTGACAACGAATCCATTTTTCATTGGATCGTGAATGCGAAAATAGTTCGTTACAGTAGATGCAAGCTGCATCGTCCGAGTCGCCTTCTACAAAAGAGCATTCACAATCGTCTTCAGAACCACTTGTAGTTGAAACACGAACTTGCCTTTTCACTTTTCTGGCGTCTTGTTTCCTTTTTTTTGCTTCTTTGTCTGCAATTTTTTGTTTTATATCTTCAATTTCTGGCGTTGAATTTAAATATCCTGTTTTACCCCGTTTTCTACCCCTTTTCTGCATTACTTGAGATACTCCAGCTAAAGGAGGAGGACAAATATCTTCTACCGAGATGTTTAGAACTGACGATGATGTTGATTTCTGATCAGTGGGGCTTTTTGATAAACTTTCAATCGAAGAAACATTTTGGCTCCAATGTTCCGGTGGTGACTTCTGGTCAGAACATTCTGGCAGTGGGTTTTGTTCAGAATTTTCTCTATCTGTTGTTATAGACGGCAAAAATTGCCAATCCTCGAAGACATCTGGATTGAATGGTTGTATTCCTGTCTTTTTAAATGCATTGATTGCATTTGATGGTAAAGCACTTTTTAAATACGCTCTATTAAAGAGACTGGCTACTTTAAATTGGGTCACCGTTTTACCTGGATTCTGTCGCAGCCATAATTGAATTTCTTGGCCGTAGTAAATTTGAAGTGGTCTAAAAAATCCTACGTCCAAGGGTTGAACGTGATGAGAACAGTGAGCAGGAAAACAAAACATAATAATACCGTTTTCCTTTGCAAACTGGAGAGCTTCAAAACTTTTGTGACTACCATGGCCATCGAGTAACAACAAAACTTTGTTGGTTTTAGAAGCCTTTGTATACCTTAAAAAATGTTGCAGCCACAAATAGAAAATATCGGAAGTCATCCATCCTTTTTCTTGAGCGAAGGCTATACTTCCAGTAGGTGCATCGATCATAAGTTCATCTTTCTTTCTCTGTCGAGGAAAAATCAAAGCAGGAGGAACATATGTTCCAATTGCATTCATTGCACATACGACCGTAACATGTAGACCGCGCTCTGCACTACTTAAAGCACCAACTTGTTTGCGACCTTTACTAGCATAAATTTTCTGCGATTTCTTTTGCACAGTTGTCAAACCGGACTCGTCCATATTATAAATGTTTTCCGGTGGAAAGTGAAACTCGTCTAATATATTTGCTAATGCAGTAAAATAGGCACATATATTTGGTTTATTAAAAGCTTGAGCCCTTGCCAACGAAGTATTTTCTGGAGTGCGTAATGATATTCGAGGATTTCGCTTTAAAAAGCCTCTGACCCATTTCCAGCCTGCCATCCTGGTTTCCTTATTAAAATTGTGGCTAATATTGTTTCTTTCAGCTACTTCGTATACAAGTTTTCGCAAATCTTTACTAGTCAGGCCAAAAAAACGAGTTTCCATAGTAATAATATGGTCAGCAACTTCCTGTTCAATAGTAGTGGAGAATATTGGTCTTCGTCCTCCCAAATCACCTTTGATACTTCCTTGATGCTTAATAAAGCGCCTTTTCAAAGTCGTTTTTGGAACGTTAAATGTTTTTGCTGCCAGCTTAAACCCCATAGTTTTTTCTTGTATGCTTTTTAAAGCTTGTTGCATATTACTCTCGTTCCACTGTTGCCTTTTTTGTAGAGCCATCCCTGTAAAACATATTATGTTAATCATTAAGTAACAAAAACTGAAGGTGTGTCCAATTTTATTTTCTTTTTCCTATGATGGACCCCTAGTCCGTCATAGGTAACGACACAGGGGTCCATCATAGGCAAATAGACAAGGCAGCAAATTTAATTCTGTTACTTTTGTTTTGACCATTTTAACCTAAAACAAAGTATAGTATTTGACAAAGAAAGTGTAGTCATTTTATACAAAACAAAAGCAACACTTAGCTTAACGTATGTTACCAGTAAAATGCTACTTACCAAAAAAATTTATTAGATCAGCAACGCCAAATTTTAATTTTATTTCACAAATTTACTGTTATAACAGCCACGTGTCTGAAACTTTGCAAATACTAAACTACAAACTTCGTGCGCAAGCGGCAACCGGCGATGTGTATGTAACCGCGCGCTATTTAAAATTACAGCCGGGGGTCCGTCATAGGCAGGGGTCCAATATAGGCACACTTCCCCTGTATATACACATTTTAGAATCTTGACAAAGGCAAGGATTTCCTGCCGAAACGTCGATTGATTGCAATGGAAAATAAAATCTAGTTCCACATGTAACATATCTTATTGAACTTAAACCCAAGAAACATTAATTTTATATTAAATATAATACGGTTCAAGAAACTCAAAACTACAATATATAATATATATATAATATATATATATATATATATATATATATATATATATATATATATAAATATATATATATATATATATATATATATATATATAAATATATATTATATATATATATATATATATATATATATATATATATATATATATATATATAATTATCATCAGCCTTATAAATATTTCTTCTTTTGGTAATGTACCCGAAAATAAACAGAAAATTAATGGAAAAACAAGCCATAGACGATTAAATTTAGTTCACGGCAATCTTGAACTAAAACAAAAGTCCCGTTGCCCGTTTATACGAGACAGAAACACTTAACTCCAATTACCCGAATATCCCGAGTAGAACGTCGCTACTGACCACCGGAGTAATCTGAATTACATTGTGGTGAATGCGGCAGGATGTCAATGTGAAATGAGATCAATGGCATGTAATATATCACCCGGAGAGAGGGACAGTTCTATCAATCACGAATACCATATATCCCGTCTTGAAAAATGTCTTTTGCTTGGTTTATTTGTCAGGAATTTTTCGGTCCATTGGACTACTTTTGTGAATAACAATGAGATGATTTATTATTAGTTTGTTTATCTGTTTTTTTTTTGTTTAATTTAGTAAACAGATTTTAATATTGAAATTATCAAAAATCTACCACTAAACTAATATATTATTATATAAATAATGGGGATCATATGGACAAAGATTTTTAGCTTTTGTATTTTCCAAAGTTTTATAGACCAGGAAAATTAGTGTGGTCTAAAATTCCCAAATTTTTTTTCTGTTGCTATTACGTGGTTTACGTAGTTTTTCCATTTCTCTGGCGTAATGACCTGGTACGCTGCTGTAATTAAATTTCGCATTTTAGCTTCATTAAAATTCGTCTTGTGTCCAGCTATACAGGGTGAGTCATGAGGAACTTTACATACTTCTACCATATGTAGAGTCCCTCAGGGAGCATATCATGTGGCCACTAAAAAATGTCAAATCCTCTTCTTTATTAATTAACAGGGTGATTTGTGTAATTGACCATTTATTTCATTTTACTGTAGTGTTTATACGGCTCATTTGATTTTTTTAATTTTTGCATGATACAGTACACTACTATCAAGCATTCGACTGGTATTAGCTAAACTAAAAAATTCCAGGACTGGCTTTGGAAAAATTAATTTAGGGATTCGTATTAAATATTACACCCTGTATATATATTTTTTTAAATGCAATAAGTGATTTTCAAACTACATAAATAGCCAATGAAAACGACATATGCGACAATGTTGTCGCACTTTTATTAAATTTTTAGTGAACGATCAAATCTTACCAAAAATAGAACAACCATAATGAAGTATCAAATTATAAGGTAATTAATTTAAACAAATGTTATAAATTTCAAACATTTTAATTGAAATGATAAACTGAGTCACTGCACAACAAAAAACAGTAACTACTAACAATAACGAAGAACAATTTAAAAAAAAACTAAAAATATGTACATAGTTATGATAAACCCATAAATTAGAACTGGAAAAGATACAATAATGGTAACAAAATAAAAATAATTCAAAATAGATTTTCGAAATGGAACCCTGCAGCCTGTACACATTTTTGTTGCCGAATTGTTAATTGACGTATTGAATTACGGATACTCTGGGGATCGTTTCTAATAGTATTACAACAATGTATAATTCTATCAATTAATTGTTGTCGGTTATTAATATTCACTGCGTAAACTAGTTGCTTCAATCGTCCCCAAATATGGTAATCAACGGGATTGAAATCAGGGGATCTTGAAGGCCACGAAATAGGACCTGCACGTCCTATCCACCTGTTGCCATAAACATTATTGAGATGTTGTCTCACTGCCAGTAAAAAGTGTGGGGGTGCCCCATCATGCTGAAAATACATCCCTCGGATAGCAACGTTCGCGTTGGCAAGCAAATTCGGCAAAATATTTTGTAGAAAGTTCAAATAGACCTGCCCTGTTAAAGGACCATCAAAAAAGTGAGGACCTACTAATTGGTTATTTATGACACCAATCCACACGTTAACCGAAAACCTTAACTGAGAACGACGTTCTCGAATAGCATGGGGATTTTCTTCTGCCCACACATGTGAATTTCGTGAATTATTTATCCCGTCTCTGGTAAATTGGGCTTCATCTGTAAATAGTGTCCTGTATAGCGTTGGTCGATTATTGTTAATCCATCTACAAAATTCCAACCTATCGATCTCATCTCCAGCATGTAGTCGCTGAACCATTTGAATGTGATATGGGTATAGATTATTTTTTTGTAAGACTCTACTTACTTTTGATTGAGTAACATTGAGTTCTCGACTTACTTGTCTAGTGCTTATTGTAGGGTTCATAGTAACGGCGTCCATAATGTCATCTTCCTGCGCTTCATCTACATGTCGCTCTGTTGTTCCACTAGGAAAAGTGCCATTTTCTCGCAAATAATTAAAAACTGACCCAAATGTTGGATGACTGGGAGTTCGACGATTAGGAAATCTCCTGCGATATTCTCTACTAGCAGCCCTACCATTCCCATTACAGAATCCATAAACAAATATTATGTCTGCATATTCTGTGGTCGAAAACTGATGTGGCATTTTGAACGAAAGTAACAAAAGCTCTACCAAAACTAACACAATGTACTTAACGTAGATATGACAGAAGAAATATGTATTCTTGTACACATAAATAACAATTGATAATGACAATAATGACAATGGGTATAAAATATCAAGAAACGTCAAACGGTCAACGCCAACCTTCATTTTAAACTTTTTTAGATTTATTTTTATTTAGTACAGTTGATGCAATGTATTATTATTTGACATAAAATTTTAATCATTTACAATCAACAAAAACTAACACATACAAGAGGTTTGACTTTTTAATCAATTTAATTTATTATTTATCGAAAATAATGCCCCAATACGATCTATGAGTAAAAATTTAAAATTGAAAAACAATTGATTCTATCGTAGAGATAATACAAAGTGACAGTAAAGATGTTAATTTTCTACGTATTAGATTATGTTGTAGGAACTCATTTTAATTAAAATGTTTGAAATTTATAACATTTGTTTAAATTAATACCTTATAATTTGATACTTCATTATGGTTGTTCTATTTTTGGTAAGATTTGATCGTTCACTAAAAATTTAATAAAAGTGCGACAACATTGTCGCATATGTCGTTTTCATTGGCTATTTATGTAGTTTGAAAATCACTTATTGCATTTAAAAAAATATATATACAGGGTGTAATATTTAATACGAATCCCTAAATTAATTTTTCCAAAGCCAGTCCTGGAATTTTTTAGTTTAGCTAATACCAGTCGAATGCTTGATAGTAGTGTACTGTATCATGCAAAAATTAAAAAAATCAAATGAGCCGTATAAACACTACAGTAAAATGAAATAAATGGTCAATTACACAAATCACCCTGTTAATTAATAAAGAAGAGGAGTTGACATTTTTTAGTGGCCACATGATATGCTCCCTGAGGGACTCTACATATGGTAGAAGTATGTAAAGTTCCTCATGACTCACCCTGTATACCGTTTCACTTCACTCCAAACCATTTCGATGGGATTGAGTTCACAGTGATAACTTGGGAGCCTCAGAATCTTCATATTGGGCTTTTGGCAATATCTTTTATTATGTACCTGTCATAGTTTGCTTTAAAGGCCTTGACTACATCAAGTAACTCGCATTTTAGGTAGTCTTCTTCAAAAATAGGTCCTTTGACAGAAGCCATTCTTGAATATCTTTTTTTAGTGTTGAACTGTTAGGAATTTGTTCTGACTTTCTGCTGTGATAGAGGCATTGTCCATTACCACAACAGTTTTTTCTGGCATATTTAGCATTAAGTTATTTTCGAACCAATCTTCGAAGGTCGGTCCATCCATTTCGTCGTGGTAGTCCTGAGTATTTTTCTTTGCCAAAAACGTGAGCTCTGCTCCATCAACAAATCCACTGGTAGATCCTGCGTGCAATAAAACGAACCGTGTACCACGAGCTGTTCGAGCTTTTAATCCTGTTGTCAGACCACGAACAAAAGCATCGCGATGAGATGTAATTGTTTTATCAACCCATTCTTTTTTCACACTGTGCCCGATATTTACCCATGATTCATCCAAATACACTATGTTGTATCCTTCTGCATGGTATTTACGAATTGCGCGTAAATAACGATGACGCCACGAGATGATTTCTGGTTTTTCAATCAAAATTGAATTTCTGCCACGTTTTATAAACACAAAATCCATATCACTCAGCAAGCGATGTAGCGTGGCCCGTGAAAAGTTGGGCAAAGTTTCTTCGA
Organism: Diabrotica balteata; assembly: GCA_918026665.1. Lineage (NCBI taxonomy): Eukaryota > Metazoa > Arthropoda > Insecta > Coleoptera > Chrysomelidae > Diabrotica > Diabrotica balteata. Next base: position 37,820,365 of record OU898284.1, read on the forward strand.
CATTTACAACAGCTAATATGGTGTTTATTGTTGGTGGTATGTTGTCACGAAAAAATTGATGAACTATTCTACGAATTTGGCCCCTGACACCTTCATCGTACTTGTTGTCACGAGAATTACCAACCTTTCGCTTCTTGGGCCTGCTCTTTGGAGATTGTAATCCAGCAGGTAATGAATATTCCTGTCGTATGCGAAACAGAGTCTTTTCGCAAACACCACTCATTTCTGACACTTTCCTAATTACACTTGATACAGAATCGTTGTTATCCTGATTAAGATGATAATTAATAATATTCATTAGTATCTGCTTCTCTGAAAGTTTCAGAGCTTTTCCACGTTTCCATTGAACAATTTCCTCCATTTTGCGGTAAAAATTCGGCGTCAAATATAACAATAGCCAACAACAGAAAATAACAATAATTGCCAACAGCAAATCACAACAACAGCCACCAACAAATAATAACAATAACAAAACAGTAACAGTACATCCAAGATGGTACAAATAATCGTAACTCGAATATGTTTACGCGCTCCGAAGAACAAATAAAGACTAATTAAGGCCCTGGATGTATCAAGCTTTTAAACATATTCTGTACAAGAATTACTCTAATTGCTTCTTAATTACTGAATAACTTAGAAGAAAGTATTTGAAAAACTTTGAAACAAATGTTTATTTAATGCACATTTTATTATACTACTGCTACTAATAAAAGATAAAAGTTGATAAGTTACTATTAGAAACAAATAATGTATAGTATTATGTAAAATTATTAGCAAACGATATTTGTAAATTACATAAAATTGTACGTGAGGACTTGTTGAGAACTCCTGGTTTATTCCGTTTATTTTGAAAGATAGACAATAGAGAACGCCATCGCTCACTGCATAAAACTGGCAACGTCTTGGCGAAATTCCCATAAGGTTAGCATTGCATATCTTCCCTGTACAGACTAGTCACTTTGAGACGAAGCATAGTGGAAAAGTTCCATCGTCACAGAATTAAATACCATCTCCCAAACAATCTTAAAGACATTCTAAATTCAGAAAACACAATAAGTAACCTACTTTTGCTTAAAAAAAAGAAAAAAGTTCTAAAGCTATAAAACAATTTAAAAATTAAGTGATTACAGCTTTAAGCGGGTTTTTTTTTTAAGAAAAAAAAACAAAAGAGGTTCTGAATCTATACGATAATTTAAAAATTAAGTGATTACAGCTTTAATCGTCCGGATGGATAGGTTGTGCAATAAAAACAACATCAATCTTAGAACAGTTTGTGGTAAGTAAGTCCGCTGATGTGAACGTAGTAAGTGCTTAAGACTAGAAAATTAAATTGGCATCGATCAGGAACTTTTAAGCTAAATTTTAAAATGTTAAGAAAGCCGAACTGTAGTATCTATAGTGTATTTTTATGTATGAGAGAGTAATAAAACAATAAATTATGTATGCAAATCCCTAAACTGTTGATACGGGTGACTCAATGAAAAACAGATATTTGTCAACAAGTTTACAGAAGTATATAGGAAAACAATTTTAAATTGAGTATGACCACCAGGTATAAAGGTTGGAGCAGAATAGAATACAATAGTTGTGAGGGTTACTAATCCCTAAATAAGGTTGCCAGTGTCGGAGTGATGGAGGTTAACAGGTACTAATGAATTTGCAAGAAATGTAAGATGTTTATTTTATTGGTTATATATAACCAATAAAAGTTTAATAAGTACCTACCTATTTGCAAAATAAAGTTTAATTCTTTAGATAAAATAAAACGTTTTATTTTATCTGAAATGAGTGCATTCCACGAAGTAAGGGTTTCAACAATCAAACATTTAATTCTTTAATTCCAGGAATCTACGACAGTAATTGACTAGATAATTACCTTCTAAACTTATTCCACAGAAAATGTGATAGTGGGTTTTTCCATTTTGTAGGAAGGTCCAAGTGGCGTATTCAAAATTCTTAACAGTTCACTAAAAGTAGGTACTTCAGTTGCAAGGTGCAGTTTATTGTGTATACTAGTGTTATGGAAAATTTGGAAGTGCCGTGTAAACGCCGAAAAATTGGTCCTTTAACAGTTAATGAAAAAACATTAATATTTAATTGTTTTAAATCATTTACAGACAAACGTTTATGTGAAAGTGTTGATGAGACCGTTGAGTTAGTTAGCAGTACACTTGGTGTTGGGAAATCTACGATTTACAGAGTTATTAAAGAAGAGAAATGTGGTAGTTTTCAAATGCCACGTAATGCTCCAGGGAAACCAAAATTTCAAATAGAATATCATTTTAAAGAAGGACTTCGACGGAAAGTGCATGAATTCTTCTTTAGACAAGAATTTCCAACATTGGATAAAGTTCTTGTCTCAGTTCGAGATGATAAGGATTACCCAGAAATGAGTCGAAGTACGTTATGGAAACTTTTAAAAGAAATAGGCTTCCGCTGGAAAAAGAATCCCAGAAAGTCTATTTTATTAGAAAGAAGCGATATTGTCATATGGAGAAGACATTTTCTAAGAACCATAAAGGAAATGAGAAACCAAAAAAGAAAAATATTTTATCTTGATGAAACATGGATCAACGAGGGTCATACACCAAATAAATTTTGGCAGGATGAAACTGTTACAAGTCAAAGGCACGCTTTTGTAAATAACTTATCTACTGGTTTAAACCCACCATCAGGAAAGGGACGCAGGCTGATAATAGTACACATTGGCAGTTCAGACGGTTTTGTTGAAGGTGGTTTATTAACTTTTGAATCAACTCGTACCGGTGACTACCATGAAGACATGAACGCTGATGTCTTTCAAGAATGGTTCGAACAAATGATAGATCTTCTTCCTAAGAACTGTGTAATAGTAATGGATAATGCAAGTTATCACTCCAGACTTATAGAAGGACTGCCCACAACCAAGTGGTTAAAAAAAGACTTGCAGAATTGGCTGAGTTCAAAAAATATTACGTACCATCCCGGATCTATAAGAAAGGAACTTTATTCGTTGTGTGCCCTTCATAAAGAAAAATTTAAAAAATACGAAATTGATGAAATTGCCAAAAATCGTGGAATGACAGTACTTAGATCCCCACCATATCATTGTGAATTAAACCCGATTGAACTGGTATGGGCACAGATAAAGAGTGAAGTTTCAAGAAAAAATACCACTTTTAAAATTCATGATGTTAAACAGTTGTTTTTGGAGGCCGTAAATAATGTAAAACCTGAAAACTGGGAAAAGGCAGTAAATCACACTATTAAAGAAGAGGAAAAAATGTGGAAGCTGGACAATATTACTGATAAAATGATCGAGCCAGTTATTATAAATCTTGGTTCTGAAAGTTCATCTTCTGAATCTGATTTGGATTTGTAACAAGTAGCTGTAAGTTTTATATTAATATTTTTATTCATCTATTTAACATACCTTAGACGGTTTTAAAAACTCTTTTTCTCTTTTGTAATTTTTAAAAATTAAAAAAAATGTGAATTTTTTAAAACCCTTTTTAATGTAGGCCAGTCAGTTCTAATATAGTGTGTGATAAAAGAGGTCACTTTTGTTTACATACACATAACACTTTATAACACTGAAATAATTCATTTATTTTTTACAATTATTCAAAGTAATTTTTCAATTAATCTTGAGCACGCCCATGGAGTGGTCGAAGGTACCAGTTAAAATTATGCTAATTACTCTCTCGTTCATAAAAATAAACTTTAGCAATTTCAAACAAAATATATGCAGTTAAAAGTAATAAATAGACTGGAAAATATCAGCTAAACAGCTAGTGACACTTCTTTTTTGCTCTAACATGAATGGTGACATGGAAAATCCACTAGTTGTAGGAAAACGCAAAAATGTCTTTTCCGCGATGCTTTCCGGAAGTGGAATTTCAAGGATGTTAAATTATTGAAAAGTGCGAGCCACCTATTGCCAAGTAGGTTGCATTCTTTAGGCTATCATATAAGGGTTAAAATTCCTGAGAATGTAGAACGAAAACATCGTTTGATATCATGATAAGTTACACCATATTATAAAATTTATTTGTGACAATTAAAAGTCCATATAGATACACTGCACCCCAAAATTAATGCATAATTTTAAAAACCCTGGTAAATCGAATAATTTTAATGTTTCGATTTTTGTGCTAATTTTGTGCTATATTATTGTTAGTATATTGTAAAATTTATCGAAATAACGATAAAAAACGCTGATGATTTTACCATTTTTTGCAAAAAAATTAAAAACATGCTAATTGTGCTTCATTTTATTTCGAATTTAGTTCTATTGGATTACGTTGTACTGAATGTTTAAAGGGGTTTTTCAAGTTTATTAAATGTTTTTTCTTTAAAATGAACCACCAGCAGCAAGAAAATCAAAATTTGTCAGAAAGTGACTGTTTTATAATCGTTACTCTTCGCGAAGAAGGATACACTCAAGTAGAACTCGCTGAACGTTTTAACGTCACCCACTCAACCATTTCAAGAGTGTTAACACGTTTTTCTGTTACTGGAAGTAACTCAAGAAGACCCGGTCAAGGCCGTAGAAGGGTTACAACTTCTAATCAAGACTGGTTTTTGACACTTCGTACACTGAGACACAGGTTTGTTACCAGTACTTCTCTACACAATGAATTTTTGAATCGTTATAACTTTAGAATCAGCCAAAAAACGATTAGAACAAGACCTGCTGAAAACGACCTATACCCTGGAACCAATTAGCCTATTATTGACCAGAGACCATAGAAGGCAAATATTGCATTGTACTCGTGAACATGTTGATTGGAATAATGACGATTGGGGAAGAATATTGTTCACTGATGAATCTAGGTGCTGTCTTTTTTCTGATGACAAAAAAATCAAGTGCATAGAAGGCCTGGGGAACGCTACGCACAGTGTAACACCGCAGGGACTGTACAGTATGGCGGCAGCTCGGTAATGGTGTGGGGTGGAATTAATTTAGAGGCTCGTACGGAATTAGTTAGAATAGATCGCGGTCGGCTTACATCGCAGAGGTATATAACAGACATTTTAGAAGAGCATGTAGTGAAATTTGCACCATTTATTGGGGATAATTTCATGCTTATGCAAGATAATGCCAGCCAGACACAGCAAGAATTGTGCAGCAGTATCATCAGGAGGTTAAAATTCCTGTCATGGATTGACCTGCGAAAAAGTTCTGACCTCAACCCAATAGAACATGTTTGGGACATCATAGTCAGACGACTTCAATAACTACCTAATGCACCAAACACATTAGATGAACTGTTTTTGCGGTTGGTTGAAATTTGGGATCAAATTGATCAAGAAGAAATCAGAACGATTATTCTCAGTATCAGAGATCGTTGTCAAGCAGTAATAAATGCCAGAGGAGGCAATACTCGATACTAGTACACGGTACTAGTGTTTACTTTCTTCTTCTTCTAGTTCCATGACCGTTATCGATCGTTGGATATCATGTTGGCTACCATATTCGCTATCGTGACTTTATTGACAGCAGCTCTAAATAACGATGTAGTTGATTTTCCATACCATTGCCTTAGATTTTTCAGCCATGATGTTCTTCGTCTACCAGGACCACGATTACCTTGGATCTTTCCCTGAATGATCAGATGTAAAAGATCATATTTTTCAGGGTGTCTCATAATGTGACCGAAGTATTCCAGCTTGCGTTTCTTTATTATATTGACCAGTTGTGTTGTTTGGCTCAGCCGTCTAAGGACCTCCTCATTTCTAACTCTGTCGACCCAGCTTATTTTCAGTAGTCGTCTGTATACCCACATCTCAAAGGCTGTCAAGCGTTTAAGCATAGCCTCAGTTAGAGTCCACGCTTCCACTCCATACAGCAGGACAGGAAAGATGTAGCAAGATGTCATACGAACTCTAAGGTCAATGCTAAGATCGTGACTGCAAAGTACGTTTCTCATTTTTACAAAGGCAGCTCGGGCTTGTTCTATTCGGCTTTTAATTTCTGCGGTTGGATCCCAGCTCTCATTGATATTACTGCCGAGATACACGAGTTTCTCTACTCTGTCCAGTGTGGCATCTCCGACTTTTATACCGTCATCCTGTATATAATTTTGTTTGCTAACTATCATATATTTAGTTTTCTTAACGTTGAGTTTTAATCCATACTGATCACAAGTCTGTTTTATTTTGTTCATTAGATTTTGAAGGTCTTCTCCGCAATTGGCAAGGACTAAGGTATCGTCGGCATATCTAATATTGTTGACGGTTACTCCATTCACAATAATACCTTCGGTTGTCTCCATTAAGGCTTCCTTAAATATTTCCTCCGAATATAAGTTAAAAAGTAAAGGCGACAATATACAGCCTTGTCTCACTCCTCTTTTTATATTTATTTCATCCGACAGTTCTTGTTCAACCTTTATTCTTGCCACTTGATGCCAGTATAGATTTGTAATTATTTGTAGATCTTTATCGTCCAATCCAGCTGTTTCCAATATTTCTAGCATTTTGTTATGTCGGACTTTGTCAAAAGCTTTTTCAAAATCGATTGCACAAATGTACACATTTTGATTTATATCTCTGCATCTCTGTACTAGCACCTGTATACTAAACAAGGCTTCTCTTGTACCCAAGCCACTCCTAAACCCAAATTGAGTATTGCTAATTCTGTCCTCTAACAGCGTGTAAATTCTGCTGTGTATTACTCGCAGGAAGATCTTCAAAACGTGACTCATCAGACTTATTGTCCGATAATCACCGCATGTCTTTGGACGATGTTTCTTAGGTATTGTGACAAATGTCGACTTTAACCAATCAGTTGGTAATATCCCAGTATCATAAATTCTGTTAAAGAGATTACACAGAGCTTTAATTCCATTTTCTCCCAAAAACTTTAGTATTTTAGCACTTACTTCATCGGGGCCAAGTGCTTTTCCATTTTTTGCCGTTTGTATTGAACGTCTTACCTCACTTTCTGTTATAGATGGACCTGATATAGCAATCGGTGTATAGTGTTCTACTCTCTCATCTTCAAATAATTCAGAAATGTAGTTTTCCCATTCTTTTAACTTTTCGTTGATGTCTAATATTCTGTGTCCGTTTCTGTCTTCTAAACTTTGGGATACTTGTTTCCGTTTGTTTCCAGCGACCTCTTTTAATTTCTTGTGCAGATGAAATGTATCGTGTTTCTTTTCATATTGTTCAATGTCATTACATTCTTTACTATTAAATTGTGTTTTAGCGTGTCTTATCTTCTGCCTGATTATTGCGTGGATACTCTTGTATTCGTTTATATCTTTATTTTTGACTCTCTAAAGAACAGTCTTTAAGATGTCTTTAATTCTCGTCCAGTTTTCCTCAGTACTTTCTTCTTTGCTTGATGTTAATTTAATTTTTTGTTCTAATATACTAGTTATTTCTTGTTTTACAGTATCATTTAGCATCGTTTCTCTATCAATAGTAACTGTTTGCTTATTCGTCCTTGCAACTCTTTTTAATCTCAGTCTCATTTTACCTACTAAAATATTGTGATCTGTTGTACATCTGCGCCTGGATATGTTTTACTGCTAATACTGACTGAATTTCTGTATCTCTTATTTATACATATGAAGTCTATTTGGTTACGAACAACTCGTTCAGGTGTATCTGCTGGTGATTTCCAGGTGTAAAGACGACGTTTTGGAAGATTGAAAATTGTGTTCGTTATTACTAATTGCTTTTCTACGCAAAAAGATGCCAACATATCTCCTCTTTCATCTCGTATTCCCCGACCATATTTCCCTATGATATCTTCTTGTTCACCTTTACCAATCTTTGCATTAAAATCTCCCATGATAATATATTGAGATCGTGTTTCTTTGTAGGTGCTAATAGTTTTTCTAAATCATGATAGAATTTTTCAATTTCTTCTTGTTCATAGTCTTGTGTGGGTGCATATACTTGTAATATGTTCACATTGATTGTTGTTGTATTTTCTTTAACTTTAAAAATTTCAATTTCGTCATTAATTTATAATGTTAGATTGTTTAGATCAGTTGTTTGTTTAGATGTTTAAATTTATGATGTTATATTTTTAATTTCAATACATTTTTTGTAAAAAAAGAAAAGTTTTTTATTTTTAAGATGTTCTAAAACCACCATAAAGCAGAAAAGAACAAACAAACATTTTTTCATTACAACTCAAAATAAGAATTTTATATATAAGAAATTATGCGTTAGTTTTGGAGCGCAGCGTATTTACAATTGCTTCTTAAAAATAGTGTTTGATCCAGTCCAATTAGCAGAAAATTTATTTACGTCTTTAACTAACAATTTTCTGTTTAGAATCTCATTTAACTGGATATTCAAGGATTGTTTCTGGAAAACATGTTTATTGTATTCTGGATTTCTATTATCCTTCGACCCTACAAAAACGGATGGCGTTTGATTGTTTGTTTACCTACTGATGAGACGTTTTCCAAAAAAACATTTGCATTTCGTTGTTTTCTAGTCAACAAGACAACAAAAACATAAAATTGTTTTTAAGTTTATGTAACTGCTTGTAAATGTTTTTATAAACAATAAATCGTTGTATCAAAGAAGAAGCTAATTCAGGATAAAATACGAAAAATGCTCCATTTATTCGTAATCCAAATAAAGAAAAATAAAAAACGTAAAGAATGATTTTTACAAAACGACAATTTTTTTAAAATTTTGCAATAATAATATGGTTTATTAAATATTTATGGTGAGGTAAATAGTATTGTATTTCAATTATTTACAAAAATATTTTCCAATAAAAATCATTCTAACAGTATCGTTAATCAAAAAATTGCATGTCAAAATTGTTTAAACAATTTACATCGGCAATGATTTGTACAAAACGACAATTTTTTTAAAATTTTGCAATAATAATATGGTTTATTAAATATTTATAGTGAGGTAAATAGTATTGTATTTCAATTATTTACAAAAATATTTTCCAATAAAAATCATTCTAACAGTATCGTTAATCAAAAAATTGCATGTCAAAATTGTTTAAACAATTTACATCGGCAATGTACAATTAAATTTATTAACAAAAGGCACATTATACGTAATGGGGTTAAAAGAGTAGGTACATATAAATAAAAAAGAACATTAAAATCCATCAACACTGATCGGAGGTACAGTTTATCGCACGAATTTTAAATTAACCCCGCCGTTAGTTTAACATGAACGAATTGGAGCTCCATATTTTAAAGTTTTGTAGACAACTCTGTTCAAGAGCAATATTTTTCAACCTTTGTACAAGAAAACTTCAGTCCTTGATCTTCAAAAAGCCTAATTAGGTTTCTTAATTATAATAAACAAAAACGCTGAATTTAAAAAAGGCTAACATCGTCCCTAATTGTCTCAGGACAACTTTTTTTTTTTTAATTATAAAAAATGATAGTTTTTCGAACATGAAAAATTAATTTTTTACCCATAGAATCGGGACAAATTTACTTTAAATAAATAAAAGCAAATATGAAATATGAATAATATGAAATATTTTTTTCTAACTTTTTTTAAATTATTATTTTTGATAGAGTAGCTCTCTCTTGTTCTCTCGTTCTCTCTCTCTTTCTCTCGCTCTCGCTCTTTCTTGCTTATGCTATCCGTAGGTTCATATTTTTCTTACTAATAATATTGCAAAAAAGGTTGTGTGGGTTAAACAAATTGAATAACTTTTAAACTACTTAATTGATTAACCCTCTAACTGGTAAGAGGTTCCGGAGGGCTCCTTTGCTTATTATTTATTATAGCCACAGGTAAAAATCAGGTATTATTTGTCAAACATAAGAAGAAGTTTAAAAATCTAATCGCCACGCCTATCTGATGCGCACTAAATTTATCGGAAATATACCAGTCGAAGTCAACAATTCAACGTGTAAAGTTCGGTCGGTACAGTCTGCGGCAGAGTTTTCTTAAAGTAGTCTAGACGGGATCTGTTTTGGATTGGACATTTTCCATAGGAAGCTATTTTTTGCTGGAATCCCTTCAGGATGTGCCCAATATCGATAATCACGATATGCGCCAGTCGCAAACCCTGTGCTAAATTTTTTATTTAACAAAATCTGAAAACAATTGAAAATTTCTCATTTTTTTGCTCCTATTTTCGTTTATAATTCGGAAAATATTGATCCTAGAGAAAAAATTATAAGAAGTTAAAAGTTTCGTAATTCAATTTTACACAATATTTCGTTAGCTAGAAATTGAAAATTTAATGTTTATTGTTGAAAAAATAGCAATAATTGGAAAAAAAGTACAAAAAAATAAGTTAATCCTTTAAATGTTTTCGACTTTCTAAACTTGACTTACAAGCTCCATATTCCGCCTAGAAAAACTTTTTAATATGTTTAAAACGTGTGCTAAATTTTGTTAAGATCGGTCGGATAGGTTTTGCATAATAATTGTGCAATCCAGCCTACTGGAAAAAAATCGCAAATTTTCAAATTTATAGTAGGCCCTAAATAAGGCCCTCAGATAGTTGCAAATTTTTTTACGTATAAAGGAAGGCTCAAACTTTCAAACGCTTTTTGTAAAATTCAAATCGGTTCACTAGGAGAGCCTAGAAAATTTTTTAAAGTTTTAAACATTTTTTAGGCTTATAAACAAATTGAATAACTTTACGAGCTTTAAACATATCATTTTCGAATCAAAATATATTCTCAAATCAAATAATGTCATTATTATGATAAAACTGCAGAAATTAATTATTTTAAAAAGTTTGATTTTTACAAAAAAAAAAATTCGTTCGCCTTTGTTTTAACAATTCAAATTATTTATTAACAATTTATAAATACATATTTGTTTACTAAAAGTAACAATATAATAACAGTAATAATTTGAATTGTTAAAACAAAGGCGAACGAATTTTTTTTTTTTGTAAAAATCAAACTTTTTAAAATAATTAATTTCTGCAGTTTATCATAATAATGACATTATTTGATTTGAAATATATTTTGATTCGAAAATGATCTGTTTAAAGCTCGTAAAGTTATTCAATTTGTTTATAAGCCTAAAAAATGTTTAAAATTTAAAAAAATTTCTAGCTCTCCTAGTGAACCGATTTGAATTTTACAAAAGCGTTTGAAGTTTGAGCCTCCTTTATATGTAAAAAATTGCAACTCTAGGCCTTATTTAGGCCTACTATAATTTGAAAATTTGCGATTTTTTCTCCAGTAGGCTGGATTGCAAAATTATTATGCAAAACCTATCCAACCGATCTTAAAAAATTTAGCACACGTTTTAAACATATTAAAAAGTTTTTCTAGGCGGAATATGGAGCTTGTAAGTCAAGTTTAAAAAGTCGAAAACATTTAAAGGATTAACTTAATTTTTTTGTACTTTTTTTCCAATTATTGCTATTTTTTCAACAATAAACATTAAATTTTCAATTTCTAGCTAACGACATATTGTGTAAAATTGAATAACGAAACTTTTAACTTCTTATAATTTTTTCTCTAGGATCAATATTTTCCGAATTATAAACGAAAATAGGAGCAAAAAAATGAGAAATTTTCAATTGTTTTCAGATTTTGTTAAATAAAAAATTTAGCACAGGGTTTGCGACTGGCGCATATCGTGATTATCGATATTGGGCCCATCCTGAAGGGATTCCAGCAAAAAAATAGCTTCCTATGGAAAATGTCCATTATGGTCTGAATTTTTACAGATCCCGCCTAGTTTAAAGACCAGTGAGTCGCAGTGACGTAAAATGGAATTTAAATCAAAACTAAATCGAAAAGTTTTGTCCGGTCAAAGCAGAGAAATTATAGCAAATGTTATGCATTTTATGCAACAAGAAGCAAGGGACAACATACCTCTAATAGACTTAAAACGAGTGCAAAAACATGTTGTAAGAGCAACAGGTATAAGTTTATCCGCCATACAAGCCATTTCGAAGAAATAAAGTACATCGAAGATGGTACTGCATCAACATTTAGTACTCCAAATAAAAAAGAAATAAGTCGGCTTTAAAATCTAAGTTGATGAGGCGACAAAGGGTGTCGTCAATTTATTATTAATTTTTGTACTACCGAAAAACATGTTCCAACTTTACGACGAAGTACATAGAAAATTTGCCACTGAGTACAACTACAATGGCTCGCGTGAATCATTGAGAAAAGCAATGAGGGATATAGGTTTCGTTGGAGAAAAACAAAAACTAATAAAAAACTTTTAATGGAAAAACCGGAAATCCAACAGTTGGGACGTAACTTTCTTCGGGATATAAAAAATACCAAGAAGAGAAGCATCCTATCATATAGATGGACTATACATGGACGAAATCTACATTCTCTTCCCATACTCACTCGAAAAGTTGGAGCGACAATTGCAATGAGGGATTACGTGCTCCGATTTCAAAAGGTCAGAGACTGATAATAGTGCATGCAGGTGGTGAAAACGGTTTTGTGAAAAATGCTTATTTGAAATTTAAATCAAACACAAAAACACGTGACTACCACAGTAAAATGAATTACGAAGATTATAAAAAATTGCTTCAGGAAATGTTTATTTCCAATCTTCCTCTACATAGTGTACTGGTTGTTGACAATGCTTCTTATCACAACGTGCAAGTTGAAAAGTGTCCTAATATTAAGTCAACGAAAAAAATGGAAGAGTGGCTAAGACAACCTGCCCTTTTTTAAATGAATAGTGGAAAAACAGTGTCAACACGATAAAAGTTTCGAACAATTTTTTAGGTAAAAGACAGTAGTAGTGATTTCAGTGATGATAATTCTGGATGATTTTTCGGGAGTTGAGCCTCTGTAAACATTTTACCCTTCTTAATAAATATTTCTTATTGCTCTATCTTCGCGAAATTTAAAAATTTTCTTTTCTGTCCATTTTTAAGGCTCTATACTCTAAGAAAGTACATCAGGTGGTAAAATAAATGAATCCAACATCTCGAATAGATAGAAAGATATTCGTAGAAAAAGAAATTTTTTACTTTTAATTTTTTACTTTTCCTCCATAAAACGTTTGTATTATACTAGGCACTAATTAAATTATATAAAGATACAAATTAGTTATTTTGCGAATTGTTTATTCCGAGAATTACAGAAATAATAACTCTCGCCAAATCAACCGGAGCGAAGGGATATAACAAGCGCCTCCTCTTTTCTAAAACTCGTCCAGAAACCCCAACCGCTTATTCAATCCGTTAAGCTTTTAAGCAATTTGCTGTCTCTTAAATATTTAAAACAGCCGCATTTAACCAACGTTAAACTCGGTAGGTAGTTTGGGCTTTTTATTTTGAAAAGTTCTTATGCGGTCATTTTCATTTAATTTTATTGTTCATTCGATAAATGCGTAAGAGAAATGGAAAATGTATTTTTGAAAGCAGAACTTTTTAAAAGCTTCATATACAATATGTATGATTTCAAGGGCTGCGTTTAAAATACAGCCTTTTCGTTTATATTCACAAAAATTAAATACAGTATGCATAGCAACAACCTACTAGGTAATTCAGTGAAAATACAGTAAATATAAATAAGAAATTCTACAACAAAACGCCATTGGTCTGTAAGGAAGTGAAACAAAAATGCAAAGAAAATAAAAAGACATATCGACGCTGTCAAGCCAATACGGCATAAATGACATTAACTTGATTTTTCAGGAAACACAAAAAACTGATTATTTTTATTTTTACCAATTCGGTTTTTCTGCACAGTGACTCAAAAAATTGGTGATTTTTTTTTAAATTTTGATATTTTGTGAACATTAATGTGGCTGAAAATACTGTCTAAAATAAATTAAAAACTATGAAATGGTGCTTATGTCCAATCAAGATATAACATTGGTAAATATGCCAAATTACCTCTGGCGTTTGTGTCAGAGGCAAGGTCAAATATTAATTTCCCCAAAAAAGAAAAATGTATGGTTACAAGGGCAAATCTACTAAGATGTAAATTGGTACTGGAAGGTCAGATAATAAAACAAGTGATGTAGTTTAAATATCTAGGCATGACATTATCTAGCTACGGAAAACAATACAATACAATAACAATATGGAGAAATAAAAATATCGCGAAAGAAACGAAAGGCAGAATTTACAAAACAGCCATCAGACCAATAATGATATACGCGGCAGAAACAAGACCTGACACAGAGAGGACAAAAATGATGATATAAACAGCAGAGATGAAAAACTTAAAAAAAATTTATGATAAGACACTATGGGACAGACCTAGAAATACAGATATACGACGTAGATGTAAGGTGGAAAACATCCAGAACTGGGTAAGAAATAAAAGAGTGGAATGGAACGATCATATTATGATCTATTAAAGTCGAATGATATCAAATAGACTAGTGAAGACAACAAGAGACGGTTCTCAATAGGAAGCAGTGGCGGCTGGTGTAATAAAATTTTGGGTAGACCAAGCCAGCAAATTACATATAGCTATGTGTAATCAGTGGCGAATTAAGAGGGAGGGGTTACATGGTCATGGGGTCATGAGTCCCCCTTAAAAATATTTGAAAACCCACTTATACATTTAAAATATATTTTTTTCTGCCAATGGTCATTTATAGACTTCGGCAAATATGCAAATAAAAATGTAGAAAATATGCGCATAAATATGCACGTGTTTACCCGAAAATATGCAAATATTTTACAAAATATGCATACAAATAAATAAAAAAATCGTAAAATAGTAACAATTTTATTTAAAAAAAAAGTGTACATAACTAAATATTTCCTACTATTCATTAAGATTTACATTTATTTTAAGTAACTACATCATTTTTAAGTATGAATAAACTTATTTAGAATTATGGTAACAATAAATGACCAAGTGGTGTTCAAAATTTTCTAACAAAAACTTGTGGCTTCTGTCTGAGTACATATATTTATATATGGAAAAACTTCGTTCAACATCAACTGATGTAACGGGAGCATTTTTCAAACTAACCAAAACATTTGGTTCTAAATTAATTGTTTCCGAAATATTTCCAGCTAGAACACTGACTACTTCAGAAAGAATATGGTAACCTTTATTTTTTTCCATAGTAGCTTCAAATTTTTTTAAAATATCTTTTCCAATATTACCTCTAACGTTCCGACAACATGACGCAAATTCTTTTATTAATGCTGTACTTTCGAACAATGACAGTTTTGGTGATTCTAACTGAGTAATTGTTTTTTGAACAAAACTAAAATTTGATTTTATAAATGAAAGTTCTTGTTGAAGCAAGTTACTCTGAAAAGTTTGTTTAGAATCCAAAAGAGATTGGGAACTTTCATCTGTTAACGTATCAATTATGTTCTTTATTTTAACAAAATGATCTGCATAAAAATTAGCTGCTTCTAACCATGTTCCCATCGCGTTAAAATAGGTTGTGGTGGAAGAGGAATGTTAGGTAGCATTTCTTTATAAAGTTGAATTCTTATAGGAGATTTAAGAAATACTTTTTTGACACTGGATATCATGGTATTTACAAGAGGAAACTTTTTTCGTATTTCCTCTGCAACTCTGTTTAATCCATGCGCTACACAAGTAACATGTATTAAATCTGGGAAAAATATTTTTAAATTTTGTCCTGCTTTCACCATATAAGGAGCAGCATCCGATAAAATAAGCAGTAATTTATTAGAAGGAATAGTTGTCGGAAGAAAAAAAGTTGCTAATGTTTCTTGTATAAAACGCGAAATTGTTAAAGCATTTGTTTTCTCAAGTTGCTGGCATGAAATAAGATGAGATTTTGGTAAGGTATCTTCTTTAAGAACACCAATCAATAAATGAGCAATATACTTTCCTGAGGAATCAGTGGTTTCGTCTACAGATATGTAAAAATAATTATCTGCAATTTCTTCCTTAATATTAATTAACACCGACGAGTATAGCCCGTTCACATTATTTCTTCTTAGAGACCGATCACTTGGAACATTAAGTTTGCAATATTTTTTTAGAAACGAACTAAAATTTACATTTGCTAATTTTGAAAGCGGTATGTTTGCAGACACTAATGCGCGACACAAGTCTTCATTAAAAGTTTCTTGCTCATCTAATTTTTTTGAAGTAGATTGGAAACATTTAGCCATTGAAGTTTGATGTTTTCCTCCTATTTTTCCTTTTTTTGCAATGTGTGAAGCAGTTCTCACATGTTGGTCTATCTGAAATTTCTTCTCACATGCTATCTATAAATAAAAATAAAAACCTTTATTTTAACCCAACCTTTAAAATATAAAAATATACAAGGTGTTTTTGGTTAATCAAATAACTGGTTTGGAAAAAAAAAACACTCGCTAAGTGTTTTAAATGCAGTATTAATCCACAAATTAGTTTTTGTTACTAACCATTAGTACATCATATAACTTATTTTAAAATTCAACAAAAGTTTTTTTTTGTTAATTCAATTACAATAAAAATAATTGTGTTTTAGAATAGCTGACTTCATAAAAAAAAGTAAAGGTGAAAAATTTTTCTAAATACACACCATTGTATTGTACCATGGACAATTTTTTCTCACTAAAGGAAGCTATTTTTCATTTAAAAACAACCTACGAGTACTAAATTTCAAGTAAATACGTTTATTGGTTTTAAAGTTATTGTTGTTATTAACTAAAAGAATTTAATTTTTTTTAATTTTAACACCCTGTATCTCGAAAAGTAAATAAGTTTGACCCCTCATTAACTATATCGTTTTGTTCAATTTTTCGAGAAGTATCTACAGTCAAACGTTGTAAGTGTCATTTGGAAACACCCTGTATGTATGAAATATTAGATATTTAATAGAAAATATTAGATACTTACAATTTTGCCACAGACTGAACAGTAGATTTTTCCCATATCCATAGACAGCTCTTTATAAGGTTTAATCCAAGTTGAAGCACTGGTTGTTTTAGGCATTATAAAATCACAATCTTCCTTTTTGTTACGCACAACGAGTGTTTACGCTTTGAATATCAAAACAAAAATGATTTACAAATCTGAGCATCAAATTAGAAATGTTTAGGTACCTAATTCAATAAACTGGGAGATTTTGGAAAATCCCTAAATTAGGAACAAAACTATTAGCCGTTTACCTGCTGTTAAGATACAATAAATTGTAGATAGATTTGGGGATTAGATCATAAAATGCAAATGAGCGAACCCTTAGCGATTATCCAATAACTGAATGCCTCAGTGACCGAGACTTTCTAAGAATGTTGAGGGCTACTTAAATTGATCTTCTTTGAAATTGTAAATGTTTTGTACCTGTAGAGATTACGTACTTAGATCATTTCTTGATTAAAATGACTACAAAATTTTATACAAGAATTGAAATAAATTGGTATGTTTAAAAATTTTCAAATACAGTATAAAAATCTGAACTTTTATGCACTTTATGCAAACTTTTATACAAATATGCCAAAATATGAAATATTTGCATAAAATATGCACAATATGCAAAATATGCAATATGCATATTTGCCGAAGTCAGTTCTGGAGTTGATTTTAATATTAATTCCCAAATTGCTTTAAAATTTCCAGGATTTAGGGAATCATCGGATTAGTCGTGCCCACGGAAAGCCAGTTCCTGTTTCGCTAAGGTACAAGTTAAAGAAACTAGTTTTTTAATGATTTCTCTGTTCATTTTAACTTCTACGTTGTATATAAGTTTTGCGTTTTTTTGATTTTTCATCTAGCAAATCGCGAACAGAAAACGCCGTCTTCTGTACATCCTTAAAGGACAAAAAATTACTTAAATGTTTCTTGCAACTGGAATGTTTTTTTAAGCAGGCAGACATATTTTGTAAATCAAGGTATCCTTCACAATTCCATACACATTTGTTATTAGAAAATAACAAACACGGCCAACAATATATTGTGTTTTTCGTAATACTTCCAGACAAACGTTTATAGACATCATGTAACGACTATTTTGCTTACCTCAGGGTAAGAACATGGGGGACAAGATTGGGCAAACAAAATAATCGGAACTAGTGCATACGACACTCAGAGGGTTGTTGGAGAGCTGGGTCGTGGATAAGTTGAAGATATAGGGGTTGGATTGGGGCAACTACAAAAAAAGAAATAAAGGGGTACTTAATCTCTTGGGATAAACAAAATAAAAATAAACAGGAAACACCTCAAGGAATTTAATATAGGGCGCCACTTGAGGTGCCTAATTATACCTATTACAACCACTAGTTGTAACTAGGGAAATAATTATAGAACATCAAAACATAAAAAACATATCTTTTTCAAATAAAACTCAAAATGGATCAGAGAAACAAATTAAACGTTTATTTTTGTCTCAAACAAACAGTTATCAAAAATACAGATTACAAAAGAAACATATTATATAACATAATACAAAATAACAAAAACTTACATGTTCTTTGTTTACATAAAAGATTGCTACAAAAATTTTGAAATGGTTCCTAGGTTATAATGTGGCCAATTTAGATTATCAAAATTTTATGGATATCCTTTTTATGAAAATATTATTGAATTTAACCTTATATATGAAATATCTTTTCTACATAATAGTCAAATTAAAATTGTCACAACAAAAAAAAAACAAATTAAAGCTAGCTGTCAGGTGTCACATTTAATTTTGATGACAAAGAACAAATAGATTAACAGCATAACCATACATATTACAATTTTTAATTTGTTATGAAAGCAATTATTACTTTAGCCAAAAAAATGTCTGTCTTTACTTTGAAAAATTAATATATTGAATTGTTACCTTAAAATTTACATATTTCGCCACTCAACTAAAAAAAACTTGCTACATCTCTGGGGAAGCTACTTGTACAAATTCTCTAACTGGAACACAGGAAACCATTGTTCGTTGTCTATACTCAGGAACGAGGTTGGGGCAAACAGATGACAAACGAAGCTGGTGGCACACCCTATGTACTGCTTTAAAATTTTACCATGTTCTGGTATACTGCACAAATCCTTTTAGTGGTTTCTCTATGCTAATCCGTCATATTTACGGAGAGTCCACTTTTTACAGGTCTGGTTAATTAACCCATTACACAGATTTACCGGCTGTTTATTAAAAATGCCCAAGTCCTTTCAACTCGAGCTGCCTTATATCACCTGCCTGCTTCGTTGCTCTTTTTAACCTGCCTAACCTTCGTTCGATTTCAAACCAAAAACGCAAAATAATTCCCCTCCTGACCTAAATCTAATATCGGCGTGGGCGACCCTCTTTACCTTAAAATTCTTGTTTTTAAAACAGGCCTCAACTATGTTACAAAGCGACTTTCAAATAAACTACTTTTAAATATGAAGGAATAACACGTATTATATTGATTTTTCTAACCGGAATAGTTCTACCTGACTTTGTAACAGAAACAAAACATTATATATATATATATATATATATATATATATATATATATATATGTAAATACTTTTTTCTTTTTGGGTGTGGTAGTCAATAAAAAATAGAGCTTTGCTAAGGCGTACTATTTATTCTGAAATCCGAGCTTTCGGTGGTTGTTTGCCACCTTTATCAAGGTCTACAATGAAAATTACTGTGTTATAAAATTAGGCTGATGTAATATAAAAGTTATAAAAACTTACCAGAAAGTAAGATTCATAGCATATAAAACACAACGTTAAATAACATAATGTGATCTGAATTACTGAAGGCATTAAAACTTAAAAATTTTAAAATAACTTAAAAATTAAAGAACATGTTACAAAGTTTAAAAAGTAAAAAATAAGACGACATGTTTGACAAAAAACAGTCGTCTTCGCAGGTTTGAATTCAGTCACATCTCACGAACAGAAAGAGGTAGTAGGAGGAACTATTGTTGTTTAAATAGTTCGATGTAACTACAAAAAACAAACTTTCAAACTGATGTCTAACAAAATACCGTTTGTGATTTTAAGTACTACCAACCATGTTACCAACTTTAAATTGAGAGGGAAATTTAAAAAAAGTTCATTATGTCAAACAATAAAAAGAAAATAGTATTTAGTAAGTAGGTTTAGAAAAAACAAACAACCAAAAACAAAATGAACATCTGAATAATAACTGAAGTTAATCATGATAATTATAGCAATTAATAATGGAATTTAAGAAACAAGACATGAAACACTCTGAGATGCAGAAGACCCTAGTCAAAAGTCAAAATAAAATTGTAAATTTTGCTAAGATTCTGGATCTCAGATCTTTTATTCAGATTGTTGTTATCACTCCTGCTGATATGTACCATTTCTAAGAATGTTCTCTTAAATTTATTTTTCTCTCTGGCTAATATTTTTACATTGTTGAAATCTATCTTATGGTCTAGATCGATAGTGTGTTCTGCCAAAGCACAAGTGGGTTTATTTAGTCTACAGTCACTCTTATGAGAAATGATACGACTAGACAGATTTCTTCCAGTTTCACCAATGTACGTGGATGGACATTCAGTACATTGAATGCAATAAACAACATCTCTTGACTCTAAAGTAGTTAGGGGTTGTTTTATTTTGCTATACAGCTGACGTATGGTTTTGATGTTCTTGTTAGCTATTTTGATGTTCTTAAATTCTTTGAAAATTTTAGTAAGTTCTACGGTTAGTTTTGGAATATACGGAAGGGCATAAAAATACACACTTGTTTGAGAAGAATTGTTTTGTGCTGAGGGCACTGATTGAGAATTAGTGAGAATGTTATTTCTGTTAACAAATGGAACATTAAAAATTAATTTATTAATCAGTCTTAGAGGATATGAATTTTCAACAAAAATATTCCGTAAGAGGTTAAGATCATGTTGGAGATAATCTGGATGTGATAACCTTTTGACACGTTCTTTCATTGCTAGGACTAGGTTGGTTTTCATTCTAGGAGGATGGTGGGAATGGTAGCTTATGAATCTATTGCTACATATAGGTTTTCTATACCATTGTGTTTTCACAACATTATCCTCACATCTATGCAAACGCATGTCAAGGAAGGGCAAAGATCCCTCCCGCTCTTCCTCGCATGTGAATTGCAAGTGTGGGTTTTGTTGGTTGAAAACATTTAACGTAAATTGTATAGAGTCTGCTGGTAGTGCCAAGATTAAGTCATCCACGTATCTCTTTATAAAAGGTATTTCAAAATTGATTTGTTGCAAACAATCTTTAATCAAGTCGTCTAAGACATAATTACAAAGAATTGGTGAAATGGTGGAACCCATTGGAGTACCAAAGACTTGTTTGTAGTAACAGTCATTAAAAATAAAAACATTAGAGTCAAAAACAAAAGAAATGAGTTTTTTGATATTAGATAAGTTAAGAGTTGTGTGCATTGATATGTCGTCCCAGTGTTTCTCAACACTAACCAAAATTGTGTGTAAAGGTAAATTAGTAAACAAAGACACTACATCAAAACTAACGAGCTTATAATTGATAGGTAATTTTAAGTTATTAATAAAAGAACTGAAACTGAAAGAGTCCTGAATGCAGAAATCATTGTTGTTACTGTAGGTTTCTGTGAGAATATTGGTTAAAAAACTTGCTATGGGGCCATTAGGTGTACCTATTGAGGAAACTATTGGTCTCATAGACAAAGTAGGTTTATGAATTTTTGGGAGTGCATAAAATCTAGGAGCAATTGCATTATAAATTTTCAATGTTTTCCCAACTGATTGATCTATTTGATTCTCCTTTACCAAATCAGAAACTAGTTTATTAGCCTTTTGTTGCAGAGTACACACGGGATTGTTGTTTAACTTTTTATAATATTTAGTGTCTGTTAATAAGTCTTCACATTTTTGTATATAGTCCCTAGTGTACATTGCTACAGTGACATTGCCTTTGTCGCTCTGAACAATCTTGATCTCAGGGTGATGTTTCAAAAAAGTTTTGCATTTAATATAGTATTTATTTAAAAAGTGGTCTTTTTCATCTTTGTTGAGAAAGTTCGTGATTATATTAGTGCATTTGGACCTTAGAATGTCCTTATCGACATTCTCAATTGGTCTTAAAATGTTCTCGATGTCTGCCAACAAAGAGGAAACTTTAAAATCTTTTTTGTTAGGAAGCAAAGCGAATTTAGGGCCTAAAGCCAACAACTTTTTAACTTCTACAGGAAATTCTAAGTCTGTAAGGTTTTTAAACCAACTCTCCCTGAAATCAATACTGTCAAAACTATCTAATCTGAACTTATTGAAATATATATATATATATATATATATATATATAATATATATATATATATATATATATATATATATATTTATATATATATATATATATATATATATATATATATATATATATATATATATATATATATATATTTGCCTTATCTCGTAAAAAAAACTTGAAATATTTATAACATACATTTAACTTCGTTTAACGATCGTTTTCTTGGTAAAAACGAGGGGTGTATTACAAAAATCTAAAATATAAAACGCTACAATCATACGAAGAACAATTAAAAGTACGCACCTTTTTCCCATCTTTTTGATCAATACGCAATGTTGAAGTAGGCCTTTCATTCATAATAATTTTTTTTCTATCAACTTCAGTTCTTCTTGATAATGCCGATTCTAATAGTGAAACAACAATGTCCAAACACTAACTATCAACATTACTATTACTGCAACCTGGTAAAGCGTCAGAAAAACTCATTTTTATCTATCAGTTATAAAACGATCTCACTATTCCAAGAAGAATTAAAAACAAATCAACCTCGATCGGCCAAACAACTAGTGCAACTAGTAATAACAGATAACAGTGAAAATTGAACTAATGCTCGGCAATAGTGTTGCCATATATAAGTTGCATACATCAGGCGATATAGAAATCATGCAAATGTGATTTTTTTTTCGAATTTTACGAATTTTTTAAAATTTATTTGGGCAACCGTGCACTTGTTTGCAATTGTGTTGTTTGTTTAAAAATATGTTACAATTATAGATTATGTTACATATTTTTTTATCATAATTTAAAAGAAAATTTATATTACAATTCGATAATTACGTTACAAGTGACAACGATGGTCGGCGTAGGCCCGATCGTCTGGTGCCTAAACAGCAAGCATACACACGACAATATAAATCGTTGTCCGGCAAAATGCTTAACTTCAAACGCTTTTTGTGCATTTCGATGCTTTCAGTGGTAATATAATAACATAGTTGTTTTAACGGACGCTAATGTATTGAGTGATTTAGTACATTTAAAAGTTATTTACATGCAATAACATAATTTTTTAATATTTGTTTTTCAATTGTAAAGTTTTTAAAATTATTGGGTAGGCCCGGCCTATCCTGCCTACCCCAAAAGCCGCCACTTATAGGAAGACGATCAGTAGAAACACCAAGAAAACGATGCAAGGACAATTTACTGGAAGCACATTGAAAAACAGACAGTCATGTCTATATAAAAAGAAGAAGAATTATCACCTTAATTATAGTTTTATTTATTTGGTATCGATACGATGTTTACTGGACGAAAGTCATGAATAGTTTTCTATATTTTTACCTCTAAAATGTGTACCCAGTTTTTCTCTTAATAAACTTTGATACATTCCGATCTCCTCTTTATCTATAATCTATATTAGAGAATAAAAATGTAAAATTCCTTAGATGGAATTTTTACAAGCGGGTTTAGTTTTGATTAGATATTTTGCAGTAGATTCACTTCAAGAAAACTTGGAAGTAGTTTCCGACATGTATGTTTTAAAATTCCAAAGTTGCTAGGCAGTATCGAATTCATGAAGTTATTAGAGCTCAATATAAATTGCTATATCGAGTTATGATTGCAATAAAAAGGCAATATTTCCGATTATACAATACTTATCAAATTTATTATGACTGTTAAAAATGTGTTATCTGTTGAAATCAAATACTGAATACAAACCAATGTAGCATAGGTTTAAATGGATAAATTGATAAATACAGCGTGAAACATTAAAAAAAACAATAATAAAACACTGAAAACTTTGTTTTCAAACTTCCACAAAATTTATTTTAACCTCTTATCACCACAGCTGTTTCGGCTGATTGCCTTTCTCAAGTGATCTCAAATTCCGATGTCAAAATACAACTTTGAGACAGAATTAAATATTATCAAGCAAATAGCAGTAAACAACGGATACAACGAACAAACAATTAATAACATGTTAAATCAAAAACTACACAAGAAAGCCCTGAAATTAGTATTTCCACCACCAGAGAAAAAACCCAGTACCTTCTGCTCGATTACATATATAGGCAAAATATCAACAAAAATAGCCAAACACATAAAAAAGAAAGGAATAACACCAGCTTTCCGAACAAACAACAACCTAGGCAAATATATCAAAAACAACAAGAGCCAAAATAAAAAACACTTACACAGTGGTGTGTACAAACTTAAATGTAGCGACTGCCCAAAAACTTACATCGGTCAAACTGGTAGAAACTTTAATAAACGAATAGCAGAACATAAAAGGGCTTTCAATAATAGAAAAACAGATTCTACATACGCACTTCACCTTCTAGATCACAATCATTCTTTTAATGACGAATTTAAAATTCTTCACATTCAAAATAAAGGCCTTAAGCTATCCTTGTTAGAATCTATGGAAATCAACAAATTAAAAAACACAGATATAATTCTGAATGACCAACTTGAGACAAACAGTTCTCCCCTCCTCAACCTATTTCATTAGAGACTATAAAGTGTAAACGCATGCCAAAAATAGATCACTTGAGAAAGGCAATCAGCCGAAACAGCTGTAGTGATAAGAGGTTAAAATAAATTTTGTGGAAGTTTGAAAACAAAGTTTTCAGTGTTTTATTGTTACATAAAATAAATTTCAATCAAGTTACGGTGGAATCCATTGATTATTTAAAAAACGATGACTATAAATCCTACAATATTTATTATAGGTATAGTTAGGAAATTTGGTTACTATGTTATTGTGAGTTGGTAACAAGTGACAAGAGATAGACTTAAAAGTTAGTGATTGTCACTTTTGCATACATCCTCATCATCATCTTTGGTTCGACAATCCCTGTATATCCTGGTTTGCTCCAAGATTAGTCGTCATTTTGACAACTGATCTCTAGTATGCCTAAGTCGGTCTTAACCCAATCTAACCATTTAATTTGCTGTCCGCGGACTGTCTTTTCCAAGGCAATGGTAAATAGAAGGCAAGCCAGAGCATCTCCTTGTCTAAGTCCATCCTTTATCTCAAAGGATCGAGAATTGTCTCCCTTTATCCTAACGCTGGCTTTTAAGTTGGGCATTGTCATTCTCGTTAATCAGATAATTTTTTTGGTATACAAAACTCACGCATTAGTTGGTATAGTACTGTTCTCTTGACACTGTCGTATACGGCCTTGAAATCGACGAATAGGTGATGGGTTTCAATGTTAAATTCCAATTCCAATGTTTTCTCGAGGATCTGTCTTATTGAATGAATTTGGTGAATTAATGATTTTTCTGAAATAAATCCGGCCTGGTATTTTCCAACTATGCCAACTGTGTAAACTTGTAGCCTTTTGCATACACTTCATCTAATTTACATACCGATTCTACATATATACATATACATATCATTGGTATCATGTATATCTACATATATGATATCAACACGAAATATTTAGGAAGTAGGTGTGTTCTTTTTTAGAATAACTTTGCCGAGTACACTGGCATTACAGCCACTAGACATATTTTATTATATACGCATAGAAATAATAATTAAAAATTTCTATTAATGTTAACTTAAAGAAATACACAATTATGTGTTTCATTTAATTTGTATAAATGCATTATAAAGCGTTTTTATGAAGAACATTTGTTCGGAACACACTGTAACTGTAATCGAACGAAGGTGAAATTTTGGCATAAATTGGTAACACTTATTTGACAGTTGCGGTGTTGACACTTTTTGTACTTTATTATTTTGAATTTTAAAGTGAATACCTCTTGTTTTATATTTTTACCTATTTAATACAATCTGTTCTTTTTAGAACAACATTAGTGTGTTTTATTTCAAAAATGTCACGTAAGAATTTAAATAGTCGTTGTAAAGAGATGGTAATACTTTTGCAATAATTATGTGATCTATTTGATTTAAAATGGAGTCAGGATTTTTTTATACTTTGGCAACTATGTCAACTTCAATCTCTGACGTAGATAATGACGTGCATCGGTATGTAAATTAGATGAAGTATACTAAGGAATTGCTTTTTTACACCTAATTATTTATCCATATACCGATATACCATCGTTGTAAATGTGAGTATACCAGAATTGCTTTTTACACCTAAATTCTGTACCCTAAACATAACTTCGTCAAAAATTGATAAAACGTATTTATTCAAAATTCATTTTAAAATTTAAAATCATAGCTTTAAAATGAGGTACTTTGAATGGATCACTTGTTATTTTTTAATAGTAAATTTGCAATATCTCGTCTTCTTATGGAAATATTTTAATTTTTCAAAGTTTGTAAGTTTTTTTTTAAGAAACAAAACATGATTTGAGCAAAGAGTATAATTATCTGTTTATTTATTATATTTTCCAATTCTTACCCTAAAAGGCGGATTATTATGTTAAAGATTCAGATTAAGCTGGTCAAAATACACAAAAATCAGTTGTTAAATCTCATGAATTTCAATCGACAACAAAACCCCCTTTGCCCCTTATCCCTAGGGGCTTTCATTACTTACTGTCATATTTATTACACTATATTATCAATTATGGTCGATGCGCCGGGTTTTCTACAAAATATAGATTTCAATCTGTAATCTATTTATTGACGCACGAACAACGTTTGGTATTTAAAATTCATATTCCAGTGCTGCTCAGCTGGAAATTTTCGTCAGTTCAGATTTAAACGGGTAATTGTTACTGTATATGCCAATACTTCTTTCGACAAATGATTTGAATACATATACAGGGTGATTAATTTATGTGATAAACCTCATAAACATAGAACCTAATTTTTGTTATTAACTCCATTGAGTACAACAATCTGCCCATTGGGCATTAAGCATTTGGTATGGTATAAAATGCAGACATGTAGAGAGTTACTCCAGTAAGTAACATTTTTACAATTCTAAAATTAAAATTTTATTAGTTTGAATACAATTATTATGTTCAGTTGGACAAGTCGGACGGCAATTGCCGTTTTAGTCTACGCACTTCAAAGACGTTCCGCACATTTAGTTGTCGAGCAAACGCATTAGGATGCACTAGCACTCGTTCACAGTATTTAGCACTAAAACGTTGTATGGCTTCTTTCACGGATTCTAGGGGATGTCGTGTTGAATCACCTCGTTGGATACATAGTATGGCGCATTGACTATGGCACGCAGCACCTTGTTTTGGAATCTCTGTAAGATGTTTGTATTGGAGACGCTAGCAGTGCCCCATAGCTGAATCCCATAAGTCCATATGGGCTTGAGGATGGACTTGTAGAGTAAAATTTTGTTATCCAAAGATAGTTTTGAATTGCGTCCAATGACCCAATACATATTTCTCAATTTAACTCCAAGCTGTTTTCGTTTGTTAAAAATATGTTTTTTCCAAGTTAGACGGCGATCCAAGTGCATGCCAAGATATTTAGCGTCCTCGGATTGAGGAATTAGACAATTATCAATATATACAGGGGGCATGTTTCTCTACGTAGCGTGAATGTAACATGTATTAACTTAGTTCCATTAGATTTGATGCGCCATACTTTCATTCATTGCTGAATTCTATTTAGGTTTGATTGAAGATTTCTTGATGCTGTTGATGGATCTATGTGGGATGCCAGGATAGCAGTGTCATCTGCATACGTTTGTAGTATTATTCCTAAAATATTATAATTCATACTCGTGTAACATAGTTTCGCATTTTGTTTATACAGAATATGTTTAATAATTCGAATCGAGGACATTCATAAATACACTCTAATTAGAATTCGTAAGTCAGCACTATTGCCAATCACGACATACGGTTTGTCCTAGGTCAGTGAAACAAACTTGACCCAGTAATGAACAATTGCTGATATAGCAAGGACTACTATAAAAGCCACAACAATCATTATCTGGGGGATCAGAACTAATTTAACGTCAAGATGGCAAGTTAATATATCACGTATTATATTATCACAACATCACATAAGTACTAATTACGACTAGACTAAGTAATTTTAAGTAAAAGTGTACAGTAGTGTATTAAATAAATGGTCACATAATTCAACAATCCGTTATTTACTATTTACGACATTATTTACCATACGTTTCAACAGTAGTTGTACTAGATGTTGGAATATCCGCTGTGTATAAAAGATATAGAATTAGGCCGAGAACGCTGCCTTGTGGGATGCCTGAGTGAATAGAATATATCTTAGTGTGCTCGGTACCGTGCTTCACCAGGAAGTGTCTATTTTCTATGTAGGATTTTAAGAGCTGGAAGTGAGGATAGGGTAGGAGCTTCTTTAATTTTATTTGTAGTCCTATGTGCCATACCTTGTCAAAAGCCTGAGATATCTCATGATTTTGCGTCAAATAGTTAAGTAGTACTAATAAATAATTAACTGTTATAATGGTAGATATGATCCGATATTAGGGGAATACAATAATAATGCAGTATTATCAGAAATATTTATCACTAATCTATCCCTGTATAGTGTTTTTATAGTCCGGACTGTATATTCTTACCTAACATTGTCAACAATCCTGCTATTTAAATTTTTATAACCAATTTTTTGGCTGAATTAGGAACACGTCAGTTTTTTAATCAATAATGATAAAGCTCATAAAAACAGTCTTTTTATGTGACAATAGGTAGTATAAATTTTGTATTACACTATGTAGGAAGGCAACTCATATATAATCTCAAATTTATACAAATATAATAATAAATAAACACGCGATTTGTCAGGTTAGAACTAAAATATTAAACAACATTAGGGTGCATCGAAACAAGCGATAAAAAAAATTATTGCGATAGAAAAGTAATACCTCACAATCAATTTTGCTAAAATACTAATCGAATTGGTCTTTTCGCCCCCCCCCCCCCAAGACAATTAAAAATTTTGAAATGTAATACCTCAAAAAAGTAGTATTTTAGTAAAAATCTCGCAGATCATCATTCGAAACTCTAGAGAAGATAGGTAGTTCTGTAAGGTTACACATTTGCCAATTAATTAACTCAAAGTAGTCGTTTGACGTAGAATAGCAATGACTAAAACTACTTTTATGAAAATGAAGTCATTTCTTTGCAATAACCATCTCAGTTTAGAACTAAGCAAAGAATGGTTAAGTGCTATGGTCTGTACTTTTGTATAGTGCAGAAGTGTGAACGCTAAAAGTATCGATCATGAACAAAATTGAAGCATTGGAAATGTGGGTTCATAGACGAATGCTGAAAATATACTTGGACAGCAATAAAAACTAATGTAGAAGTACTAAGGAGCGTCAACAAAGACAGAGAACTGCTAAAGACTGTTAAACATCGAAAAATGTCTTATCTGGGACATATAGTAAGGGAAGTCAATATAAAATTTTACAACTGATCCTTAACCCTGCTGTCCTGTTCGGGTCTATTTGACCCAAAAAAAAAATTATTTCTTATTTTACAAATTATTACGCGGCGTAACGTTTTGGTGTTTCGTGACTTTATTACTTAATATGAGGTCTTTCAATTGCATAAAAGATAAAAAATCAACTTGCTCATTTTTTTGATAAAAATTAAATTGTTACCTATGGTACGCTCGGGTCAATATGACCCACTTATTTAAACCGTTAAAAATTACCTGTATAGGTATGTTTAGTTGGTAGTATTTTATATTTTCTAATAGTGTTTGTCAGTCAGGTACGTCTATAAATAAAAACAAGTTTCTACAAGCTAGAACTTGTAAAATATGTGTAGTGTAGCTGGACGATGTCAGGTAGAATGGCATGTCACGTAAAAGGAAGTGGGGGTGATAGACAAGTGGTAAAACACTAATATTCCAAGGCCAAGCGCATTCATTTATTCGTTTATATTTCAAATTTCAGTCTATGTTTGCATGTTGATAATGTCGCACCGTAGAGCGCTAACCGAAGATGAGCTTCGCGAGCTCGCGAACGTGTCAGAGAGTGATGAGTGCATATCAGAAACAGAAAACAATACAAGTAGTGAGAGTGAGGAAGAAAGTAGTGATGAATCCTTTGGTGTTCCATTCTACGTACAACATCCTGTAGAACCTTCTGTAACGGTTCCTTCAAAAGACGATACTATCCAATGGTCGCTCGATCCTCCTTATCAACGCGGTCGTTTTTCTACGGCCAATGTTATAAATAATGCTCCAGGAGTTACAAGGTACGCATGTGCACGAATTTTCGATATTAAAAATTCATTTGACGCACTCTTTTCTGACATAGTTGCAAACCAAATTATAAATATGACCAACATGGAAGGACAGCGTGTTTTTGGAAACAACTGGAAAGACTTAGATAAAATTGGTTTTCAAGCATACATTGGTCTGTTATTGTTAGCTGGAGTTTTTAAGTCCCATGGTGAATCAACTAAAAGTTTGTGGAATGAAGAAACGGGTCGTAGTATATTTCGAGCAACAATGTCCCTTGAAGTATTTACAAAAATTTCGCAAGTAATACGTTTTGATAACAAGACTACTAGACAGGATAGGAGACGTACTGATAAACTTGCTGCAATACGTGAAATTTGGGAAAAATGGGTTGAAAATCTACCAAAATTTTTTAACCCTGATGAAAATGTTACCGTCGACGAGCAATTAGTTGCCTTTAGAGGCCGCTGTCCATTCAAACAGTACATTCCAAGCAAGCCAGCGAAATATGGCATAAAAATTTGGGCCTTATGTGACAGTAAAAGTTCTTATGCTCTAAAATTGCAGATCTATACAGGAAAGGAAGCAGGTGCCGCGCCAGAACGAAATCAGGGAATGCGTGTGGTGTGCGACTTGAGTAGTGATTTGAAAGGCCACAATATTAAATGTGATAACTTTTTTACATCGTACAATTTAGGACAACTTCTTCTAAAAAGAAAAAATACAATGCTGGGGACTATAAGAAAAAATAAACGAGAGCTTCCAGCACAAATTGCGAATAAAGAAGTTCATAGTTCGTCTTTTTACTTCACACAAGATACCACTGTTGTTAACTATATTCCTAAAAAGAATAAAAATGTTATTCTTATGAGTACTTTGCATCATGAAAAGGCTATTAGTGACAGAAATGACAAGAAGCCCCAAATTATTTTAGATTACAATTCCAGTAAGGGGGCAGTGGATACTCTAGATCAGCTTGTTGGTACATATACATGTAAGAGGAAGACAAATCGCTGGCCCATGATTGTTTTTTACAATATGCTGGACATTTCTGCCTACAACGCGTTCGTTTTATGGACATCGATAAATCCCCAATGGAATACCAATAAACTTACAAAACGACGAATTTTTCTTGAGGAGTTGGGAAAAACACTGGTGAAACCACTTATCCTTTCCAGGAAAAATTTACCGAGAACTAAAGACTCACAAGAACTGGTAAAAAGAACACGAGCAGAAGCGAGTAGAGAAGATGGAAATTCTAGTGAACCGTCTATGGACCATCCAACTCCGCCTGCTAAACGAGCACGCTGTAAATTTTGCTCTAAAAGGGATAACAAGACTAATATTTTATGTTGTATATGTCATAAACATATTTGTAAAACCCATTCTTTCTATTACTGTCCCAGTTGTAAACTGAATTAAATTTTGTAGATATTTGTTCTTAGGGTTTTCTGGGAAAGAAAAAATGCTTTTTATTTTTGTTAATAAGGTTTAATTTACAGTAACAATATAATTATTGTTTAATTAACTATAATTTTTTATTAATACAGTTTTGTTTAGCACCATTAGCTTATTTTATTTCTATTAGGGAGCGTAAATCATAGTTGGGTCATATTGACCCGAACAGTACATTTGTGTAGTTTACTCGAACGGTACAGCAGGGTTAAAGGCAAAATAGAGGGCCGTAGAGGCGTGGAAGAAACCAAGTTTCTTGCTTAAAAAACATTCGTGAATGGACTCAGATACCAAATGCAGGACAATTATTCCATATTGCAGAAGATCCAGAAGCCTTCGCAATGGTGATCGCCAACGTCGGATAAATCTAATATGCCACGCGAAGAAGAAGTCGTTTGCATCAAAATTTATAGGAGGAATTTTGAAGACCCTCAGATTTTTTTATTTTCTCACTGGAAACCTTTTTGCTTTTAAGATGGGGCGCAATCCAAGTTCACGAATATGGAGACGTTCATCCGATATCATGCTTAAAAGTATATTTTCACAAAGACCGAAATATGCAGCTCAGTAAATTACAGCGTCGACTACAGCTCTTAATTGGCTATTTAAATACAGATATAATTGAATAGTTTTAAAAAGATGTTTGGCACCATCTTTACATGTTGGTTGGGATTTTATGCTGAACTACATTGGAGTGTATACCTTCATAATATATTCTGTGACTAAGATTAAGTTCACCGGTGGCATGATACTAGAGACATAGAGCCGAAGAATTCGATTGGCAGTTATTACCCACCTTGAATCTGGCAGGGGTCCGGGTTTTCGATCTGTTACACTCGTAGTACACTGGCCACTGGATACTACATTTCATACAAATACTTTTAATCTGTGCTCCTATAAAATACCTTCGGGAATCGTGGGTAAATTACCTTTAATTGGTATAAACATAACGATTGACAGTTGGTCACATTGTAATAATTGCTTACCAATAGAACTTGGAAACCCTCTAGGTCCAGAAGTTTTTCCATCAAGATGGTGAAAAAGATGTCAGAAGGGTAGGTCATTTACATGTAGCAGACATACAAACCACTGAAGCGGTTTCGAGTTCTTAACAGTTGTATTACACCAACCTTAATGCCAGTATTTACGACTGTTCCGTCACATCCAATAGCTTTAATTTCTTGTAAAGATAATTTATTAAATTAATGGAAGATTTGATGTTTTCGGATGTACCGGACAGCGGAGAAACATGTTCCAAATATTTGCATCCTGGCTCCTGCACAAGTGTTATGTGTTCTTCTATAATCGTTTGACGATAAACCTTTGCACCTTTTCTTACTTGAGCTAAAGTTTTGTCTTTGCGTCCAATAAAGTAAAGCTCACGTAGGTTAATTGTCAAATGTTCTTGTAGTCTTTGAATATTGGAACGAGATTTAAGCCTTTCTCTTCTAACTTTATTTTTGTCGATACCGTTAGGAGAGTCCGCTGATGTAAATATTTTCATATCGGTTAAAACGGCGGATCCAAGAGCAGCTGCAGATTTATCAGATATGCCGTGTCTGTCCCATGTTTTTGCAAAATTTTTCATATGATTTTTGTTGACATCTTTGGAGGTTGAAGTTACAGAAACATCATCTTGAAACGTAACATCATCAACATCATTTTTCTTCTTAAGGTGCCGTGCATTTAGTAGAAATAGAGTATTTGGGAACAAGTAGAAAAATATCAGTATCTGGGAACTTTAATTAATGAAACCAATAATCATACTGTAAAAATAAACAGATGAATAGAGATTACAAGATCATCATTTATACGAATGAAACCACTCCTAATGTGCAAAAATCTAAATTTGGAGATCAGACTACGTACCATTCGCTGTTATATATTTTTAATATTAATATTAGGAGCTGAGACTTGTAGGGTAGACTGGGGCTAGTTGTGCCACTTTGGACAAAATAATTTTTAACATTTTTTTCGTAATTTTTAGGGCTGTTAGATTACTTTAATGAGGTACTATTTTTAATTGGGAATCATTATTTGGGAACATCAGCAATTTTTAAGCAATACCTTACAGTATGTAAATAGTTTTACAAAATGCACATATTGTCACAATTTGCCCCAATATGGGGTAAGTTGTGACGAACTTGGGGCAGGTTGTGACAGTAAATATTTTTAAATATAATAAACTTTAGTTGGAGAATAATAACAAAGTTTCCATAATAAATTTATTTTATAGTTAAGTATAGATACATAAATGTTTGATAAATGTTTATGTAAGAAACAAATGTGTAGAAAAACATCTAGTGAATTTAAAGTAAAATAAAAAACTTAATCGCTATCGTCAATTTGTGCTGATTCTACTTGTAGTTCTGAAGAGTGGCAGTTTATACAAACATAATAAAGATCATCTTTTGTGCACTTTACATGAGCCCACCTCTTGCATTCCATACATTGCACCCAGTCTTCTCCTAACCTAGACTTTTTATATGGTCCCATACAAACTAAGCAAAAGTAATCTTCTTCCTCTTCTTCTGAGCTGTCTTCTCTTTTTCTTGTTGCGGTCTCTTTCTTTGGCGCTGCTTTTTTCTTAGGCAACAGTTGTTTTGAGTCAAATAATTTTTTCTTTATTTTATCCTCTTTGCACTTTATTGTTTCCTTCCTCTTTAACTCTTCACTGCGAATTGTCTCCTTGACAGGTGTGCTAGTCAAAATTGCAGATGTTAAGCTCTTGCGTTTTTTATTTTTTCGAGGACCAGCTTTTGGCAGAGGTCTTATATCCATAGGGCTGACAGGCAGAACTTCGGCATGGAATGATCCTGGTAGGTTGGCCTGCGATGATCCTTGTTGATATGGTCCTGGTTGATAGGTATGGGAGGGTCCTGGCTGGTTAGCATAATATGACGACGGTTCAGGTTCATCGAGATGCTGAAACTCTTTAAGCTGCCCAGCACTGGCTTCCTCATTACCATCTACGATGTCAATAGGCCTATTCAAAGGTCGGTCGGTCACCGAAGAACACAGAAAGTCTTCTTCATTAAAAATGTTTCTATTGAATTCCCATATTCCTGTAGAACGAAATCCTGCCTGAACATTTGTTGGTGTTACAGCTTTAGGTAATGCTGTTTTCACTATACTTGGGATGTCATAAATTGAGACTGTGTTTCCAGGATGAGATTTCATCCATCCACACATGGCGTCG
This sequence comes from Diabrotica balteata, assembly GCA_918026665.1. Lineage (NCBI taxonomy): Eukaryota > Metazoa > Arthropoda > Insecta > Coleoptera > Chrysomelidae > Diabrotica > Diabrotica balteata. Next base: position 37,855,178 of record OU898284.1, read on the forward strand.
TTTAAAAACTTCTTAAATGGACCAAAAACGGAAACATCCAGTGGTTGAAGTCTATTTGTTGTATGGGGAGGGAACGATAAGAGAGTAATACCGTGCTCTGTACAATAGTCAAGGACTTCGATATATAGGTGAGCACTGTGGTTGTCTAACAGAACTAAAACCGGTGATTTCTTTGAGCACCTTACTTTTTTTACAAAATGCTTCATAAAAAACAAAAAGTCCGGGCCTGTTATCCAGCCACTTGGGTTAGCAGTACCACAACAACCTACTGGCCCATCACGTACAAAATGCTCCTTGTAAAACTTACGTGGAAAAACGAACATAGGAGGAACTGAGTTACCCTCTGCGTTAATAGCAAGAACCATAGTAACATTGGTCCCCCTCTCAGCTGAAGTGACACCACCAACTCTTTTCTCGCCTTTCTTCGCTATGATTTTTACCGGTTTTTGGACAGTCCCAGTCCCTGTCTCGTCTATATTCCAAATATCATTAGCTGTAAAATGGTTTTGACTTAATACTAATTCGAGGTTATCAAAAAAGAGTCCGACATTGTGCTTGTTGAAACTTGTACTCCGACTTAAGCTGGTAGCCTCAGGAACACGAATAGACACATTATTGTTACGTTGCATGAACTTTGTAAACCAATCATTACTGGCGTGTTTTGTTGCTACCCAATTCTCAGGCACAAGAACTTTGTTCGCTATAGCAAATTCAAAAGCTAAACTTTTCATTTCTTTTGGGCTAATACCATAAAATATTTTCGCTGCCTGAACAGCATATTCACAGAGCTCTTCTTCTTGTTGTTGTGAAAATATCATTCGAGGTCTTTTGTAACCCATTTCTACCACTCCATCTGGATTGGTTTGTTGTTTTTTTATATATCTAAGTAAGGACATCCGGTTAACGCCATATTTTTCAGCTGCTTGCCTTAAACTACACGATCCAGACTTAACATCTAACGAAGCCGACTCGTAACTGTTTATATTACTCCGACCACGTTCCGTTTTCCTTTTATAATTTCTCACCATTATCTGTAACAAACCCATAAACATGCATTAAAATTAGTAGGGGCATGTTGTGACACTGTCACAATCTGCCCAAGCCTTTCGTCACAACTAGCCCCACCGTACGCCATTTTACATAAAGCCACTTGCACAGACCTTGACACGTCGTATAGAAACCAAACTGTGTCTTACTAGAGAGAAATAAACAAACTATCTACTACAACTAGAATAAGTTTCTTACCTTGTGGTTTGAAAGTGAAATAACAATTCAAAGACAACAGCAAAATTTTACTTCGTTACAACGAAATGACATATAATTTTATAAAGCGGCAGAAACGCATAGCATCACAACCAAACTACACAAACAGACTGAGGACATGCGGACGTGGAATTCTGGGTAACCGGGCGACGCTGCTACCTATGGTTAGTCTATAAAACTATTTGTCACAACATGCCCCTGTCACAACTAGCCCCGATCTACCCTACATTAAAAAAATGTAATTTAAAAAGAATCGAGGCCCTTGAACTCTGGTTATACCGCAGAGTATTGAAAATATCATGGACTAATAGAATTTCAAATAAAGAAGTGCTGGAGAGGATTGGTAAAGAAACAAAACTAATCACCACTTTACAAACCAGAAAACTGAAATACCTAGGCCACGTGATGAGGGGACCAAAATATGAAATTTTGAGACTGATAATACAGGGAAAGATTCAAGGAAGAAGATCTGTTGGCCGAAGGCAGAACTCATGGTTAAAGAATCTACGTGATTGGTATCAATGTAGATCGATTGATTTGTTTAGAGCAGCAAGTTCTAAAATAAAAATAGCCATTAGAATTGCCAACCTCCGTAGGGAGGCGGCACTCTAAGAAGAAGAAAGACGGTATCTTTCTTCTTTTGTCGTTGTTCTCTCTTAATCTATTTTCTTGTTTTCTCTCTATCGACCGAGTTTATTACCATTTTTCTCGGACCTCTTTGATCTAATAAAAATTTTCGTTCATCAAGAGGCACTTTTTGATATGTGCTACAAAGACAATTCAGTAGAGGATAACATTTTTATCCTGCAAGATCAAAAAAAGTTTTACTTTTCTCCTAAAAGCTTCTTCTTATTCTTCTTCTATGAAAGCCTATTCTTCTTCTGCCTGCTCTCAAATGCCTTCAGAAGCTTGGTGTATTTGTCGTGGTAGGATTTTAAAAGCTAAATTATTCTTGTACCTGAAACTATTGGAGTTAAAGGCTTTTTCCATATTTCCTCCAATTTCATGGCAAACTCTTCGGCGATAACGGAAAACGCTGGCTCTTTCTTGGTAATTTTTTTATTTAGCACAAAATTACATCACTTGTTTAAACGCCGGTAACATATTTTCAGGAATATTTGATGGTTTTTCACAAATGGCGTAGTCCACAGCACATCTTGTTTTTATTGCCGACATTTCTGGCTTATCATTTTTAAAAATCTTTAGTTTACAATCAATAATAATAGCAAAGTAATGCACCACACCAAATAATCTAAAATTACACTCACGGGCTGTGTGGCACAGATGCTAGACGCTTACTGATAACGGAATCGGGCTTTCTTGAGCGCTTGTTTTAACGAATTTTAACGATTATTACTCGAATGATTTTAGCCAAGCATCAATGACATTGCACCATTGCATGTCGGAGTATCTCGGACCAATGCTACTAGAATATCAGGATCTATACGATACGCGTGGTTGCCGATTTTCTTTCATTGGCACTATCCGTTGCAAGATAATTGTGATGGACTTCCCCACATTAAGAGACTGGGTCGATATTAAGCACAAAATAATCTGCTTAATTCCATTCGAATTCCATTAAATTTTCGACTAGAAGGTATTAGTAGAAATAGACGTTTTGAGGTAATTTTCAATGGGGTTGGGAACACTTAAAAAAAACAAATAAAATTTTAAATATCGTTTAAATGTGTTCAATTCACAAATTCAAATCAATGTTCAATTACCTAGAAGTAGAGATTACTAGTGACAGGGATATAAGAACAGAGACCACAAGGCAAGCATCAAAAGCGGCAAGAGTAAGTGGTGCCTCCGAAAAACCATATGGAGACACAAATATCTGGCCACGGAAAATACCATAAGGTATGCTGATGACACTGTAATTCTAGTAAGTAGCATGGACGAACTGAGTTGCCTAATGAGTAAGATACAAAAAACAAGTGCACAATACGGACTCAGACTAAATATCACAAAAACCAAATGGATGTTAGTAAGCAAAACCCAACAACCACCACAGCAACTGATATTAGACAATGAAAGAATTGAAACACGTGGATTCGTACATCTACTTGGGAACAACAGTTAACTCAAATTGGGATCAAGCAAAGGAAATACGTATAAGAGTAGAAAAGGCAAGAGCATCGTTCACTAGCATGAAGCAAATTTTCACCTCTAAAAGCCTCACCCTACCTCTCAAAATTCGACTTCTGAAATGTTATGTATTCCCGGTTTTGTTATATGGAATGGAGGCGTGGACAATGACCGCAACATTTATGAAAAAAGTAGAGGCCTTCGAAATGTGGGCTTACCGACGTATATTACGTATATCCTGGACTGAGCACGTGACCAACGAAGAGGTACTACGCCGGATAGGTAAAGAGAGAGAGGTAGGAATAAGTATAAAGAAAAGAAAGTTGGAATACTTGGGTCACGTTATGAGCCATAATAAATATATATTACTACAGCTGATCGTTCAAGGAAAATAGACAGCAGAAGGGGTCCAGGGAGGAGAAGACACTCGTGGCTCCAAAACTTGCGGCAATGGTTCGGATTGTCATCTGCTGAACTATTCAGATCTGCCGTAAACAAAGTCAGAATAGCCATGTTGATTGCCAACGTTCGGAACGGACAAGGCACATGAAGAAGAAGAAGGCCACGAAAAGCAAAATGAAAGTATACAAGACAACAGTAAGACCAATCCTAACATATGCAGCGGAGACAAGGACCGATACAAGAAAGACGAAACAACAAATCAACAATATCGAAATGAAAGTATTAAGATCAATAGCGGGCATATCATTAAGAGACAGACAAACCAACAGAAGTATACGCGAACAATGCAAAATTCTAAATATTAACAGGTGGATAAAAACAAGAAAAAAAACTGGAACGAACATGTAAACCGAATGGGACCAGATACATTAGCGAACATTTGTAAAAACAACAAACCGTATAGCAGAAGACCCGTTAGAAGGCCGCCAAAAAGGTGGAAAGATAATGTACAGTCAACAACGACTGAAACAGAATAAGAGGCAGATAAACACGAGTAATCCTAGTCGCACTAAGAAGAAGAAGAAGAAGTTTAAATGTGTAATTTTCAACATTTTAAGTTTTATTTAACTGATACCAGATCGAGTTAGCACATATTTTAATCCAAATAAAATAAATTAAAATTTCCATAAAAATCAAATATTTCATAAAGTTCAAGGTCGTTGGGGGGCAGAAAATTCGTTTAGAAAAAAAAATAAAAATACTAATATGCTAAAAAATAACACTAGCAATTTTTTCACACTATTAGATACAACATTTCTCACTTTTTTATTTTTTTTGATGCACCCTATTGAACATTCTATTTTTATTTTCATTTTCTTTAACTTCATTTTTGCTCACTTAAGGTCTCTAGTAGCATACTCTGGTAATTATTTTCCTATAATTGCCTTAGTAGTCGGTGCGTTTTTATTTAGTTTGAGTCTTTTACAAGTGTCTCTGATGATGGGTAGACCCAGAAACACGTGTAAGAGAATGGTAAGAGACTCAGATTAAATCGAAACGCAACCGTCATTTATTTATCTATTTTTTTTTTCTTAAAATAAAACAAAAAAAATTATACTGAAGTTTACTAAAATGATATAGTTTACTTTAGTCAGAATTTTACTTAATTTAAAATTTAGGTTATCAAAAGACGATCATAACTAGTGCTCAGTATTCATTTACTGAAGCAGAAATGTTCCCTGTAATTTTATCGGTTTATTTGCTTTTGCTCGTATTCATTGACTGCGGTTTTATCGTTTATTAAACGAATCACGATGGCTGCTTTGTATATTAATTATATTTTACGTCTTTCATGTGTGCACTTCTCAGTTCTCGCGTTAAATTTGCAACAGTAAGTACTTGAAGTAATTACCAAATTTTTGTTTTCTCGCAGTTAAGTGCAATTTCGTTCGCCACATCGTGAATGGTCTAGTGGGCAATTGGGTCACAATTGCTTCTGGAGTCGCTAGTCGCCAAGCGTGCAATGACGCCATTAGGGTGTCAATTTGTCGTTGTAATTTATTTTAAACAAGCGGTATAGTGGAAGAATACGTCACCTCAAATTTTCAACCTATTTACATTGGAATATTTTAAAATGAGATGTTAAATTTTCTAATCAATTTGAAAAAGGATATATTTGTATGCAATTTTTCTGAAAAAATACAAGCTGTCGGGATGAATTTATTTTTAATTAGGATAGCGCATAAAACTTGCCCTATTTTTAGAAGAGAAACAAAACAAAAATATTAAATTTTAATATTTATGTATAATACACACACACGCGCGCGCAAAGCGTTCAATCCAACCCCTAGTGACATGTGTATACCACTGCTAATCAGTGGGATCCACATGTCCGAAGATCAAACCGGTCTCGCTCCAGAAGAGCTAATCTTTCTGGATCGGTACCTATCTGACCCCCAGGTTTTTCCTCCACCCCTTCACTACGTCTGACATACGTAGTGAAGGCTTATGAACTTTACGTCGGGCGATTTGGGTAATGAACAACACCCTCCGTATCTACATGGTTGTGGTTAAGCCACCTGGAATTAAGGGGTAGCTAGAAGCTTTTCTCCCTAGTTACTTTACTGAATTTACTTTGGTATGAGCATTACTTTTGACCTGATGTCCCTAAAAAGTGTGTGCCCTGCACGGAGAGGCACCATCCTAAGTTGGTGCCCCTCCGCACAGGGAAAGTGTGTGTTCGGTCACTCAGCTGCCGATTTGGCAAAAATTAATTTGTTCTCCTCGCCAGCTGAGCACCCGACTGGTCTGGCCACCGAGCCCATGCTTGCCGCACATGGCCTCGATGCTCAGAAGGTCGCGTGCTGGTCTCCCAAATAGACCTGCCTTAAGGGCCTAAGCCAAAAAGTTGGCTGTACGAAGAGAGCATAAGGCTCTCTTTGTACTGTTTTCGCGTGTTTATGTATGCGTGCGACAGGGGTCATTGTCACTTATATCATCTTGAAAATATGAATAGGTATTAATCTATTCATTGTCACTATAATTCGTTCGCGAGTTAGAAGGTATTTTCTCGGTTTTTTATTCTAATACTAAAACTTAAAACTAAATATTTTTTGGTGAGCAATTCCTGGTGTCTGGAACTTCTGGTTTTTATTTATTTTTTTTTCTACTTCTAACCCGCGTTGCCTTTGACTAGTCTGTGCCTATCTCAGTCTTTACGTTTATGTTTATGCTACTGGGACATATCAGCTATTGTGTTTAGGCCGTCTATGTGTCGTCCTAATATTTGCATCATAATCCGTTAGCTCTCTCAGCTTTCTGTTGGGGTGGTTACTTATCGCATTGAAGATATCATATGCTTTCTCATTCATTGTGTGAAGGATTCTTTTCTGCTTTGTATCTCTGTATAGGTGTCTTAGAGGTACATATCTCGGTATATTTAGTGCTTCTCTGATTAGCTGGTTTTGTGCTACTTGCAGTTTCTTCCTATTTGATTTACAGGTGTGTCCCCATGCTGTTGATGCGTATGTTAGCGTTGGAAGGATTATGTTGTTCGCTACCCTTATTTTCGTCCAAAAGTTTAATTTGCTTTTCCTGCCTATTAGCGAGGCAAGTGGTATCTTTGTCAGTTTAGCTTTATGTACCACTTGGTTTACATGTTCAGTGAATGTGAGCTTGTGATCAAGGGTCACTCCTAGATATTTAGCTTGATTGCTCCATTCTATGTTTTCATTTGCTAGACTTAATTCCATGTTGGGTATTTGTCTTCTTTTTCTGAACATGACGGCCTGCGTTTTTTCCGGGTTAAGTGCTATTTTCCACTTTATACACCATGCATGTAGTCGATTCAGAGAACGTTGTAAATCTCTGGTTGCAAAGTTTATGTTTCTGTTACTTGTTGTTAACGCTGTATCGTCTGCGTACAGGCTGAGCAATGTTTTGTAGTCATTGGGTGTGTCTGCTGTGTATATGGTATACAGGTATGGAGATAACACCGCTCCCTGAGGCACACCTGCCTCCAGAGTTCCGACTTCGGACAGGGCAGGCCCTATTCGAACTCTGAATCTCCGGTTTGTCAGGTATGACGCAAGAAGACATGTCATGTATGACATTATGTATAATATATCTGCTTTAAAAAGCTTTATACTTTTTATCAATCGTTGTGCAATTGTTATTATAATATCCAGCAGGATCTCTTTATTATACAAGAGATGTATTACATCTTTAAGTCTTACTCTGTCAAATGTCTTTTCAAGTCGATCAAACCTAGGAATGCCTGTCTATTATATGCTAATGCTTTCTCTGTAACCTGTTTTATGACGAATGTTGCACCTGTACACGATCTTCTCTTATCGAAACCTCGATGCTTACCTGCTAATTGTTGTAAGTTGTAAGTTTCAGGGTAGTATTTAGCAAATTGATACCTCTATAGTTTTCTAGTTATTTAGTATCGCCATTTTTGAATAATGGGATTAGCTTGCTTGCCCTCCATTCTTCTTCTCAAGAAAGGTTTGACAGATCATGTAATGAATTACACGGAAATAAGTGAACGTTGATACCTGAACGTTGTAGCCAAGCTCTTTTCGTCTTTGTTACTAGGCAGAGTCATAGGTTTTACTGAAATACCAGGCAGGTTATAGAAAAGGATATTTTTCTTCGTCTTGCAGTTCATTCTCCTATCGGAGGTTGGCTATCATTACAGCTATCATAGCGATCTAAAAAGATCTACTGAGCTGCAACTAACTTTATTAGGTTTCTTAGCCAGGAAATTCTTTGTCTTCCTATGGATCTTTTACCCTTGATTTTACCTTGCATTATGAGCCTTAATATCTCATATTTCGCACCTCTGGTAATGTGGCCGAAATATTCCAGATTTCTTGTTTAGATGTGTTTTATGACTTCGCAATCCTTTTGTCGCCTGCTTAATACTTCTGCATTTGTTTACTCGTTTGGTCCATAGTATTTTTAAAATCCTTTATACAGCACCACATCTCAAATGATACCAACTTCTTTACATTATCTACTTTTAGTGTCTAGCTTTTCCATTCCATACAACAAATTCGAGAACACGTAGCATCTAAAGGCTCTTATCCTCAACTCCAGAGAAAGGTCTCGATTAACAAATGTTGTTTTTATTTTTATAAATGCTTGTCACTCTTCCTACTTGTTTTCTCTCGATATCTAGCCTCCCTACTGTATGTTACATAGAAATAATTATGCACTTGATTTTCTTAACGTTCATTTGTAGTCCATATTTTATACTGACTTGATGTAATCTATTTATTTAGCGTTGCTGTGCTTCTAGACTGTCTGTAAAACAGCTGTGTAGTCTGCGAATATTATGTTGTTTAGTATTTTTCCGTTTATTGATATACCCTGTTGTTCGTCTGATATTCCTTCCTTAAAAATAGCTTCGCAGTACAGATTGAATAACAATAGGGACAGCACGCAACCCTGTCTTACACCTCGTTTGATTTCTATAGTTTCTGTATCGACATTTGCGATTCTAACGTTTGCTTTTTGATTCCAGTACATATTGACAATAACCCTTATATCTCGACTATCCACAGCCTTTTTCTTTTAAACGTTTTATATGTTTATGATGTACTCTATCAAAAGTCTTTTGATAATCTATAAAGCAGACATAGGGATTCTGGTTTATATTAAGTCGTTTTTGCGCGAGAACGTTAAAAATAAACACAGCTTCTCTCGTTCCCAGTCCTCTTTTGAATTCAAACTGGGTAACATTAAAGCTGTCGTATTTTTGTCATACTCTTCTATTTCTATGCATTGATCTGTTAACCACTTTTTACTTGGCCTTTTTTATCTCTACTTTAATTCTACTTTGTAGTTCTTGATATTTTGGCTCATTTCTCCCTTTGGCTTTTCTCTTCTCTTCCATTAATGCTAGAATTTCTAAAGTCATCCACTTCTGTTTTTTATTTGTCTTTTCAGGCTTTAAATTTTCTTCTGCAGCCTTTAGTAATGCCTTCTGAATATTGCTCCACTTTTCATTGACATCTTCTGATGTTAAGATTTCTTCTCCTACTTCTGTTAGATTTGAGTTGACTTGTTGGATCACTTTTTGATGTATTTCTCTTTTTCTTAATTTTGTATAATCAAACGTTGGTTTATTTTTAGGTATTACAATATTTTTGAGTTTCACGTGCATTCTAGCTATCAGCGGGCTATGGTCTAAGTTGACATCTGCTCCAAAGTGTGCTTTTACTGCTTTAATTGAGTTTCTGTATCTATTTTTGACTAATATATATTTTTTTGAACCTATTCTCTATCCTTCCATTGTTGGATATAGGTCTCCCCCAGTTCTCTCCATCTTTCCCTATCTTGAGCTGTTCTCTGCCATGTGGGACCTCCTTGTTTCCTGATGTCATCTTTCCACCTTATCTGTGGTCTGCCTCTTGATCTCTTTGCATTGTATGGACGCCACTTTCCGATGGCATTGTTCCATCGTCCGTCTTGGAGACGTTCATTGTGTCCAGCCCATTTCCATTTCAGTTTTGCTGCTTGTTCTATCGCGTCTACTGTCTTTGTTCTGGTTCTGATCCACTGGTTACGTTTTCTATCTCTAAGTGATACACCCAACATTTGTCTCTCCATCGCTCTTTGTGCCTTCCTTATCCTTATACTAATATATAGCCTTTTTTATTTCTGACCATGCGGCCTTTGTTGTCTGCAGGAGATCTCCAAGTGTATAATCTTCTGTCAGGTAGGTTGTGTTCACTATTGCAAAATGTTCATTTTAACAAAAATCTACAAGTCTATCCCCTCTTTCGTTTGTGTCACCCAGTCCAAATTCCCAACATATTCGTTAATTTTTCCCACCCGACTTTAGCACTAAAGTCCCCATTACTATTGTAATGTCTTCTATTTTAATAGATCTTAAAAGTGTGTCTAATTCCATGTAAAAATATTCTATCTTCTCTTCATCCTTATCCGCTGTTGGTGCGTATACTTGAATTAAGTTAACTTGTTGTATGTTTGTCTTCAGCTGAACCATCATCACTCTCTCTGAGTAAGGAGTGATGCTTATAACTGATTTATTAGTTTCTGTGTCTAACAAGATTGCGACTCCATAGCGATGAGCCAGGTCGTTGTTTCCAGCGTAATACATTATACCGTTTTTGGTTATAAGTTTGCCGGTGTCTGGAGATTGTACGTCACTTATGCCCAGTATATTTATTTCCACTCTTGTCATTTCTTGTATTAAATTGTCTAATTTTCCTGGCTGGTACAAGCTTCTTACATTCCATGTTGCAAGTCCTATTGGTTTACATTTGTGTATTCTTAGACGTGGAATTTTATTATCTAAGCGAGGATTGTGTTTGCTATCGACTGGAAAGCCTCGTTTTTCTATATGATCTTTTCCTTCGCTGTCGAATCTTGGTTTCTAGATTCCATTATCAGTAACGGTTTGATTTTTTACGTATTTCCATTATCACTAGGTATGTTCTGTTGAACCTTTATGCAGTAGTTTCTCCTTGCCTTCTTTATTCTTCTGCTGTTGACCAATTTATTGGTTTCTTCCGCCTTTGGAGTAATTTCTCAGCTCCAGGACAAAAGATTGTCCATCACCTACCGACCCATCTGCCCGAAGCCACTGTTCGGTAACCAGGGATTGCTTATACTGGTAATCACTCGGTTCCTATCTGCGTTAGCCATCAACATTGATGTTGCCCACCTTCTACCACGTTAAGGTTCAGATTTGGATATTTCCTTCATCTTTAAGTTTGTAATTAGCTTGTTTGAAATATATGAATTCGGTTATTAAATTAGTTCCCAATTATATTATTTTTCAACATTTACCTCCTAGAGATTATTATATATTGTAAATTCTGAAAACTTACATATTTACACATTTTAAACAAACAGCAGACTTTATTGACCAATAGCGTAAGATCGTTTAGTATACCGCAACACATGGCGTTTATAACAATTCTGTAAATTTGTAAAACAACTAAAAATGAGTTTTCCAATTTACATTAAATCATCCAGTGTAATTCACCCTCTTCAGTTAATTGCTGGCATAGTCTAATTACCCTTATGTTGACATATTAACAATGATGGGCTGGTCAACAGGGTCAGTTTTATTTGTAGTGGCTTCTGAACGCAATTAGAATTAACTGTTTGAAATAAAACAGTGAAACTTACTGTTTTATAAATAAAAAAAAGTATTATTGAAATAATAATAACAATGTTAATTTTGTGTTAGGAAAACAAAGTAAGCGGACCTGTTTGTAAATATACGTTTGCAATTTACAGTCGATTTAAGTAAAATTATCGCTTAATTAAAACCTTCTAATAGTTAAGTTTGAAAAGTTTAGACAAACAAAATAACAAAACCAAGACTGACCTGATAATACACCACCAATTTTGCCAAGATTAACAGAGATTTTCAACAAAATTTACGCGACCCATAAATTTTCTATCTCTATGGCGCGAAACAATTATTATACCATTTTTAAAAGACAATTATTAATTCTAAAACCGGGAAAAGACAAAGATATTCTGGAATTATATAGACCAATAACAGTATTGTCATGCATTTTTAAAGCATTTGAAAAAATTCTAAAATTAAGAATGGAAATTTGGTTAAGGCGTAATAATATTCTACCAGCAACACAATACGGATAACCACGGATGCAGTAGTTCGTCTGACTACAGATATTCAAATTGGTTTTTCTAATTCTATGACAACAGGTGCATTGTTTATTGACATAAAAGTGCATATGACATATTGATTTAAATAACTCTATGTAAACTTGTGTTTCTTGGCATTCCAAAATCGATAGCACATTTACTATCAAATCTATACAAAGACAGAAGTGTATCGATAAGAGTAGGTCACAATATATTATTGGACCCAAGATCACATTAAAAGTTATTCTACATGGAGCTGTTTTAAGTCCACTTCTTTTTAATTTGTACACATACGATTTGCACAATTTATGGTCTCCCAATATTGTTTGCTTACAATATGCTGATGATATTGTCATCTACTCACATAAGAAAACGTACAGTGAAAGCACTTCTGAACTCAAACATATTATGTACAACTTAGATAATTGGACTTGGTTAAATTGATTCAATATTTCGTACCAAAAATGTGCCGTAATATTTTTTGCAAGAAAACACCCTATTAAACATCACGATGTAACCTTACATGGCAATTATATTCCAATTATTTCGGAATTTAGATATCTTGGTGTCGTACTTGACAGAAAATTGCTTTGGACTCAACATATTAATTATATAATTGGTTGTTGCGAAAAAGTTATTAATTTTCTTAAAATGCTTATAATAGATTGCGCAGAGAATATCTGGCAAGCAAATATTTCCTAAACCAACATTATCGTGCCACTTATAATGCAAAAATAATTATTGAATTAAATACAGCTGATTTAACATCTACACTCTTCATTAAAAAAAACTCTCCACCTTTTGCAAGAGCAATTATATCTTGTAACGAACTGAAGTTAATAAATTGCCCTTGTAATCTTATCTGGGAATCGTTGGGCTTTACACCAACAATAAATTCACGAAGAAATTCATGAATTTATTCATCAATTTCTGTGTCAATAAATTCGTGAATTTCTTGGACGTAAAAGTTTCTTTAACTTCAAATAAATTTTTATATCAAGTGTCATTATTTCAGTAGTACCAATGGTTTTATTATTGGATGTTATTTATTGTTGTTTATTTGAATAAATATATATTATTTGGATTTGGAAATATAATCAGACTCAGAAAACAATATCGTTTTAAAAAGAAAATAGTGATTAAGATTGTACAAAAAATATAGCTGAATTCGTGAATTCTGTAAAGAGTAAGAACTTGAACAAGAGGTAAAAATAAGTGGAAATTACAGATAATTTCAAATAACTTTAATAAGGACAACATAGATAAAGAAACAGAAAAAGTGGTAATTTGATTTTTTTATATGAAAGAACAAGAAAATCTAGCATTCATTACATACTAAAAATTAACTGTAGTTAGTATAAATGTTAATCAATTCATTGTGACTTTTAGAATGATGAAAGTCTTTATTTAAATACAATACCTGCCTCAACTAAGTAGAAGTAAAGAAGAGAGAAAGCTACAATACTTTTTATAATCTTTTAACCACTATTCATATTATATTCTCAAGAGATATTTACCTAATATAAATAAATAGCTATGTTTATTGTTGAAAGAATATTGAGATGTGTACAATTCTAATCACAAAGAGATATTGTAGAGAAATGAATACTTAAAATAAATAAAACATGGAAATAACCAGTAATACTTTACCACTAGTTTGTGAGCTGATTCTTTACAATTTTAATGATTTGTCTTTATTACAATTTGCTTTATTGAATAGTAGGGTAGGTTAGGACTAAACTAAATAGGTGTATAAAAACAATAATTTTTAAATATATAATTTAAATAATAAATGAAGAATCATAATAACAGGAATAAAAGCTAGTTTTAATATTTGTTATACACAAACATCTATGATTTTTTTCTAAATAAAAACTGTACAGATTTTATCCGTAGGATATGGAATCCTGCACTTTTAAAGGAAGATAGTCAATTTAAGAAGAAAACTATGAATAATAAAGTATGAGAATAAGAAGAATGAATAAGAAAAAACAAAATAAGTAGCAGGCCAACGGCTTCATGTAGAAAAAGAGCACAACAGTAACATGTCAGAGAAATGGAATTGGTGAAGACATGCATTGAAAAGAAATAGATTTATTAGGTTTAAAAATTAAATTATACAAAGAAAAATTTAATAAAAAATAAAAAAAAAGTTCTATGTATATTAATGATGCTTCCAAGTTTTTCCCATAACACAAAAATATTTTATAGGGTTCTCAAACACCTTCAACTTAAGGAAGTTCAATAATGTCTTTATTTAGCAATTCATCTTCAAAATTGTCTCCACTTTGATTTTTCAATTGAATCATTTCAACTATACAGCCACTTTCATTGGCTAAAATTGGAAACTTTCTTCTTCCATACACATTCTGTTACATATCTGGAATTCATTGCACAAAATTTCAGGATGTATTAGTGAATTGTTTTAGTGGACAGTCTGAATGTGAATTTAAAATCTAATCAATAATATAGAATTATTCATACACCTGGTTCAAAAAAATAGATGAGTTGACTCAACGCAAAGTTAATTTAAAAATCCTATCAATAATACAATATTATCCATACCTATGGTTCCTATCAATAATACAATATTATCCATACCTGGTTCAAAAAGAAAATATATCCAGGGAGTATCACCAAATTATCAGAATTTAAAATCTCTAAATTCTTTTTTTTTTGAGAATCATGAGCGGAATGTGACAGCCTAGGTACTATATCACTCCATACTTTTCATTTTGCAATCTTATAATACTTGGCATTTCAAAGAAAACCATCCTTTCCTGTTTCAGAAATCAATAGCATCCATATCTCTTGGAAAACGTTGATTAATCCATTTTTAAACTTTCAAGATGATAAAAACATTTACCTAATGACTAGACCAAGTAAAAGATAGGAGTGAAGAAAAAGGTAGAATTATATAATCTTTTATTAACAAATATTTACTATATATTCTCAAAGCGTTAAATAAATAATATTTGAAAAAAAAACATGTAAGAAAGGGAAAAGTAAACAATATTTTAATAAAAACTAGAGTTTTCTGCCTCGAAATTTTATGTTTTTCCTAAAAAAAATACATAATATTATTTTCTGTCTTTTATTATAAAATAATAAACTTACCTCTTTTCCATAATAAATTATTACT
This sequence comes from Diabrotica balteata, assembly GCA_918026665.1. Lineage (NCBI taxonomy): Eukaryota > Metazoa > Arthropoda > Insecta > Coleoptera > Chrysomelidae > Diabrotica > Diabrotica balteata. The sequence continues at coordinate 37,870,230 of OU898284.1, forward strand.
TGACACACGACTTAATGCAAAGTTCAATTTGGTTCAATAATCAAAAACAAAATAATTATTATCCTTACTTCGCGCCAAATCTACACAGGTTGGTGATACTGAATTCACGTCCAATAAATGGGAAAAATAGAACATGTTCTATTTCGTCAATTTCTTCACGAAGTTATTCATGAATTTATTCACGGCAAAATTGGATGTCAAATTGTGCTTTACACAGGTCAAATTTGACCTTGAAGCGACTTCAACGAATTTCTTCATGAATTTATTGTTGGTGTAAAGCCCGTATAACAAGTGTTCTAGCTACAAATATTATTATTCCTAAATACCAAAACGAATTTTGTTATACTGCTCTTAAAGAAATCTTAAATGGCTATTCAGATCATATTGTGATCTATACAGACGGGTCAAAATCACCAACATGTACAACCAGTGCTTACTTTGTACCAAAAATGAAGATTAAAAAATCATTTATTTTAAATAATCAATCCAGCATCTTTTCTGCTGAAGCATGTGCTATATACAAAGCCCTTGAATTGTGCTGTGAAAACCAGTGGAACAAAATTGTCATATGCAGTGATTCACTGTCAGTATTACACTCCTTACAAAACTTTAAATTCACAATCAATAGCAATATATTCATATTATAAATTTTTCAACAGTTACTAAAACTATTAAATCCATATGGTACTAAATTTCTATGGGTTAAGGGACACTCAGATATTTTTGGCAATACTATTGCTGATTCTATAGCTAAAAATCCATTACAGCATCCACATATGGTGATAGAAGAATTCAACACATGTGACCTACTTGCCTATATCAAACAACATATTAAATTTAAATGGGACAGACAATGGATTCAGTTTGGTGAAAGCAGGGGCACTAATTTTTACAAATTACAACCAACAGTAGATGTAAAACAATTTTACAAAGATGTTACACTAAGCAAAATCACAGTGTCAACTGTCTTAAGATTAAAAGTAGATCATGGATGTTTTCCGAAACATCTACACAAAATAGGAGTTCTCCCAACAGACCGATGTGAGTGTGGAACTAGTACAGCTGATTTAAATAACATATTTTTCAACTGCCCACTACATCGTAAAACAAGCACGTGGCTGCTAAAAGAATTGATAAAAGAGGGTTTAAGTACACCATTAAACGTAAATCTTCTATTAAGTGAAGACAATATAATTTTTAAAATCATTATGTTTCTTGTAAAAATTAAATTAAAGGTATGAGTGTAAAATTGATCGTATGCTTGAACATTTCCTTTGTATGTTTACCATATATGTTGCCCACCTATCTAACCGTGGTTTATGTCTTGTTTATGTCCTTGTCCAATCCTGTATGAATGTATACTAATATTCATATGTAAAAACGTGGCTAAAGGTTTCAAGCCAAAGCCAATTAAAAAAAAGACAGTTAACCAAAAAAAATTTCTTCCTTGTATCGACCAATATATCTCAGCTGTTGCATTTCTAAAATAATAGAAAAGACTTCATAATAGAAAATAATAGAAAGTAAAAGATTCAAATGGTTCTTAGAAAAAAAATCTCCTTACATGCATCCAAAATGGATACAGATCAGAACGATCTACAATAGATAATATCATAGCATTAGAATCTAAAATACATTAAGCCTTTATACATAAATAAAAATTAATTACAATTTTCTTCGATGTAACAAAAACATTCGACACCACCTGGATATACCACATTTTAAAAACATAAAACAATGAAAAGCTGGAAAATAGACTTTAAATTCCTAGCCTTCGCCAAAAATGTCCTGGAAAAGAGATGTATAAATGTTCAAACAAAGGGTCATATCAACTACGAAGTCATTGCTGTTCTCAAAATACAAACAATAAATTTACTTTTTGTATTTTGAGAACGATTTTCGAAGTGGAAATTGAAACGTTAATAAACGTATTTTTATCTTTAACTGTGGCTTATTCCCAGTTAAATAGTAATTAATTTAAAATGCCACAAGAAAATAGCTTCAGAACAATATTACAAATATATTATTAACAAATAAAAAGTACTAACCAATACTTTTTGAGTGCGATGTAGTTTCAAATCATCATTTTATTATTTAATATTGAAGTTGGTATCGGCTACTGTTACATGATAAACCCTGTATAAAGAGTTTTCGTTATGTCTAAAAAACGGCTTACTTATTTAGTTCAAAACTCTACTAAAAATTGCTGTGCTGAATAATAAACTCCAATACACAATGAATAGATCCTTTAAATAGCATAAAAAACTACAGTAAAATGAAATAGTTCGTTTGAAATCCTGAATATTTTATTATCTTGAGACACAGGATCTTAAAACCAGTAAAAAAGACTTCAGAATAATTTATTAAAATGAGTTTACTGGCGGAAAAAGTACGAAAAATCTAGTCTGTTATACTAGTACACAAAATATTCACACTTTATAGAAAATCAATAGCTCTACTTTTTCAAAGGTTCAGTCTTCAGTTACTTGAGGACTAAAGGAGAATATATTAAAAAGGGTTGTGTCTACACATAATGCAATTTTATGTGTAGTTGTAAAGAAGGATATATAACTTTTTCAATCTGTCCTTTTTCTACTGGGTAAATAATATTCGTTTAAGTTTTATGATGTATCTTACATAAATCTTTAACTTATGTTTATAAAAGATTTGTTTTAAGTTATTCGTAAATAATTCATATATTAGTAAAGTGGATGGATAATAACATAGTAACAGCAGTTACTGTTATGAAAGTACCTTTAGAAGTTAGTTGAAGTTAGTTGAGTCTTATTTATTATAATACTATAAATATATAACATATTTGGCGACGAGGATAGTCGGATCTACGAGCCGTGGAAGTTATGGCTTTAATTGGTAATATTGAGCAGTTTAACCCTAAAAGTTCTGAGATAACCTCATATATTGAGCGCCTGGAAGAGCTTATTGAGTGTAACATGGTAGAAGATAATAAAAAAGTTTCGATGTTCCTCACTTTCATGGAGGAGAAGCGTATGAGGTATTAAAGGATCTGTTAGCACCAGAGTTACCACGGATGAAAACATAAAAAGATGTTCTTGTTCTGCACCATAGTCCAAAAAGATTAATCATTGCACATAGTATAACTTTTATTAAAGCAAACAGGAGCCAAATGAACCATTAATAGACTATGCTCAAAAGTTGAAAAACCTTTCCAATCATTGTCAATTTGGTACCTTCTTAAATGAAGCCTTACGAGATAAGTTCGTTTGTGGATTGAAATCAGATACAATAAGAAGAAATTACTGACTGAAGTAATTTAACATCGAAGAGCTCTTCAAGAAGCCCAAAGTATAGCGGCGGTAGAAGATCAATCAAGATGTTTGGAGTCAGATACAGTGTTATCAAAGTTGGGTGCAACAAACATTTACCAAAATAATCGGCATCTGAACGAGTGCCAGTGAAATTATGTTATCGGTGTAAAAGGAATCATAACCCAGAAAGTTGTCCTGCGAAGAACTGGGAGTGTTACAATTGCCACAAAAGAGGCCACACCAGTCGTGCATGCAGGAAAAGAAATTTAGTGAACACAGTGCAAAACGATCATAGTGAGTGTAAGGAAAATTACTTAGTGTTAGGTTTTATTGATTATGTAAAACAAGAGCATGGGAAACCATGTAAAGTCACATTAGGTTTGGAAGGTATAAGATTTTAAATTTTGAAGTAAATTCTGGAGCATGTAGAAGTTATATTCATGTTAAAGATTATGAAAAAGTGTTGTCATTTTTAGAACTGTATTCTGTAAAGTATAAGTTGAAAGTTGTTGTTACTGGCTAGAATGTATAAATCGTAGGAGAAATTGAGGTAATAATGGGACATTTTGCTTACCTTTGGTATTTATAAATTGCAATCGTACATTCTTAGCTCTACTTGGACGTAACTGGTTATGTGTTATTTTACCAAATTGGGAAACAAGTTTTATTATAAATTGCATTAATAATGAAAGATTAGATTCAATAAGTAGTGAATAGCAAGGTAAAAATGATAGCAATAAAATAGAGGTTTTAATAAAACAAGTTAAAACAAAATTTAACAAACATTTCAGAGAAGATGCCATGTCTTCTATTAAAGATTTTAAAGTACATATAAAGTTGACAAATGGTGAGAAACCAATATTTCACAGAGCTTATGAAATGCCAAATGCATTGAAACCAAAAGTAGAGGAAGAATTAGGTAGAATTAGACATAACAGACTTAATTATGGCGTAACGTCAGACCCAGGTATTTGCCAAACCATAATGGACACAGTGCTGGCCAATCTGCCAAAGACTAAATGTTATTTAGACGATATTTTAATTCATGGTACAACTTTAGATGCATGTCATTCAAATGTAATTAATGTTTAAGGTAATTAGAGGAATACAAAATATAAATAGATGGTAGTAAATGTAAATTGTATAAAACAAGTGTAGAGTTTTTGGGTCATATTATAGATGCAGGTGGTCTACATCCAACGGAAGAAAAAGTCGTATGTATTAAAAATGCTGCAGCGCAAGAAAATGTAACGCAGTTAAAATTACATTTAGGTCTTCTTAATTTTTATGGGAAATTTATTAGTATGAACTATGCAAAGCAAACACGAAATTTGAATGGACTGAAGAAGCTGAACAAACTTTTCAGCAGAGTAAAACGTTACTAATGTCAAATGATGTAGTAACTCATTATGGCCCCCGCCTTCCAATTGTTGTTATTACTTGTGATGCTAGTGGGTATGGAGTTGGAGCAGTATTGAGCCACAAAATAAATGGTGATCTAAAACCTATAACGTTTGCATCTAGTACAATATAAAAGCTTTTCAACGATATTCTAATTTGGAAAGAAGAGTTTAGCTATAATATTTGTCTTAAAATGTTTCCATATATATATATATATATATATATATTATATATATATATATATATATATATATATATATATATACAGGGTGGTCCTTAAGTAATTGTACAAAAAGAAACCGTAGATTCTACACTTTAAAATATTACGATTTAAGTCAAGTTGCTTTAATAAAATGTTGATATTAAGAAAGATACAGGGTGTTAAAGTGGAAATTTAAAATTTTATTTTTCGCTATAACTTTCCTGTTTGTCCACATTTATGTATAAAAATTTACAACTGGGTAATATTAAATATATGAAATTATAATTTAATGTATACTTTGATGTAGACAGAGGGCGCCACATATGCCACATACGTGGCATACATTTGCACTTAACTTTTTGGTTCTTCAAATTACCGGTATTTTTGATAAAAAATATTAAAGATACAATATTTTAACAAAAAAAAAGGTATACTTGTTAATATCTTCAAAACTCAACAGTTTTCGAGATAATCGCATTTTAGAAATCAACTACATAATTCTGATTTATCGCAATTACTTCAGGCAACGAAAGAAAATTAAAGAAAAACATCAATATTTCTGAATTTTGGTATAAAATACCTTTAATAAAGTTAATAGTTAATGAATTATTAAATAAAATAAATATATCTGCAGGCTAAAATAATAGGATTTGATAAATAACAGAATAATTGGATTTTACGTAAAACATTTAACGTTTTGTATTAAATTAGAGTCATAATCAAAACAGTTTATTTACAATCCAAATTAATAAATAGTTAAAGTAAATAACATTAAACTTTTGTCAAAGTAAGTGTTCAATATGTCCACCATTTTCTTTAATCTATTTGTCAATACATTCCATAAAATATAGTCTCATATTAAATAGCGTCATTGGTTCTAAAGAAACTGCTGCAGTATTTATTATAAGTGTTATAAGTATAATAATAAGTAGTTTTTTGAAATGTTTACGAAATAAATAATTACATTAATATGTCACCACAAGAATATGACTACCACGAATAATCCAACGTTCAGGAAAGTTGTATTTAAATACTGTCTCACTCCGCTTTCTCTGTAATATAATGGTGTACCATCTTGTAGAAACTACATATTTCGCCTTAAGTTTTATAACAACTCTTTCAATAAACCAATAAAATCATTTTATAAAAAATGTAAATAAATCTCGACATTCAAATTGCAAGGTAATTCGCATATCCGTAAAAAATTATCAATGGTTCCAAACCGTAGGACATGCATTTTAAATATGAATTTTGAATGATATTAATGAATGATAATAATAACTATTTAATTCATAAAAATTTCAAAAAATTACTTATTATATATAAATAATTAATTAATAATTACTTATTATTATACTTAAAAAACCTATAATAAATACTGCAGCAGTTTCTTTAGAACCAATGATGCTATTTAATATGACACGATATTTTATGGAATGTATTGACAAATGAATTAAAGAAAATGGTGGACATATCGAACACTTACTTTGAAAAAGTTAATGTTATTTAGTTTAACTATTTCCTAATTTGGTTTGTAAATAAAATGGTTTGATTATGACTTTAATTTAATACAAAACGTAAAATGTTTGATGTAAATCCAATTTCTGTATTTATCAATCCATTATTATTATCTGTGATATTTTTTATTTAATTTCGTAACTATTACTTATTAAGGTATTTTATAACAAAATTCAGAAGTATTGATGTTTTTATCTATTTTTCTTTCATTGCCTGGAGTAATTGCATTAAATCAGAATTATGCAGTTGATTTGTAAAATGCGATTATCTCGAAAACTGTTGAGTTTTGAAGTTATTAACAAGTATACCTTTTTTTTTGTTAAAATAATGTATCTTTAATATTTTTTATCAAAAATACCGGTAACTTAAAGAATAAAAAGTTAAGTGCAAATGTATGCCACATATGTAGCATATGTGGCGCCCTCTATTAGCTATATCAAAGTATGCATCCAATTATAATTCCTGATATTAAATAGGACCCAGCTGTAAATTTTTATACATAAATATTTACAAACATAAAAGTTATAGCGAAAAATAAAATTTTAAATTTCCACTTTAACACCCTGTATCTTTTTTAATATCAACATTTTATTAAAGCAAGTTGGCTTAAATTGTTTAATATCATTACCAATAACTTTAACATCATTCAATGTTGATTGAACAAAGAATTAAAAATAATTCAACAAATAGCTATAAACAATGGTTATTCAATTAATCTAATTAATAAAATTTTACACAAAAAAACAAATAGAATGTTAGAATACCAAGTATATACATAATATTCTAATGAAATAGTTTAACAAAAACCTTACCGTTGTAACATACATAGGTGAACTTTCTTATAAGATTGCAAAAGTCTTTGATGACTACATAAATATCTCTTTTAAAACTGCCTCTATTTTAGGATTGACTGTCTTAAATACTAAGGATAAACGTAACTCATTTGAGTATAGCGGAGTGTATAAGTTGAGCTGCCATACCTGCAATGCATGTTACATTGGTAGAACTTTTAATCCATCAACATTAGATTAAAAGAACATCTTAGATATATAGAACGTTTAACATCAGGTCAATAACATTTCTCCTAACATATCCGACGAACAAACCACATCTTTGATCCACAAACAGATTTCTCAATTATTCATACTTGTAATAGAGGCTCCTTATTAAATAACTTGCAACTATTAAAATCCTTAAAAAATCACACATCCGATGCATTATATGCACAATTAGAACTAGAATACACACCAGTATACTCAGTATTAATATAAAACTTGAATATAAATAATATTACCTGATCTCACTCCATTTCTTGTTTTTACACCGAATCCATATACTTATAGAAATGATTCCCCAAAATCAATTTATCATATTAGGTTTCCATGTAGTTTGTATTATTCTGAAGTAACTTCAACATTATGAATAACTTCTTCTGGGATCCACTTCTCGGATTCTTTGAATCTTCAACATAAAACAGTTTCAAATCTGGACCCCGAGAGGTATCTTGTTCATAGAATTTTCTTTAATATATTACCAGAAACCATATTTTTCCTAAAACTATACTAAATATCAGTATTGAACTGGTATGGTACCTCAACTTGATTAACCCAAAAAAATGATCTATTATGTCTCATCTGGTTTCGTGAAATATACTCATTTTATATATTATATATTTTATATATTATATAATAAAAAAAATTAATATTTTAAAATGCCGTCAACAATCCATTATCTTTTAAAAAATCTTATGTAAAATAAGTTTCCACTAATATCACTATACCTTTTTTGTGCGTAAAAAACGTCGGTATATATGCCACACGATTATTGTTAATTATACACGGGTGATTAACGAGAGAATTCAATGTTTCACGAAATAAATTAATGTAAACAGTAATTTAAAGGTGATTATTGTTTTCTATACAAGTTATCGCCTGACACAAAAAGAATACCTTCTTTGAACGATTACCTGGAATTACTGATAAGGCTTCACTAATGATAGTTTAAGTAGTTTTTATGCCACATTACAGCTTATGCCAATAATATAAATTAGAAATTGTTTGCATCTTCCATTTAGTTTGTAGATGTACATTGTTCATGTCTTACCTACCTACGTTTTTGGTGTCGATATTTTGTATTTGCATTTAAAAATGACGTCGACAACAGGTTTTATCCCGGTTAAGTGTAGTTTTAAAGGTGCCTTCAGTCTAAGAGAGAAAAATATAATATTAAATGTACACGATGCACTTGTACATCAACGCCCTTTAAGTAATGTTCGTGAAATCGTTAACATGTGTTCAAATATGACAGGGGTTGGAGAAGCAACAATTTATAGATTCCTAAAAGAAAGAAAAGGAGGAACTGTTTCATCTTCCAAGAAGAGTGGAGGGAGTAAACCTTTGGAAATTGAAGAAATACATAAAAACATGATAAGACGCAGCGTCCATCATTTTTTTACAAAATTCACATTGAAAATCAACATTAATTAGAGAAAACGAAGAGTTACCAATCATAAGCAACAAGAAATTATGGGGACTATTGAGAGAGATGGGATTTCGTTGGCAAAAGAATAGAAGAAAATCCGTTTTAATTGAAAAAGATTACATTGTATGTTGGAGACGAGATTATCTAAGAACTATTAAAAAGTACCGAGAAGAAGGAAAAACAATTTTTTATTTGGACGAGACTTGGCTAAATGAAGGTCATACTGTACCATATCTATGGGTTGATACAAATGTGAAAAGTTCCCGTCAGGCATTCATCGAAGGTGTATCTACTGGAATAAACAATATTCCCGTTGGAAAAGGACGCAGACTCATAATAACCCATATTGGAAACGAATACGGTTTTGTCAATGATGGATTATTAAGTTTTGCCTCAAAATCAACCAAAGATTACCACGAGGAAATGACTGCTTACGTTTTTGAAGAATATTTTGAGCAAATGTTGGATTTAATTCCAAAAAATTCTGTCATAGTCATGGATAATGCTAGTTACCATTCAAGACTAGCAGAAAAATTGCCAACAACGGCATGGAAAAAAGGAGAGATAGTCGAATGGTTGGATAAACACGCAATTGAGTACAAGGAGAATTCGACAAAAAAGGATTATTACCTATTGTAAAACAACATAAAGCAACTTATAAAAAATATATAATTGATGAAATGGCATTAAACCGTGATGTAATTATTTTACGTTTACCCCCATACCACTGTGATCTGAATCCGATAGAAAATATATGGTCTCAAGTAAAGGGTGAAGTCGGACGCAACAACAAAACTTTTAAATTAGAAGACTTACAACAATTATTAGAACATTCCTTATCAAAAGTAACTCCAGAAAATTGGAAAAATGCTGTTAGTCATGCTCACAAGGAAGAAAATAAAATGTGGAATTTGGATAATATGACTGATGCAATGCTGGAACCGGTAATAATTAACATTGGAGTTGAAGATTCCTTAGATTCTGAAGAAAGCAGTGAATCTGAAATGGAATTTGATTAAAATAATATTCATTTTTTTACAAATCGGCCCCTGTTACGGCCACAAATTATTTTATATATAACCAATAAAATAAACATCTTACATTTCTTGCAAATTCATTAGTACCTGTTAATCTCCATCACTCCGACACTGGCAACTTTATTTAGGGATTAGTAACCCTCAAAACTATTGTATTCTATTCTGCTTCAACCTTTATACCTGGTGGTCATACTCAATTTAAAATTGTTTTCCTATATACTTCTGTAAACTTGTTGACAAATATCTATTTTTCATTGAGTCACCCGTATCAACAGTTTAGGGATTTGCATACATAATGTGCTATCAATATGATGGAAATGGACTATAAAATTTTAACCATAAACGGCTATAAATTTGAAAATGTTAAAATGTTACAGAAATTATTATACAAACTTACCAATGTTCTTGTCGGTGTGAGGATATATCTTTTCATGGTACATGAAAACTTGAAATAAGAATAAATTTGCTTTACACCGGTTTAAATAGAGAATCGTTTACCTGCTTTTTCGACCAATTTCCGGTTTCAACTGTCAGATATTAGAATTACCAACTAATTATTGACTTTGTAATAATTCAGTCAATTTCTTGAATTTATCAATTAATTTACCATCAACAATTTATCTACTTATTGCTCTAGTTCCATACTAACATATTAGAACTAAAATAAAATATTTACACATACCATGACAGATAACTCACTCGCACCAACAATAGTTTTTCAAAGAAATTTTGTAACTTTATTATAGATTTTGATTACAACTGTACATATTTAATTACCAAATAATCACTTAAGTTTGTTCTGTAATTTTGACTAAATTGAGTTAGTTATAAAAGAAAATTTATTTCAATTATACAGATTGTTACAATTAAATTTAATTATAAAATGATTCTAACAATAAAACACTGAAAACTTTGTTTTCAAAACTTCCACAAAATTTATTTTAAATCTTATCACTACAGCTGTTTCGGCTGATTGCCTTTCTCAAGTGGTCTATTTTTGGCATGCGTTTACACTTTATAGTCTTGGTTATTCAGAATTATATCTGTGTTTTTTAATTTGTTGATTTCCATAGATTCTAACAAGGATGGCTTAGGGCCTTTATTTTGAATGTGAAGAATTTTAAATTCGTCGTTAAAATAATGATTGTGATTTAGAAGGTGAAGTGCGTATGTAGAATATGTTTTTCTATTATTGAAAACTCTTTTATGTTCTGCTATTCGTTTGTTAAAGTTTCCACCAGATTGACCGATAAAGTTTTCGGGCAGTCGCCACATTTAAGTTTGTACACACCTCTGTGTAAGTGTTTTTTTATTTTGGTTTTTGCTGTTTTTGATATATTTGCCTAGGTTGTTGTTTGTTCGAAAGGCTGGTGTTATTCTTTTCTTTTTTATGTGTTTGGCTATTTTTTTATAATTTTGCCTGTATATGTAATCGAACATAAGGTACTGGGTTTTTTCTCTGGTGGTGGAAATACTAATTTGGAAGTGTGAAAACAAAGTTTTCAGTGTTTTATTGTTGCATAAAATGAATTTCCATCAAGTAATGGTCGAATCCATCAATTGTTTAATTATTATTAAAAGTATGTCAATATTAAACATATTAACTTACTTTTTAGAGACATTCATTAATATCTGCTTACCTCAAAAAAATGGTTAACTTACAGTACTGGGAAATAGAAGAAGAACTGTAGAATATATATATATATATATATATATATATATATATATATATATATATATATATATATATATATAATAGCACTACGAGCCTAGTAGGCCCATGGCTTGAGATGTTATTGTTTTCCATTTCTTCCTATTAGTAGCCTTGTCCTTCCTTCTTTCTATTCCCAGTGTTTCTAGGTCTTTCTCTACTTCTTGCTTCCATCTACTTCTCGGCCTTCTCTCCTTTTTTTTGTACCCATTGTATGCATCAGAATCATTTTTGGTACTCGAGAATTTGTCATTCTTTCTATGTGCCCTAGCCACCTGAGTCTCTGAGCCTTTACTACTCCCACTATACTAGGATTCTTGTACATATCTTCTAATTCTTTATTTGTTCTTCTTTTCCATGTATTGTCTACTATCTTGCCTCCAAATATCTTTCTCAAAACCTTCCTTTCCCATATTTCGAGCATACCTGTTTCGCCTTTGTTCAGTGTCCACACTTCACTGGCGTAGGTTACCACTGGTTGTATAACTGTTTTGTAAATCCTTATTTTGGCATTCCTAGATATCTGTTTACTTTTTAATAGCCTGTTTAATGAGTACACGCATCGGTTTCCTGCCATTATTCTTGATTGTAGCTCCTCTCTAATATTTGGTTTGCATGTGAACATCGACCCCAGGTATGTAAATCTTTCCACTGCTTCAAATATATATGCTTTTTCACCCTCTACTTCTATTTTTAGATTTCCTCCTTTTTGTTCACTGTCATCTATCCATTCCATGTATTTTGTCTTACTTTCGTTGATGGCTAAGCCTATTTTCTTTGCCTCTCTATCTAGCCTCCTTACTACTTCTTGTAGCTCCCATTTGCTTCGTGCCAGTATTACTACATCGTCAGCAAAGGCTAGACATTGGTGCTTTCTTTGGTATAACAATCCCTCTCTGTTGACATTTGCATCTCGTATGACCTTCTCCAAACACAAGCTGAATAGTATCGATGATAGGGGATCTCCTTGCCTTACTCCTTCACTGACTTCAAATTTTTCCGACATTATATTATTTATTTTAACTCTGCTCTCAGTCTTGGACAACGTTATTTGTATCATTCTTATAAGTTTTCTACTGATACCCAATTCTTCTAGTGCTTTGCTCATTTGGTTCCGTTTTATTCTATCGTACGCTTGTTTGAAATCAATGAAGAGGACCCTTGTCGGCAGATTGTGTTGGTAACTTTCCGCTTGCAATTCTCTGAGCGTAAATATCTGATCTGTTGTACTTCTACCAGGTCTGAAGCCACATTGGTACTCGCCGACAATGTTTTCTATCACTCCTGCCAATTTGTCCTTTATACACGCTGCAAGAATTTTGTATGCAGTATTCAATAGTGATATCCCCCTGTAATTTTGACAATCTGTCCTATCGCCTTTCTTATAAAGTGGGCATATAATTGCATCTGTCCATTCTTGTGGTAGTTGTTCTTTAATCCAAATCTCCTTTATTAATTTGATCATTTGCTCCTCTAGCGTTTTCCCTCCATATTTAAACATTTCTGCAGTTATATTATCACTTCCTGGTCTCTTGTTATTTTTTAATTTATTTATTATTTCCTTTATCTCGTTTCTGGTAGGGGGTGTTTCTTCTGTCTCATTTATTTGGTTCATATGTTTCTCCGTTCTTATAGGCTGTGGCTGTTCTATCCTGTTTTCGTCATTTAGCAATTCATCGAAGTATTCTTTCCATCAAGCGGCTATTTCATTTTCTCCACTTATGGCGTTTCACTCTTTATCTTTGTAAAATATTGTTTTCTGTTGGTATCCTCTTTTTTCATTTTTTACTCCTTGATATAAATTTCTATTTCTCGATTTTTGTAATTTTCTTCTATTTCTTTCAGCTGATTTTCCATGTACTTTCTCTTTTTCATTCTCAAAACTTCTTCCATCCTTAGTTTACTTCTTTCTTCAATTTCCTTCTGGCATTCTTCGTCAAACCAATCCTTTTTCTTTTAGTTATATTTTTATTCCATTCTTTAGCTGTATTACTGATAATCTGATGAATTTTGTCACAGTCCTTGTCTATGTGCCCTTCTAGGTGTATTTTATTTAATTTTCTATCGATACCTTTTTTATATACACTGGTTTATTTGTGTTCTTATTTTTTCTTTTGCGATTTTTTTCTTCTGGTATCAGTTGAGCCATTTTAATTCCTAAAATGAAGTGATCCGAGTCAGCGTCTGGTCCTCTGTATGTTCGCACGTTCTTTATACATTTTCGGTCTTCTCTCTCTATTAGGACATGGTCAATTTGATTTAATGTTTTTCCATCTGGGGATCGCCATGTTGCTTTGTAGATGGTTTTCCTCTCGAAATATGTACTCATTACTAGCATATTTTTTTCTTTGGCAAAATCTATCAGAAACTGTCCGTTCTCATTACTTTCCTCGTGTTTGCTAAATTTTCCTATAGTTGTTCTATATATTTCTTCTTTTCCTATCTTTGCATTTGCGTCTCCCAGTAGTACTTTAATGTCATATCTTGGAATACTTTTAAATACCCTATTAACTTCACAGTAGAAATCCTCTTTTACTTCAATATCTTTTTCTTCTGACGGTGATTGAATGTTAATGAATGTGATTTTTTGATATTTTCCTCTTATTCTTAGACAACATAGACGATCAGATATTGGTTTAAACTCAAAAATTGATGCTTTTAACGCTTTATTTAGCATAAATCCTGTGCCTAATATTCTGTTTCTGCCTCCACTATTAAAAAATAAGCTATTTTCATTTTCCAGCATTTCCTGAACTGTAGAATATGTAATGTAAATATTGTAGAAAGCGAAACCGGTCGTCTAGATAGTTAAATTAAACTGATTGTGAGTCAGTCTTATTTATTATTTCTTTTACCTATTTAAAATGGACTCACACAAGCAACACATTCATGATTTACCCCTTTCAATTTTTGTAATATTTTCTTCCGTTTCCAATGGGTTATATCTTACTAGTTCTTAGTAGTTACTATTATTTTTTTCACTTCTTGCCATTTTCAAGTGCTTTGACCTTAATCTAATAGATATTACGCTCGTTCTTAATATTTGTTTAAAATTAAATAATTATTTTGATACTAAAATTATTCTCAACTATTGGCAAAATGTTCATTAAAATTTCAAATACATAACTTACCGTATAAGCCCAGCCAAGCAATTACTTGCGCTAGTATACATTTTGGCTTACTAGATCCATCTTAAAGCAGGCAACTGCGAATAATCTACAATTATTACAGCAAAACGGAATACCCCGCTTAATACTACAGATTAAGTTTATGCCAACCCCTAATTTTAGTTATTTTATGCTAAGGGTAGGTAATAAGGGAACCGACGATTCTAATTATATCACTCTAATTACGGCTGATATTAGAAATCACCTTTGATGCTTTGCTGATTTGGGTTTCATTATTAAACCAAAGGTTCCCGTAGTCTCAATTTAATTGGTCGTTATCGTGTCCATTTGTTTTATTACTTATATAAAATAGATTATTAAATGCCAATATTAAGCTTCCAATGAAAGGAATAAAATTAATAAGATATTCGCAAATGGTTGTTGTATAATTGAATAAAAAATATCAAAGAGTAAATTTAATATAAAAGAGAGCATTAAAGACTTTAAGTCTACGGCTAAAAGGACAAATATTTAATGTCCAAAATTGATGTTTTCAGCAAAATCAATTTGAAAAGTTTGCGTTAACCTTGACAAACAAAATACAAGTAATTAAATTACAGTTAAGTTTATGTAACACCTTTTTTATATATTATTCAGTTATATTTCTATTAGTGTTAAATTTAATCACATTTAACAAGCTAAAAGTATCCCTCTGTATGGACATACAATACATGTGAAGTAGAATATGGACATACAATAAGGTAAGGACTCCAATTAAGGCCACGTTAAGGTTTAAATGTCTGTAATATTTTATTCACCAAAAATATGGGGGAAAAAGTCTTGTATACGTATTGCCTAACATTTTAGCTATCGAATTTTACGATAAATACTTAATAAATAAATAAAGAAATATAAAATTTTAACATTCAATAAATCTTGAATATTTGGCCTTATTTGGAACTGGTAATATCTAATTTATATTGGAATCAAACTGCCAAGGTAAGAGTTGACAGCCAGTACACCGAAAATATCAAAATACAGAGAGGAGTCCGCCAGGGTTGCGTGCTGTCCCCACTACTTTTCAATGTCTACAGTGAAGCGGTATTTCAAGAAGCGCTCTCAGACTCAATAGAAGGTATATCTATCAATGGAGAAGTTTTGAATAACTTACGTTTTGCAGACGATACAGTAATAATTACGGATAACAACAATGATTTACAGAACGTAATGCAACGCCTTAATGAACGCTGTCATGAGTACGGACTGAAGATAAATTTAAAGAAAACTAAATGCGTGATCATGACTAAATCTGCACATGCAAATATCCAATTGACTATTGAAGATACTGCAATTGAGAGTGTTAATAACTATAAATACTTAGGAACATGGATAACATCAGATGTAGACCAAACCAAAGAAATTAAGACACGTATTGAAATAGCACGTACATCATTTATTAAACTTAAAAAGTTTCTTTGTTGTCGGGATATAAGGTTAGAACTACGCCTGAAATGCTTCGATGTTACGTGTTCTCTACTCTTCTTTATGGTCTGGAAGCTTGGACACTAAAACAAGTTCATCTGAATAAGTTGGCCGCCTTTGAATTTTAGTGTTACAGAAGAATCCTACGAATATCATGGATTCAAAGAATGTCAAACATGGAAGTAACTAGAAGGATAGGAAATGAGGCGGAAATAATATTAACTATTAAAAGACGAAAACTTGAGTACTTGGGACATGTGATGAGAGGGCAAAAATACGCATTATTACTACTTATTATGCAGGGCAAAATCCGAGGAAAGCGAAATGTGGGAAGACGAAGAATATCCTGGCTTAAGAACTTAAGGGAATGGTTTGAATGCAGTAGTGCAGAACTTTTTAGAGCGGCAGTCAACAGAGTCCGCATAGCCATGATGATTTCCAACCTTCGATAGAAGATGGAACTTAAAGAAGAAGAAGGAACTAGTAACTTAATTTTGAGGGCAATTTACGTGGCTAATAAAGTTTAAACCTAAGAATTAAAGAATAAGTACAAAGTTTAGAGAAAGAGACGTTTATTCATATTAACAACAAAAATTTGTCAATACATTAAGTACATATATCGCACATTTACACACATCAAGGACATACAAATATATCCTTGTCGTCTTTTGTTAATCCTATACATTCCTCGTGGATATACTTATATTATTCTTAGGCTTTCGCATTAATGGCCTATATATATATATATATATATATATATAAAGTTCTTGAACTCCTAAGTGGAGCATAAAGCTTCAGTGAAAACGCGCCATCGGGTTCTATTTTGCGCTAAGGCCTTCACCTCATTCCAAGACTTTCCTTGTTTTCTTATCTCGTCCATGATGGATCTTCTCCAAGTTTGTACTGGGCGACCTTTTTTTCGTTTTCCTTGGGGATTCCACTCTAGGGCAGTCTTTGCAATACTGGAGTTATTTTTTCGGAGTGTGTGACCGATCCAACCCCACTTTCTGGACTTTATTTCATTTACTACCCTCTTTTGTTTGGTCAGGTGTAGTAAATCTTCGTTTCTGATGATGTTAGGCCAGAAAATACGAACAATTCTTCGTAGACATTTATTAACAAAGACCTGCAGTTTGTCTGTAAGGGTTTTTGTCGCTTTCCAGGTTTCACATCCGTAAAGTAGTACAGACATGACATTTGACTGGAATATGCGGATCTTTGTCCTCGTAGTGTAGTCTCCAGACCTCCAAACAGGGTTGAGCATGCTGAAAGCTTGTTGCGCTTTTCGTATCCTCATACGAATATCGTCTTCTGTACCTCCGCTTTCTGTTATGACACTTCCAAGATACGTAAAGTTTTCCACATTTTCAATCTGCATGTTATTAATGGTGAATAGCGTGTTGTTTCTTGCATTTATTCTCATGGATTTGGTTTTACCAATATTGATTTTCAAACCTATTTTATTGGCTTCAGTGGAAAGTGTTTCCAATTGGTCAGCCACATCTTGGAACCTTTGTCCTAACAGGCAGATATCGTCGGCGTATTCTAGATCGCTTAGGCGTGTGGTTAACGTCCATTGTATCCCTCTTGTGTCAGAGTCTAGTTTGGAGAGAACATAGTCTAGAGCTATGTTAAAAAGAAACGGAGAAAGCACGCATCTCTGTCTGACTCCAGTAAGTACGTCAAATTCGTCACTGTTGATCCCATTGTGTGTGACGCTGCATTTCGCTTCAGTGTACAGTAACTTTATGATGGAAATTATTTTATGTGGGATGTTTCTTAGCTCTAAAATTTTCCATATCGCATCATGAGATAAGCTGTCAAAAGCACGCTCAAAATCAACAAAAACCATGAATAGGGGTGTGTTCCATTCAACCGATTGTTCCGTTATTAGCCTCACAGTATTAATGTGGTCTATGCAGGAGGATTCTGGTCTAAAGCCTACTTGATTAGCTCGAAATTCAACCTTGTTTGTTAATCTTTTAAGTATGATGGTCGTGAAGATTTTATTTATGGCGGTAAGCAAGGTTATTCCTCTCCAATTTTTGCATAGTGTGAGGTTGCCTTTTTTGGAAGCTTAATAATGATGCCTTTTTTCCAGCCCGCTGGAATGCGGTTTGTTTCCCACACCTCTCGGATTATGAGGAGCAAAAGTTCAGCAGTTAGATGCGGATCAGTTTTAAGTATTTCGGCAGCAATGTTATCGATTCCCGGAGACTTGTTATTTTTCAGAGATTTAATAGCTGTTATTATCTCTGTTTTGGAAGGGGCGTCGCATTAATGGCCTGCCGACGTCTTTATTGTTGATACTTTTAACTCCGGTGTAATCAGCAAACCAATGGAACTAAAACTTGCATTTAGTTCTTTACATGGCTCTGTCTTGCTTATTTTTATCATATTTATTTGACGTGTTAACTGCATCACTATAATCCTCGCTGGAAGCTGTACCACTTGTGTAAGACCCAGATGAGTCACTGTCTTCATCTGAGATTAAGTTTGAAAAATTTTTGTGAGTTTTTTTTGGTAATTTTCCTTTTCTCACTGCTCTAGAATGCTTTGCTTTTAATATTTTTGTTTACACCGCTGCAGGATAGCTGTTCTTCGAAATGTGTATTCTTTTTGCCAGTTGTTTTAATTTCTGGTTGTGTTGTAGGATTTTCTTGAAAATCTTCGGCGATTGTTTCAACCTCTCGTTGTGTCAGACAACTAGGTGCAAAGGTAGCATCCGTATTAGCATTTGGATGTAATGGACATATTCCACTTGCTTCAAATCCAGAACAAATATTTTTAGCGTCATTGCGTTTTTCAAACTGGCGTAAATATTTGCCCTAATCTTGCTCGGTTAATGATATGTTCGTTATTATGGTTCACCCAAAAATTTAACACCTCCTCATCACAGTAAGATTCAAAACTCCCGAAGTCTGCTTTATCGAGTGGTTGAGCTCATGGGTGGTGTTGATGGTAGACAAAGCAGAGTTACATCTTTTTTTATTGCAGCATCTACAATTCTAATGTCTAAATGAGATGAAGCTCATCAAGAATTAAAAGGGCTGGTCCAGGATTTTTGAATCGACAGAAGTGATCTAACCGCTGTATAAATGTATCTGCTGTCACGCTTCCTTTCTTGGTCATTATAATTTTTGTTTCTGCTGGAAGATTACAATACTATTCTGGTTTTTCATCCATGTTGTAAATTTAAGCAGGTTTCCCTGCGAAGCCTTTCTCATATAAAATCTGTCGAAGTTTCTCGAAATAGTCACTTATAACTGTACGATTTAATTTTTGGGCTCTGGCCAAATTGAGTTTTTGAGTCCGACGCTTTGCAATGTCAGGATGCCTAGAAAAAAACAATTTCATCCATTTTTTTTTCAGCTATCTCCTTTTTAACCGAGAATGGATGCCTTATTCCTGTCTCTTTACAAAAGCATACACGTTTTTTCGTAATATTTTGGGAGTTAATGGCATACCCACGTCACACAATCTTCCTATACGCCTAACCAATTCATCTTCCTGAGGTTTTGTAAGTACTGGAGGCCGCCCAAGTCGTTTTTGTGAATTACCACTAGCTAGATGGTTACGTAACGTACGCCGAGGAATATTAAATGTAAGTGCTGCCTTATGAACAGCCATGCCATTTCGTACGGCATTCATTGCAGCTTCAATGGCCTCTTCGGTCCACTGTGCCCTTTTCCTGGTGTACATATCTGCAAAGAAAAAATATTTTAAACGATTATGTAAACAAATTGTTTATAATGTCAACCAGCTCTTAATAAGGCCAGTCGACTCTTAATAAGGCCAATCAATTGGCCTTATTAGGGCACTGTCTACTTTTCTATTTAACATAAAAGAACAATAATAAAAAGCAATATAGCGAAAAAACAGTACCAGTTTCTAAAAGAGTATTAATTTTCTATTGCTTTACAAAGAAATAATATTTGGTATATATTATTTAAGTAACTTTATAGTGATTTTATAACTTACCTAAAATTTATAACCGAACTTCGGCACCGTAGTAAACACGTGTCTAGTATACTTCGCGCTGCTGTTTGATACTACTGACTGAATGGCGTAGACGATTTTGACTGGGAAAGCGATTTACAGTGACATCTAGTATATAATATCTATATTTAAGGAAATATTTACAATTGGCCTTATTAAGTCACAGGCCTTATTTGGCGTCACTACCTTATATCATAATTTCCATACCGCAATTGTGAAAATATCATAAAATCAGGTTTTTTTTTTATTTTAAAATAAAGTGATATGGTCACTATAGGCCATTGACACTGGTACAAAGTTTATTACAATATGTTTATGTTTACATACATATACAATACGTTTATATACATTTTAGGATACATTAACAACATCTCAGCCTTGACTATAGCTATTTTTATTTTCTCACAGGTTTCCTCTATGTAATTTCCTTGTATGTTTCTCAAGTTCTCGTTGATGTGCTTACTGTATGTAGATCTAAGCACTTCATCTCTCATTAATTCTCTAGTGTGTACGTATTTTTAATTAGATGGCTTTTTAACCTTTGCCAATAAAAGCCTTACATTCGCGATTAGTGGGTTGTGGTCAGACGAAATGTCCGCACCAGGGTAAGCGACCACTCTTTTTATACAGTGGAGAAATCTTTTGTTTACCAAGATGTAATCAATTTGATTTCGTATCATATGACCTGGACGATCTCCTGGTGCTCACCATGTATACAGTCTTCTTGTTGGGAGTTGATACCACGTATTGGATATGACGAAATCGTGGTCATTACAAAATTCAATTAGTAACTCTCCTCGCTCATTTTTGTTACCCAGACCGAAATCACCGACCGCATTACCACATCTACCCCTACCGACTTTGGCATTAAAATCGCCCATTATGATGTTGATATCGTTTTTCTTTGTGACCTTTAATGCTTCCTTTATGTCTTTATAGAAATCTAAAACTTCAGTTTCCGGTTTATCAGATGTGGGTGCGTAAACTTGGATTAGATTTATATTAATAGGTTGACCGGCTAACTTCACTATGATTACTCTGTTTGAAACGGGTATGTAATCTATAACAGACATCGTAATTCTATTATCAAGCACTATTGCAACTCTATGCCTGTGGTAATTATCTGTGGCGTCGCTACCGGAATAGTACACTGTAAAGTTGTCTTTGTGAGAAATACCTAAGCCAGACCACCTCAATTCACTTACACCCATTGCTTTCACTTCTAGGCGCCGCATTTCTTTTAGCAGGTTATGTAACTTTCCTGGAATGCACAAACTATTGACGTTCCATGTCGCTACTTTATGAATAACATCTTAAAGTCGAATTCGGGGGATTTTTAGCTCCCTCGACATCTAGTCGCCCGGGACTGATGGCTTTTGCTTGAATTTTGTCCGACATATAGGATAATAATTATTCCAGGGATATCCGTAGGGATCTTTAATGTAGTGGTTTTACCTTACCTTCTACATCTTTATGCCGTTGGCCAAATTTTGGTTCATCCGCCTTCGGGGTCAATTTCTCAACCCCAGGACAAAAAGGTGCCCTGCCACTTACCAACTCCTGCGCCCGAAGCCGTTGGTCATTAAGTGGGGGACTTCTTATACCAGCAATCTTCTTCTTTTTCTTCTTTTTTCATCATAACCCTGGATGGGTCTTTGCCTGTCTGGCTATGTCCTTCCATTCAGATCTCTCTTGTGCCCTTCTTCTCCATTGTCTTATGTTCATTGTTTTCAGGTCGTCTTCCACGTCATCCAACCATCTCGTTCTGGGCCTTCCTTTTTTTAGCCTTCCTATGGGCTTCCATTGTAACATTTTCTTTGTTGTTTTTGCATCGTTTTGTCTCTGCACATGTCCCAGCCATGACAGTCTTTGACTTTTCACAAATCTTACAATGTCATAACCTTCATTTAACTCATTAACCTCGTCGTTTCTCCTGATTCTCCATGTGCCATCTTCCTCTTGGACCAGGCCATATATACCCAAGTTTCACATCCATAGGTTACTACGGGTCTAATCAGTGTTCTGTAGATAGTCATTTTGGTTCTTTTGTCTAATAATTTCGATGTCATCAATCTTTTATTAGCATAGTATGTACGATTCCCGCTGGAAATACGTGCATTAATTTCGCTACTTACGGAGTTCTTCTGATTGATTTCTGTGCCGAGATATGTAAAGGCATCCACTCGTTCGATAGTATAGTTGTCTATTGTGATATTATTTTCATTGTCAGTTATTCTTTTGACTGTCATATACTTCGTTTTTGCTTCGTTTATTTTGAGACCTCTTTTTCTTGCTTCAGGATCAATTTGTTTGAACACTTCCATTAGTCGTGGCTTATTCCTACTAATGATGGCTACATCGTCTGCATATGCAGTAATTTGTACTGATTTGGTGTTTATATGGCCGGTTATATTGGTTTTTCTGATGACTGCCTCAAGAACTAGGTTGAATAGCATGGTTGATAGGGCATCTCCCTGTCTTACTCCCATGTTGATGTTAAACAGGGGAGTCAGTTCTCCATCTACTCTGACTGCGGCTTTTGAACCCTGCAACGTCATTTTTATGAGGCTGATGTATTTCTTAGGTATACCTAGATTACAAAGGTCTTCCAGCATTCTGTCTCTTTTCACACTATCAAAAGCTTGTTTAAAGTCTATATACATATTATATAGGTCTATGTCGTATTCATAAGCTTTTTCTTGTATCGTTCTTAGTATGAATATGTTATCTGTAGTGGCTCTATTTGGTCTGAATCCATTTTGATAATCACCAATTATATTTTCGGAGTATTCTAATAATCTATTGTAGATTATACCAGAAAGAATTTTGTATATTACATTTAGCAATGTAATTGGCCTATAATTCTGGCATTCCCTCTTATCTCCTTTTTTATATATTGGCTGTATGAGGCCAACTGTCCATTCCTCTGGCATTTGCTCCTTCGTCCATATTAATGTTATTAGGTAATGGATTCTTTCCCAGAGTTCGGATCCTCCATGCTTTAATAATTCTGCCGAAATTCCGTCCGTTCCTGGTGCTTTATTGTTTTTTAGTTTATTTATTATCTGAACTACTTCTTCATAACTCGGATTTTCGATGTGCAGCTCCGCCGTATAATATATTGTCTCGTTCTGATCATTTTCGTTGTCTGCATTTAGATTTTCTTCGAAATATTGTTTCCATCTCATTATAATTTTTTGCTTCTCTGTTAGTAGTTCTCCGTCCTTGTCTTTGCATATCGTTAGTTTTGGTCTAAATGACTGTGTGCTTTCTTTTATGCATTTATAGAATTTTCTGCTTTCGCGTCTGTTGTTATGCTTTACGATTTCTTGTACTTGTTTTTTCATAGCCTCTCTTTTCTTTCTTCTGCATATTCTAGTCGCTTGTATTCTTTTTCGTTATAAATCTCACTGCTATTTCTTGTGTTTCTTTGAAGTTGGTTAAGCCTAGCTTGCCTTTTTTCCTCTACTGCAGTTCTGCATTCATCATCATACCATTCCGCATTTCTTTGCCTTTTGGCTTTTCCGACAGTTTCCTCTGCTGACTCCGTTATAATTGTTTTTAATTGTCTCCATTCCTCCTCTGCAGTATCTTCCTCTCTAGTTCGGTTGAGTTTTATTTGGAGAGCATTTCTGTAATCTTGTCTCTTTGTTGCGCTTTTGAATCCTTCGACATTCCATTTTTTGATTTGAATATTTTTCCCTTTTGCTACTGTCGCTATTTTCTGCCGTAATTTTGCCCCTACAAGATAGTGATCTGAGTCAGAGTTCGCCCCGCGATACGTTCTGACATTAGTTATGTCTGTTGCCCATCTTTTTGAGATGAGTATATGGTCAATTTGATTGGCTTCGTTAGTTCCTGGTATTTTCCATGTTCCTTTATGGATATCTTTTCTCTGGAAGTTAGTACTGACAACTACGTAATTATTTGCTGCTGCGAACTGTGCCACCCTGAGTCCATTTTGACTGGTTTCAGTGTGCAAACTGTGTTTCCCAAATATATTTGCAAACGTTTCTTCTTTCCCAGTTTAGCATTAAAATCGCCTAACGTTTTAACAGCATCGTGTCTTTGGATTTTATCACATACATCCTGTAGTTCTCCGTAGAATCTTTCAACGTCTTCTTCATCAGCCTCTTCCGTCGGTGCATATACATTAACCATTGTCACGTTATGAAATTTACCTTTAAATCTTATGGTGCAAATTTCATCTGATATTGGTGTAAATGCGATAATGGCATTTCGCAGTTTTTGGTTACCATAACTGATCTTTTACCTAGTCTCATTTCATTTTCGGAGTAGTATAGTGAGAATTTATTCTTATGAATTGATCCCTGGCTCTTCCGCCTATACCGGCAATCACTCGGTTAAATTTTCGCCATATCTAGCTACCCTCACTTAGTTTAGCCTGCAGACCAATGCAGTTGCACGGGGTGTGGCGCGTGGAGCCAAAGTGAGAGTTGTCTTATGAGGACTAAGTATCAAGAACCATCTTCCGTCTATGACGCTCGATGTGGTCGTTCCAATAAAAGGTACTACCTCTATAACACAACCCTACACCCCAATTATATACCTACCTATATACAATATAATTTATTTAACTTCAAAAAATAAATATGAATTGTAAAAGTTTTTGTTTTATTTCAGGTCAGCTGCGGTGTGATTGCTATGGGCAATTCGATTTCCTAAAACCAATTTCAATTTAAATGGTAAGTGCATTTATTTCGATTTTAATTATATTTTTATGTCAGGGTTGTTTAATAGTGTGTGGTCATTATTTGGACAATAAATATTATATACACAATTTATGACCTTTAAAAAAAACACCATTTATTTAAATACCATATGAAAATATAAAAATAAAGATCGTGTACAATTTATTATCTATTCCTCAGAACAAAAGAAAACCTAATTTTGTTATCTCCGTTTTAAACAAAGTTATTTAATTTACTGAGGAAAATTGTTCTAATTAACTTTCTTAAAAAACAAACAAAATTTTATTATGTGCCAATTATCTGGTAAGTGAATTTAATTCTTTTTAATCAATTGCTTTAAGATATGGTGTTTAAAAAAACATATATGGTACAAATACAACGCCTATTTTACAAATAATTTGACTGACCTTTTTGAATTAATGTTAACTGATGTTGCGATGTTTCTGACGGACACTGATTTAATCTCCGGATTGTGTTCTCGCAAAACTGTCCAATTCTACAAACACGTGTGGCTCTGCTTCTTCCTTCCAAAACTATTACACAAAATAGCACTCGTTCAGATTCTCTCCAAAATTAAACCTTTGACTCGTTTCAAAATAATAACAATGGCACTCTTTCAGCCAAATGGTTTTCCCGCCTGGACAAACTTTATCTCGTACAAACTTTATATAAATTTTCCTTTTTTGATTACAGAGTCTCTTCGGACACAAAGAGTTTGGGATTCTCGATCTGGTCTCGATGTGTCTTCAACTATTCTGCTATCACCAATTTAACTCACAAACAACAATGTATACTTATTTTTCACACACTGTTCTTAAACTAGACTTCCCGTTCTGGATGGTGAAAACACAATGATTGAAATCTCCTGGTTTAATTATCAAATCAACTGTCTATCCTCCTACCCTCGTTCTTTCTAGCTAATCATACACATTCATTCTTTCTACCTATCTTCAAAATTTTTATTTTTAAATTTTAAGAAATCAAGCGTGTTTTACCCACTTAGATTTGTGACTAAATTAACAGAAGATAATACCGACTAACCTTTTTTGTCTCTACAAACAAATCCGTATTTGTAAAATATTACGTCTAATTCATAGCATCACCTTCGAAAAAAAAAAAATAATATACAATTCATTGTCTAACAAACATTAATTTGAAATTCTTATCTAATACAAAACCATGTATTTATTATTTGTAATATTTTAAACATAGGAACAAAACTGGATCCAGCAGAAACTGCTCTTGGAAATTTTGGAAGTCAGGGACGAAATAACCGTGGCGACACTCTTTTAAACTTTCTACTAGAGAAAAATCTATTCCTAATGAACAGTTACTACTACAAGAAACCTCACCGCAGATGGACGTGGAAAAGCCCAGATGGGAAGACGACAAACGAGATCGATTACTTTATTACTGATAAAAGATACATATTTACAGATGTGACAGTGCTAAATAAATTTGCGAAATCAAGCGACCATCGTATGGTGAGAGCCACAATTGTGTTAAATACCAACTATGAACGACACAATATGATAAAAAAGAAGCAAATAAACATATGGACACATCCAAACAACGAAGAAAATTTTAAAGATCATATCGGTAAATTCCTTCAAGAAAAATCATCAACAAATGATATTAACATCCTAAATGACATAATAGTAGAAGCAATAACAGAAGCTCAAAAGAAATGCTGCCCAAAAAGCGTGAAGGAAGAAAAAATTAGTCTGGAAACACAGAAAAAAATGGAACAAAGAAGAATACTGAGAAGCGACGAAAACTCTAGTAACGACGATATAAATAGAATGAACAAGGAAGTATCAAGAGAAATCAGAAAAGACCTAAGAAAATACAAAGATGAGAAAATCCTCAAAACCATGAGGAAAATAAGAGTATGAAAATAATGAGACGCAAACTCACAAATAGAAATAAACAAATAGTCAAACTCAAGGATAGAAATGGCAACATCACATCAAACAGAGAACATTTGTTACAAATTGTGGAATCATTCTATGAGACATTATATAGCAACCAATCGACTCTAGATATAGTTGAATATCAACAAAGGAAGGTTCAAAATCAGGTTCCGAAGATATCCCAGAAATCTCCTTGGACGAAATTTACAAGGCTCTAAAAAAGATGAAGAATAACAAAGCTCCGGGGGAGGACGGTGTCGTCACGGAAGCGATAAAGATAGGAGGCTCAGTACTGATAGCCAAAATTCAAAAGCTCTTTAATCTATGCCTATGGAATCAAAATATCCCAACAAAGTGGAATAATTCAATAACTGTACTCTTACACAAGAAGGAGATATAGCAGACCTGGAAAGATACAGACCAATCAGTCTCCTTAACCATCTTTATAAATTATACACCCGAATAATAACGAACAGATTAGAGACAAAGTTTTCGCCCTAATTACGGCACAAACGATCACCTGCAATGCCTAAAAACCCTGATAGAAAAAACTAACGAATATAACCGTCCCTTGGCATTGATATTTGTAGACTTTAAAAAGGCGTTTGATACAGTGGAACTACCGTCCATCTTAAGAGCACTACAAGATTGCAGGGTCGACCACAGATATTGTAATATAGTCAAAAATATATATGAAAATGCCACAACAACCATAAGTCTACATTCTGCAACTAATAAAATAAAGATAAAAAGGGGAGTCAGGCAAGGTGATACCATGTCACCAAAGCTGTTCATTACCGTTCTTGAGTATGCATTTAAAAAACTAACATGGCAAGAGAAAGGAATATCCATCGATGGAGAAAGATTAAACCATCTACGTTTTGCGGACGATATCGTGCTTCTGTCAGATAATCTGGGAGAGATCAAAGACATGCTCCAAGAACTGAATGACATACTACAAGAAACTGGGCTGGAGATAAATTTCGAGAAAACCAAAATGATGACCAATATGGTTCCCAGCGAAGAGATACAGATTAATAACAACAAGGTCGAATTAATCGATAAATACACATACTTGGGTCATGAAATTAGAATAACCAGAGACAACCAAACCTGCGAGCTAAATAGACGAATCACGTTGGGATGGGCGGCATATGGAAGGATGAGAGACATTTTTAAAACAAATATCCCAATTCACCTGAAAAGGAAGGCATTTAACCAATGCATCTTACCAGTCTTGACCTATGGAGCAGAGACCCTAACTTTAACGAAAGCTACTGCCGAAAAACTGAGGGTAACACAAAGGCGAATGGAGAGATCAATGCTGGCCTGACCTTGAAAGATCGCGTGAGAAATGAGGAGATACGCCGACGAACTGGCGTAGACGATATTATACTGCGAATCAATAAACAAAAGTGGAGGTGGGCTGGACATGTTGCTAGAATGGAAGACGGAAGATGGACGAAGAGATTATTGGAGTGGAGACCAAGAGCCGACAAGCGAAGTCGAGGCAGACCACCCACCCGATGGACCGACGACCTAAGGAGAATAGAAACAAACTGGATTGCAGCAGCTAAAGATAGAGAGAACTGGAGACGTTTGGAGGAGGCCTATATCCAACAATGGATGTGAAAATGGGGCTGGATGATGATGATGATGATGAATATTTTAAACAATATTTATTAATTTCTAAATAACCCCAAAATGTTTTTCCTATACAAATTGTTTTTAGAAACTATTCACTATTGAAGTCTACTGTTCTTCGAATACACTTCTTAATTATAAATCATTTTATTTACAACTTCTCAACCTTTACATGATCTTGAATATTTATGATATTCTAGGATTTTGCATACAACAACTTATTTTATTCTTGATCTATTTTAGAATAATAACATCAAAATATCGTCTTATCAAACTTCGGTATTTTGATACAGTAAAGTCTAGATGAGTTTAATTTGTTTGTTTGTTAATTTTTTCCGACATTTCTTACGAGTAATGATAAAATCAATAAATTCTCAAAGCCGTCAAGTAATAAGTTAGTCCTCGATTATTCAGACAGACAAGGCAAAACGAATTACTTAACGGTATTCCCGCTGTCTTGTAAATAGATTGTAATGATGTTAAGTTCTTC
Source organism: Diabrotica balteata (assembly GCA_918026665.1). Classification (NCBI taxonomy): domain Eukaryota; kingdom Metazoa; phylum Arthropoda; class Insecta; order Coleoptera; family Chrysomelidae; genus Diabrotica; species Diabrotica balteata. The sequence continues at coordinate 37,899,214 of OU898284.1, forward strand.
GCTTATAAAATTAATAATGCTAAAAATGGACGTTTTAGAAACTTTTTCTGAATACTAACGCTTAATTTACTGTCAGCGGTATGGATTTGGAGATTTTTTATTCTTTAAATTTTAAATCAATTGTGATATATTTGCACGATTGCTGATAAAAATAGCATCTAGCATAGACACTAATTATTTAACACATTAAAATTTTTAAACTTCCAGGAACCGTCTGTACTTTCAATGTTTTTTTTACTTGAACAAAATTAATCTCTCATCAAATACTAATAGTCCAGCCGAAATCAATCGAAAAACAGACCATAATGGACATTTTCCACAGAACTCTATTTTTGCGCAGTCCCGTCTGTGCTGCTGACGGGAGAGGCTATATGTCTCGTTTAAAGAGCTCATATCGGCCAAATTTGGCATAACCGTAAGGTCCACTTGCCATTATGTTAATTTTCTATTTTGCGACTTAAGTATACTGCTCCTAAATTTTTGAATTCTTCAAAAATTATGAATGTGTTGCTTGTGTGAGTCCCTTTCAAATAGGTAAAGAAATAATAAATAAGACTTACTCACAATCAATTTAATTTAACTATTCAGACGACCGGTTTCGCTTTCTACAATATGCAAAGCATCTTCAGGTCTCGATACAAAGTTAAATAAATGCTGAAATAATAAAAACCCATATTAGGGTGTTGTCTAATAAAGATAAACAAATTAGATGTTATAAATTACAATAATTATGCCAATATTACATGTCTGTGGTTTTTCAAAATGAATAAAAAGGAATAAAAAGGTATAAAAAGTTTTAACAGACAAGGTAAGACCCACAAATTGTTATAAAATAGTCTATTAGATTGTAATAAATTAATAAATGAGCAAATAAATAAACATTACTTACATGCCGGTACTCTATTAATTGATGGATGGTAGAACATGGTTGAAACTATCATGTATCGTTGAATGGAGAACTTAAGTCTGCTATTGTAGTTGTTTGTCAGTAAAAAGGCTGCATACTCTCTCCGATGCTTTTTAATTTATATGTCGAAAATATATTTTCGGAAGCATTAGAAGATACGGAATTAGGCATTAAGGTGAACGGCATACCAATTAGCAACCTACGCTATGCGGACGACACAGTGATTATAACTGATAATTTGGAAGATCAGCAGTTATTACTTGATAGGGTGAATAGCATAGGTAAAAAATATGGCCTCAAAATCAACATTTTGAAAACGAAATATATGGTCATTAGCAGAAACCCTCCAGAAAACCCGATATTATGCATAGGTGACAATCGTATAAATCGCGTGAAAACTTTTAAATACCTTGGCACCACAATCAATGACCAATCGGATCCACAACACGAGATAAAAACCCGAATACAAATGGCAAGACAAGCTTTTGTGAAATTCAGACCGCTCCTATGTAATCAACACCTAAACTTCGAAATACGCTACAGAATGGTCAAGTGCTACATATGGTCCATCTTGCTTTATGGCATGGAAACGTGGACTTTGAAAAAAACATCTATCAACAAACTTGAAGCATTTGAAATGTGGTCATTGAGAAGAATGATGCGCATACCTTGGGTGGATAGAGTTCGAAACGATGACGTCCTTAATAGAGCCGGCGTGGAAAGAGAACTCTTTGAATTAATTAAAAAACGCAAGATTGGTTACCTTGGGCACATATTGAGAGGAGCAAAATATGAAATACCACAGTTAATCCTACAAGGGAAGATCGAAGGTAGGAGAGGAGCCGGCCGCAAACAATTGTCCTGGTTAAGGAATATTAAAGAATGGACAGGAATACACAATACAGGTGAGCTGTGTCACGCCGCCAAGAACAGAATTCTAGTAATGAGATAGTCGCCTACGCACTTTGGTGTATGGCATGTTAAGAAGAAGAAGAGTCAGTAAACGGGAAGTTCTTGAGGAGATAGATTTGATCCAATGAAGTAGAGATAGGTGTAATGTGATTGTTTGTTAGATGAAAGTGATGTTATATACCATTATATTATTTAAAAGATATTTATACTTATTCAAGAGATATATTTATGAAATGTGTGTTATTTATTGAGTATTTGTTTTATAAAGGTGACAGTTTTATTAAAATGAATAAGCTTAGATGTACAAATTGTGTGGGTGTGCAATTCTTTTTAAATAGAGGACCTTTTAACTGTTTGTATAACAATTTCCGGTCCCAACTGCCAGATATTAGAACTACCAACTAATTATTGAAGGCTTAATAATTCAGTCAATTTCTGGAATCCATAAATTAATTACCATCAATGATCGGTACTCACCGGAGGGACCGCAGACGTTCGGATACAATTAGCGTCTCTTAGCAAAGACAATGACGTCGACTTTGCTAAGTATCAAGACAATTACTCTACACACACACACACCACACACACACACACACACACACACACACACACACTACATTAATAAACTTATCTTGATTGAGACTGTCTGAATGACAATTGTCCAAGCCAAAACACACAAAAAAAATTACCATCAATAATTATCCACTTATTACTTTGGTTACATATTAATATATCAGAACTTGAATTACATACTTAAAAATATTTATACACACCATGACAGATAACTCACAGCAACAATATTTTCAAATAAAATTTTGTAAATTTGTTATACGTTTTGATTACAAAATGTACATGCTTATTTGCCAAAGAATCACTGTAATTTGTTCTGTAATTTGGACTAAACTAAGTTAGTTATAATGTGGGATGTATTTCAATTATTCGTATAGTTACATTTAAATTTAATTAATTAAAGATTGTTAAAGTATGCCAATATTAAACACATCAATTTACTTTTGATATCTTAATTAAAACAATTTAGAGACATTCATTAATATCAGCATATTTCATAAAACTAGATAACTTAACTTGCAGTATTGAGAAATAGAAGAAGAACTGTCACATGTTAACCTACATCTGTCAAATTTACCACTAAAATCTAATAGATAACATAAAAACTCATTGTGTCCAAGACTGAGATGTAGTGCATAAAAGTCCTTCCCCTTTTTAAATTTAATGTCACCTTCATAAAACAAATACTCAATAAATAACACACATTTCATAAATATATCTCTTGAATAAGTATAAATAACTTTTAAATAATATAAAGGTATATAACCTCACTTTCATCTAACAAACAATCACATTACACCTATCTCTACTTCATTGGATCAAATCTATCTCCTCAAGAACTTCTCGTTTACTGTCAAACAACTACAATAGCAGACTTAAGTTCTCCATTCAACAATACATGATAGTTTCAACCATGTTCTACCATCCATCAATTAATAGAGTACCGGCATGTAAGTAATGTTTATTTATTTGCTCATTTATTAATTTATTACAATCTAATAGAGTATTTTATAACAATTTGTGGGTCTTACCTTGTCTGTTAAAACTTTTTATACCTTTGTATTCCTTTTTATTCATTTTAAAAAACCACAGACATGTAATATTGGCATAATTATCGTAATTTATAACATCTAATTTGTTTACCTTTATTAGACAACACCCTAATATGGGTTTTTATTATTTCAGCATTTATTTAACTTTCTATCGAGACCTGAAGATGCTTTGCATATTGTAGAAAGCGAAACCGGTCGTCTGAATAGTTAAATTAAATTGATTGTGTCCAGTTTTAAATATCTTGGTTGCCATATTACTGAACAACTAGATCCAGATCAAGAGATAAAATGTAGAATCGAGATAGCCCGCACGACATTTTTAAAAATGAGGTCATTCTTCTGTAATGATAACTTGCAACTTCAACTTCGAAAGCGCATGGTTAAATGCTACATTTGGTCAGTCCTCTTATACGGTGTCGAAGCATGGACATTAAAAATATCCACCATTAATCGTCTGGAGGCCTTTGAAATGTGGCTGCACAGACGTATACTAAAAATTCCATGGACGGCTATGCTGACAAATGTGGCAGTCCTTGAGAGAGCAAATGCTGCTCGCGAGCTGCTTGATAACATCAAATGTAGAAAGATGGCCTATTTTGGACACGTAGTAAGGGGAGACCGATATAATATTCTTCAACTTATTATGATGGGTAAAATCGAAGGACGCAGAGGAATTAGTAGAAAGCAGGCCTCTTGGTTGAAGAATATCAGGGAGTGGACAGGAATAAAGAAAGCTGAGCAACTATTTAGAATAGCTCGAGACAGAGACAGTTTCGCCATGTTAATCGCCAACGTCAAGGGGACTTGATAGGGCACGTTAAGAAGAAGAAGTTCAAAAACCAAAACTAACTTTTTAGTAATTCTGAGTAGTGTTTTTGTTATTTTTTATTATTTTGAGTAGTTTGTGTTATTTACTGACAATAAAATTACATACCTAAACCTTGTTTTGAGTTTTTATATTGTTACCATTGTAGACCAACTAAGACCGATTCAGAAACTATTTTAAAAATATTGGAAGAACAATGATGGAACTGGGAGGCTGCAAAATTCTGAGACCTGTCTAGACTCAAAAAGTTTATATTATCAAAATACTTAGAGTGTCATTTTTAAAAGTAGACTTAATTTACTATTAAAATAGTTGTTTCAGTTCACTTTTTTACTTTCATGTAAAAATATTTTTAAAATCCAATTTTCCACCATTTTATTAATGAGTACTGGCTTCGATGTTGCTCCCGAGAAGCGATATACTAACGTTCTTTGATAAAATCCAAATTTTTTGGCACTCTTGTCTCGTTTGTCGACTTTTTATTTTCTAGTTCTCATTTTCTTAAATAGGGATAGTAAAATCAGTCCAGATAAGAAGAAAAGACCATTGCGGTACTACAAATTGTCAGAAGTAATAAGAATTTAATTGACACTTAAAAGTTTCCTAATTAGTAAACTTTTAATAGTTCTCATTCTGCAGCGACGGCTTCAAACGACCCAAAACTATGTTGTATAGAGCGTTGTGTAAAATGTATTGCTGTAATGTATGTAATTACAACGTTTCCAATTTAAATAATTAAAAATATTGAGCTTTGTTCGAAATAATTTTCAATGTTTTATAATTGTTTGCAATAAAATGTTTTTCTCTATTCTAATTTATTTTGTTATTCAAAATTTAAATATATCCTTTTGATATGGTAACTTGACATTAAATATGTCATTTTTTTTTCTTCGTCTCCTGGCGCTACAACTCATTTTAAGTTTTGGTTCTGCTTAACAATGGTTTTCCATGGTTTACTTTCTTCTTCACCGCCTGATGTTCATGATTATAAAGTCCTCCTATACATCGTCCTACCTTGCAACGTACACGTGAGAAACACCTCAAACAGACCCAGGAGAATTATTGGGAATCAAATAGACTACATTTTAGTAAATAAAAGATTCCGAAACAGCTTTACATCTGTCAAGACTTATCTTGGAGCAGACTTGGAGACAGACCACGTTCCACTGGTGGGAGTATTTCGAGTCAAACTCAAAACAGTGCAGAAAAGGAAAGCACAATCATACGACCTACGTATGCTGAAAGACCTTGATACAAGGATGAGAGTCCAAGCCACGTTAAACGAGCAAGTGACTGCAATTAGAGACGAATCAAACGAAGAACAAACGATCATTACGATCAAATATATTACAGAAATGGTGCAAAATGTAAAGGGTAAACACTTAAACTTAAAGACAGATAGATTAATGAAAAAAAAATCATGGATGACAGATGAGATCCTGAAACTAATGGATAAGAAAAGAGAAGCCAAAAATGACCCAAACAATATGCGTGTTTCAACTGACTTTATAAATACTATAATAGATAGTGCCTCTTATCATACTGTACTCTGTCCTCCTTTGCTTTATTGCCGGGATGTATAGTGTGGTAACCCTGTATCCTCTAGACTTTGTAAGTCATCCAAGACATCTGCAAGAATCAATACACTTGGACAAGATACCTAATTAATCTTGGACAAAATTATTGCGGATTTATTGGGTTTTAAAGAGGGCAACAAATTAAGATATTTTGCGGTTAATATACAAACATCATGCTATTCTAATCAGGGACTTCTAACTTAATATAGACCAGGGTCGATAATTTTTGAAACCAAAAAAAAATTATAGTAGAATCAAACCTATTGGAAAAAGAAGAGAATATGCTAAAATTGGAAGAAAAAATAAATTACACTCCATCCGAGGTCGGGAAGTGGGGAGGGGGGGGGGTTTAAGGGTAAAAATCGGTTTATCGCGATTTTCGGCGAAACTACAAGTGCTATGGAAAAAAGTTAAATAGCAAAGTTGTAGGTAACAAAAGATCTACACTTTGTATTTACACTTTTTTCACATAACCTCAAATTTTTGTGGAAAATTCAAAAACTAAGTTTTTGATTTTTTATTTTTATCTTAAAAAAAATTTTTTTACGAAATTTGGTGAAAACTTGCCTTAGTATGTATCAAATACACTGTAATTTTTTGGAATTGAAAAATTAATTTTTTTACCTGATATTGATTTATTATCGAAAAAGCACCCTAATTTTCAATCGAAAATTCACGCGTCAAAATATCAGCTTTTTTAAAAAGTCGGTAGGCTTTTTGTTCGTTGAAATCTCTACTTTCCGATAGTGTAAAAAAATATACATTACTATGGAAATGTTCACAAAAAAAAAACTAAAAAACTCGAATCGAACAATTTTTTTTCATTATGTACAATTTGATATTCTTATAATTAATACTGTAATTAGTCATGTAGCTTAAGATTTCATGATACATTGATAAACAAAAAAATTATAAATCCACAAAACATTAAGATTGCAAAAAGACATGTGAAAATAGCTGTTAAAAATATTCAATATAGGATTTAAAGGGAATTTCATCAAAAAAATGTGACTGCTATACGATTTTTTTTTAACAATTAAAAAGCTGGTTTATTAATGTTTAATTACATTTTTGTCATGGGCAATCTTACAATATATATATTTATGATGTATATATTTATCATAATATTTTTTAGGGCATTAATTTTTGCCTCTTTGATGGCATTCCTTCGTTGCCTTCTGATTCTAGAAGATCTTCGAAATCTTCAAGACCATCACCGTCTTCATCTCCAATATTGTTTCCTGTCTGCGTTACTTCCTCATCCACAATTTCATCAGAATCATTATCATTAATTTCTTTGTAGGCTTTTTCCTCCACATTAGAGCATTTTTCTGAGCCGTGACAACTTGAACATAAATTTGTGCATTTCAAACCATGTTTTCGGCAACCACATTTTAAATTGTTACATCCAGTTTCACAGCTGCAGCAAATAGTTTTGAGCAGTATTTCCGGGATCAATTCCTTTTCTGTAAATTTGGGCATAATGCCTCGTTGATGTTGTTTCCAGCCCCAATCTGTTGCTGTCAGTTCGTTGCCCAGCCATGTTTGAAGCTGATAATATGCCCTGTAACAATGTTGTTCTGCTGCACCTTCTGTGGGTGGGAGATTTGCCAATACGAAAGATGATTTGATTTTTGCAATTGATATTTTTGAAATCGTAATTGATTCAGCGTTAGCTTATCATTTTTGCACTTATAAATAGATTTGATTAATTGTAATCCAATAATTTACGATACTTTTCTTTCCTTTCCCGGCAAATCCAGATGTTGTATCGCAACCTAAAACAATGCAGAAATGCATAGATATTTTTGCAAGATTCATATTTGAAACTATTTGACGTGAAAAATTGATCTTTTACAGTTCCAGAACCTAGTGTAAGACAATAAATGTAAATGTCATTATTATTTTTATTTAATTTAATCAAAGGACCAAAAGATCAATATATTGACCCACAACAATGACAGTTTTATTTGTATATCTGGAAATTTCTATCGAAGTCTTAATTATATCAGCATCAGCATCTTCTTCTGCTTGTTTACAGAAAAATCCTTGTGACTGTAATATTTCTATTAACGTTTTGATTATTTTTTCTTTGTTTTTCTCGTTTGATAAAACTTTTTCCTGCAAAAATGATGGTGCTGGTGTCACAGTTACTGATTTTTCTGTTTCGGGATAGCCGTCAAAAACGAAATGGCTGCCTGCTGCATAATGTCTTTCGACATAGCTCAAATATACATTCATGATATCTTCCACCGTTTCATTTTTCTGCCAATTTACTGTTTGCAGTAAAAATCCATCGTCGACGACATGCACAATGCCGTCAGAATGTGTTAGTCCATTTGTACTCACAAATAATTCGTAGAGCTGAGATTTATCGTTTTTCCTGAGACCATTTTCGGTAAAAAGTGACAATGAAAAAGGTGCAAGTTCGTATTTTAAATAAGTCTGCATATCTTTTTTACTGTCGATCATTAGAGATATTCGTTGAAATAGCAATAACGGATCGATTGCTATAATATCTCCGTTTACTTTAACGGAAGATTGAACGGTTTTTAGAGACAACACTTTGTTTTTTCTTTTAAATTTGACACTGCCAAAATTCATTCCCACAATAGCTTGTAAAGATTTTTCTCCTTCTTCATACGCTTCGTAACAATTTACAGAAGTACTGCCAATAATTCCAGAAAATATTGACATAATGTTATCAGTCTCTGGAAAGGGATCATATCTGTTGAAAAATTTATGTAATAGTTGTAAATCAGCTACATCTCTTTTTATTCTATATTCCGTGAATCAATGTGCTGCTCTGTAGTTGCAAAAGAAACATTACAAAAATCTTCCATTTCATTGCAAACTTCCACAAGTATGATCATAGTTTATAGTTAATTGTACATAATGATGAAAAAAAAATTGTTCGATTCGAGTTTTCTTCGTTTTTTGCGTTTTTTGTGAACATTTCCCATAGTAATGTATATTTTTTTTACACTATCGGAAAGTAGAGATTTCAACGAACAAAAAGCCACCGACTTTTTTAAAAAAGCTGATATTTTGACGCGTGAATTTTCGATTGAAAATTAGGGTGCTTTTTCGATAATAAATCAATATCAGGTAAAAAAATAAATTTTTCAATTCCAAAAAATTACAGTGTATTTGATACATACTAAGGCAAGTTTTTACCAAATTTCATAAAAAAACATTTTTTCCTCAAACGTCAAATAATGATGACATAACTTATCTAACTTGATCCTGTCAAAGTTTGATGTCTCCGCCGGCAGCAGTTTTTTTTCCCATTTCTTTACGGCGGAGGGAAAAATGTTGTCATGGCAACAATATGAAACATGTCACAAAGCAACAATACAAATGTCATTAACAACAATTAAACATCATTTTTATTTATAGTAATATTAAAAGTACAATTAGTTAATGAGGCATTTTCAAAATTGAAACCGTGCAAAAATGTTCCCGACTCTTGATACGCATTGGTAATTGTTGATGATACTGATGGTCGAGAACAACTTTCAGCAATCATTCCCGATGTTGGCGGCTTGCGAACAACAATAAGCTGTCTTTAATAATTGCAAACAACTGTCAAACAACTGTAACCAGGGAGACGCAAATCCCACCGACGACTTAATTATTTTAATTTCTAACATCTAGACGACTTTGATAGTTGTCACAGTTAATTTCGAGTAAAAATAGCGTATGAATTGTACTATTTATGGTTGAAAATTGCTACGTTTGAAGAAAAAATAGTATACTTTATTCGGCAAAGAAGCGACTTTTCTTGACTTGCCCTCTATTACGCGCCTCACTTCGTTCGGCGCGTAATATCGGGCGCGTCAAGAAAAGTCATGCTTCTCCGCCTCATAAAGTAATACCTATACTATTATCTTAAAAGATAAAAATAAAAAATCAAAAACTTAGTTCTCGACCTCGGATGGAGTGTAATTTATTTTTTCTTCCAATTTTAGCATATGCTCCTCTTTTTTCAATACGTTTCATTCTACTATATATATATTTTTTTTACTTTTTACCTTTTTTAAAGGCTTCGATACTGGTCTAATATGCGAATAAACACTTTATTGTTCTATATAATCGGAATAATGTTTTCGTTATCACCTTATAATGTACTTGACTTGAAAAAGCAAGTCTTTGCGTAAACATAAAAATAAGTGTCCATTATTTGGATTCCCGTCTTTTATATTCAGTGTTTGTCGAGAAAAGTAAAGTAGGTTATGGCTTTACATTTGGAGTTTTCACACCGTAGTTTTATTGCAGCTTCGGTTTATATTCGAAAATATTCTACCTGCTTTTATTAAATAAATAATAAAACTTTAGTGTTACCTGTTTGCTATCATATAATTAATTAAGCAAAAACAATTCTATTTTGTTCATTTTTGTCATGTCTTATTACTACAGTGAAGCATTCTCGTTTTTACAACATAAAATATTCTCTTTCTCTTTAATTGCCCTATATTCGGTGATATAGAGCAGTGATTCCCAACTGGGCGGCGATCGCCCCCCTGGGGCGATTTGAGATATTTAGGGGGGCGATAGAGCGAAGGGGGCAATATGGGGGGCGACAGAGAAAAGGGGGACGTTTAGCATCCGGAAAACGAGAAATAGGTAATTGAGAAAAATAAGAAAAGAGAAAAAAATACAATACTTTCGATCGGATATCCATAGGATAATAAAAAGTAAATATATGTATACCAAGGCAGATAATAATAACACAAACATCTCGTCTAGTCACAGAGAGCTATGAATCATAATACAATTTAATTCTATACATTATCGTTATAATTATACATTATAACGAATTCTGAATTTTACTTTGATCGAGCTTCGTATTGTACGTCATCCGCACAAAGAGAAAAGAGGAAGTGCGATAAGAATGATGAGAAGTATGTACCGCTCCTGCCGATCTGACTCAAAGCGAACGGCCGAGGTTGTCGTCGCTTCAAATGCGGAGTCTTTCGTTCCCGAGTCTTGTATTGTGGTATATAAAGTTGTTTTGTTTTAACAGACAGTCATTGTGTTCAGTGAGTTGTTATTTTAATAAAGATACTGTGATTTATTTGTGAAACTGTTAAGTCTGTCTTTCAATTCGGACATAACCTTCCTACAAGGTATCATGTTTAATAGCAAAAAGTGCCAAGCCGCACACAATTGGAGAAGAACTTATTTTTCCAGCTGTCAAAGAGATAGTTGATACTATGTTGGGACCCAGTCAGACCAGCCAAGTAACAAATACAGTTCCTCTCACCAATAATACTGTCTCCAGAAGGATTGATGAAATGGGAGCGAATATCGAAGATGTTCTCTTCAACAAATTGAAAAACAGAAAGTTTACTGTGCAACTTGACGAGAGTACCCTGAGTGACTGCACAGCTTTGCTGCTGTCATACAAAAGGATATTTCATATTTGAGGTCGTTAACAGATTTTTTTGAGGAAAAAGAGATTCCCTTATCAAATATGATCGCCTGTGCTACTGACGGTGCAGCAGCAATGACAGGACGCCATCGGGGATTTATTGCACATCTGAAACAAGCAGTACCTGGAATTTTGTGTGTTCACTGCGTCATTCACAGAGAGCATTTGGCTGACAAGAATTTGAGTGGGAGGTTGCACGATTCTCTTCGACTTGTCATAGATGCGGTAAATAAAATTAAAGCAAAACCAAAGAATGATCGAATATTTCGTAAACTCTGTGAAGAAAATGATGAGATATTTAATACATTGCTACTACATACGGAAGTCCGCTGGCTTTCTAAAGGTAATTGCTTATGGCGGTTCTTCAGTCTCATGGATACTGTTATTGAATTTCTTAATACTACGTACTCCACACTGAGTACAGAACTACAAGAGAAGCGAAATGACATCGCTTACTTATCAGATATTTTTTAAAATTAAATGAAATGAACCTGCAATTACAGGGAAGAACATAAATATGGCCAAAGTGAAGGAAGTAGTCGGAGCATTCATTGACAAATTATCTATTTTTTAAGAAAATATGCAGAGAATAAATCTGACCAAATTCCCCAACTTGAAATCTTCTTGTGGTGATTTTGAGGATCTTCAAACATACTGCCTCCACCTTCAAACACTGAAAGAAGATCTGCAGTCCCGATTCCAAGATTTGACTAGTCTGAAAGTGCCAACTTGGTTTATCAATCCTTTCAGCGTGGAAGTTTCAACGGCATGTCCTTCTCTTCAAGAAAACTTGATTGATTTGAAACATGATGTTGAAATTGAAAGTTTGTTTCGGGAGTGTGGGTATGAAAGATTTTGGCCGCGGATAAAAAAAGTGTATCCAATTTTGTAGAATGCAATCAAATTATTATTATTGCATTCCATCAAATACATATCTAGTGGAGAAAGGTTTTAGTTCTGTGTGTATATTGAAAAACAGACAAAGAAATAGGTTCGACATAATAGAAAGAGGGGATTTGAGGTTGTTATTAACCAACATTGAGCCAGACATAAAGAAATTATGTAAGGGAAACCAGGCCCAAGGAAGCCATTAACAATTCTTTTACACACATATAACCATTTATCATTTTACGAAATGTAAAAATAAATAAATATGGATACTTACCTTTTGTATAGATTCATTATTTGTTTCAATTTAATTGGGTCGAGGGGGGGCGCTGTCTAAGAGGGCGATCATGGGAAAAAGGTTGGGAACCACTGATATAGAGTATATCCCGTCATTAAGTTTTATAAGTGAAAATACACCATCAGCCCATAGTCGTTTAGTGCTAAACATAGGCCTCCTCTGAAAACTTTTACTGAGATATATGCTGCGATCTTGCAATCCACTTGGTACATATCCTGTTTATGTCGTTTGCCCATTTGAGGAGTTTGCTGTAAGAAGGATGCAGCTTCGTATTTGGTAATTGTTGGGAAATTGAAAAAAACTGTTTTTTAATAAAATCTTTTATTTTAACCTGAAAGACATAATATCAATCGATGACGAACAGATTTATTTAACAGTTGAGACTATTTTCAAGTAGATAATTTTTGAAAAAATAAGAAAAAGAATAGTTGGACCTGCATCTTTCTTGCACCAAACACGTGAAATAATGATTCATTACCATCATTTTTGTAAAAAAAAACAAATTCCTAACAAAAACTCGTTTATTCGGTTACAACAGTCAAACGACTATGGTTTGCCTACTACACAAATACGAAAAAATCTGTAAAAAGAAAGGTTGGTGTCAAAAAAATAGTATTCAGAAAAAAAAATAAAACAATAAACACACGGGCAAACACATCCTTCATTCATCTACCTGGTCGTCATCATCCGTTCCAGATGATTCGGTTTTCTGGTTCTCTGCCATAGCTGCATCACTTGTGAGATGGGTGTAAAAAGCCATTTGGTCCATAGGAACAAATCGTGTTGCCAACTGCATTACATCTGCATATTTGGCTTTTTTGACAGGTATAGGATTGCAATAGACAGGAATATCAGAAGAAACTGAGAGGTCGCTGTCAAGGTTTCTCAAGATTGATAAGTGAAAACTCGAAGGCCAGTAGATATACTGACTTAATACCATCTAAATGTTCATTGCTGTACTGGAAAATTCGGTATTTGGAAATCTGGAATCTTTGCTTTTCTGCATCTAAGATAACTTTTTTAAAATGTTCTTCATAGTGACCACTAAAGTTCAGGATCATATTTTGTTTTACCAGAATGGAAATAAACTGTTTGGATGATTGTTTAACAAAATCAGCATATTGTTGGGGCTAAAAACGTATTCCTTCTTCCTTAAAAACTTCTCAATAACTCCAAAGCAGCGATCACAGGAAGAAAAATGTCTGGCTCAGGAAAGTAGTGCTCTATCTTGTCAATAGACCTAGTTCTCACCAGCAAATACAGAAACTGAATCATTACTAAGTTTTTGTTTTGCTCAGCACCGTTTTCTGAGAATAACATACATATAAAAGTATTCTTGATTTGTCTTACCAGCATGGACGCAGAAGTTGTACACAACTTGCGTTAGTAGAAAGCTTCCTCAGCAGGAATTTTTGGAAGTGGAAGGTTTTATTGGAAGTCAAAGATCAGAAGCTCCACTTCGTCGCTATGCTTGCACAATGTGATTTTCTCCTTCAGCTTCTTGAAAAACAAATCGGCCTTAATTTTATACAACTTATTTTCCGCTGCTAAAACTTTTCGTTCATTTTCGTCGAAGGTCACATTTTTGAGTTTGTTATCTAAGACATCACATGTTTTGCTCTATCTGATCGAGGTGAGCCAAACCTGTAGTTGAAGTTTTCTTTGAAGTATCGATAGTAGAAGTCATAGGGAACTTTGGGTTTATATTTAGGATTGCTAACACTTTCTGGTTCGTAAAGTTCCAAATAGAGTTGATGCATCTTCTTTACATTTAGATCTGGAGATAAATAGAATCGACGTGATTTGTTTCTACTATAATGCGATTCACGCCTTGGAAAGCTCTGGATGTGCATGTTCACATTTTTTAGTGTTTCGTTAGATTTTCGGTTGAGTCTATTTGTATGCTTTCCTTTGTTACTAGGTGGCGCTGCAATATCTCTGTCATGAAAAGTTTCAGCAATGAGATCTACACGTTTCCTTGATATGCCTTGGATTGAACCAAAAGCATGTCTACAAACTCGTTTGGATAGCTTACCCAGCTTTATAAAGTATTTGTGGGAACAAGTGCGACCTTGCCTTTTTGCAGTCTTTTTTCGAGTTCTTTGAATAGTAGTAGTTTAAATCAACCCTCTCAAATAGGTATTTTGCAAATCTTTGCCGCCTATTTTGTAAACTTTTGTAAGAAAACTTTTCTTGTTTCTTCGTCCACATTCTGAAAACACTTGTATCTGCAGTTGTAGTTCGATTCAGTTAATCTCGGTCCCTTTTGTATTCCTTTTCAGTTCGTATACATTTTCCCTTCAGCATTAGCTTGTTTTCATATTTCTTTTCCAGATAGTGGAGTTGGCAATTTTTCTATTTTTGGTTACAGGAACAAACTGGGACTCTACAGTGGGATCCGGGTTGACAACAGGTTTAATGTGTTGATTTTTTACAGAGGTTTTAACGATATATTTTGCTTACTTTAGGGTAAGAATATGGGGTAGAAGATTGGGCAAACAAAATAAATCGAAACTAGTGCGTACGGCACTCAATTGGTTGTTGGAGAGCTGGGTCGTGGATAAGTTGAAGATATGGGGGTTGGATTGGGGCAACTACAAAAAAGAAATAAAGGGGTACTTAATCTCTTGGGATAAACATAAATAAAAATAAACAGGAAACACCTCAAGGAATTTAATATAGGGCGCCACTTGAGGTGCCTAATTATACCTATTACAACCACTAGTTGTAACTAGGGAAATAATTATAGAACATTAAAACATAAAAAACATATCTTTTTCAAATAAAACTCAAAATGGATCAGAGAAACAAATTAAACGTTTATTTTGGTCTTAAACAAACAGTTATCAAAAATACAAAATTTACAAGAACATATTATACAAACATAATATATAAATTACTGTTGTACTGTTAATGAAACTGTCTCAGAAATAATTTATTACAAATAAAGAAATATCTTTAAAATGAAAACATTCATAGAGATGTTAATCTTCTTTAAAAAACCAAAGCAAATTATTGTCAAAAAAATCTACCTAATAAATATACCTAAAAAATATCCTAATTATATTAAAAATATAATTTATATAAAAAATTTACTAATCTATCTACATCTACAACGGAGAACAAATCAAATTGAGAGCATAACCACACTCTAAGATTTACAATATTAATTATTAAAACTTTTAAATTGTATCAAAGCAATTATTATTTTAATGTTTATTTTCCTTCAAAAGTTTAAAACAAAAAAGGGTTACCTTGGTTTCACTAAACACACTAAGATTTTTGGGGTTACCTTCTCTGCCACACGATCAAATCTATTTCCATACTGTGAGAGATACTCTGAGACGGCTTTTTAGGATAAATATTACAATCTTGAGGTTGAAAATTTGGAACACAAAACTTTTAGAATGGGCTTGTTAAAAAACAGGAAATCATAAAACTGGACACATGGCAACATGTGAGATTATCTTTCGAAAATTTTTGCAGGCAACACAAATCCCTTAAGTACTTAGAAAAATGAAAATAGTGATTACTCTTTTTAAATTTGACATATTACATAGAATATAGTCTACTATTTTCAACACTTTTTGGCCGGTCTCTTTACCGACTTTCTACATTGTCACCCGTCTGCCCAGTTTCAAATCTTTTCTTGGACTCCACATTGTATAACATCTGCACCATTTCAAATCTGTTCTTGGACTCCTATTTGCGTTAAATTTTACAAATTCGACGCCATAAAATAACTCTCCCCCTTGTATTTACAAAACCTAAACAAACAATATTCTTCTTGATCCTCTTTCTAAACGATAAACACAACTTTTAAATATTCCAGCTTATTGCGTTTTTAACGACGAAAGACAAATTAAACCTCTTTTTTATATTAGGGGGCATCATGTAATATAATCCTCTAGGCGACAAAAAACTTGTTGAAATAGTTACCTTCAAATTTAAACTGAAGTTTTTACCTAACATTGCAACACAGATAAAAACATATATTTAACTTCTCCGCCGTAGAAATATTTAAAAAATTGCTATATTATCGATCGTTTTCTTGATAAAAACAACCAGGGACGTACTACAGAAATCTTTTATATACATATTAAATATAAAACGCTACAAGGTACGTTTCTTCTTTGGATGCTTCCTCCCAGCTGAAGGTCCTGCGACATCACTATTAAAACAACTTTCATCAGAGCTTGTAGGTTCATAGTCTGACTCACTAGCGCTAAACGGATCTGACTCGGTTTCACTCATTTTTACACGACGTTAAATTTTTACACGAACAATTAAACCGCATGAAAATGCACGCCACGCAGTAATGATAGCGACTAACAAGTCAAAACAAATCATCTGCCCTGCCGGCCAGCGCCAACAGAAGATGACCTTGCATTCTACGAAAATCACCGAACGTTCACAATCATTTGGTGCAAAAAGGATGCAGGTCCGGAGCTGCACCCTTCTTGCACCAAATGAGTGAGGAGGCAGATCCATAAAGACGTATAATTCCTTTATTTATTATCCGATCTGCATCGTTCTTATACCAGTCAATCCGCCAATTTTTTTTTAATTATGGCATATGTTTCCACCCAAAACGGTCTAAATATGGAGCTGCATTCTTCTTACAGCAAACTCCTCGTTTAGTAGCTAATCTTCCCGGTGTCGTCTATCCGTTCTTGGTCTCTACTCCAAGTTTTTTTTCACTTCATTATCTTTGACTCTACTAATGATAAAGCGAAACGGTCAAATTATATTAGATAACTACAGTATTGTGCGAATTAATGGAATCATCGTGACATGTTAGCAACACTATCCACACATTTACAACTGACCAAGCTGAGCTTTGCCTTTTATTTGAGGATGTTTTAGGACATTCCCCACTAAGTTTGTGTTGTTTTGTACTCTTTTGTGTTGTTTTCTGTAAAGTGAGTTTGTTTCGTTTAATTCCATTATGGATATTACGCCTAGGAAGCGTGAAAAGATTATCACGTCAAGTCATCACACTTCTATGTCACAAAGAGCAATCGCAAGAATGCGTGGAGTGAGTTAGGGGATAGTAAGAAAGATTTTGAAGCGTAAACGAGGAACGGGATCAATGGATGTGAAAAGGTTAAGAAAATGTGGAAGAAAGAGAAAAACAACACCAGCAGATGAAAGATTTTTACTTCGAAAGAGGAAATTGGACCCAAGAAAAACAAGCTCGCAACAAGATCTAGCAGCATCAGGTGTAGTGATTCATGACTCAACTATTCGGAAAAGACTTTTGGTTAATGGTAGAAGGGCAATGCGTCCACAGAAAAAAACAGCTTTTAACTGAACAAATGAAGAAACAAAGGCAATTTAGGGCCAAAAAATACTCTAATGGGACTGTAGACTAATGGACTGTAGTCCTATTTACAGGTTAAACTTACTTTATAGTTCAGGAACAGCGGTCGAAATTCGTCAGGAAGTCTGACAATGAAAACCTTACACCATCTTATATTGATCAAACCGTAAAACATCTAGCCAAAAAAATGTTTTGGGATGTTTTTCATACGATGGGGGTTGGATCTTTGGTACCAACTAAAGGCATGATGAACAGATAAAAATACAGATCCATGTTGGAGCAGCGTTTGGACACAGAACTCCAAAAATGTCAACCCCAAGGAGGAGCGATTCTTCAACCGGACTTTGCTCCCTGTCACAAGTCAAAGCAAATGATGGATCAATAAGAAGAATAATTTTTTAGATTGGCCCGGTAATTCGCCAGACCTCAACCCCATTGAAAATTTATGGATCATTTGCAAAGCAAGACTGCGCAAAATCGACTGTACTACAAAAATAAAAATGATAGAAGCGGTCATTCAGGTTTGGTTTCGAAATAAAAGGATATCTGGGAACTTTCAGAAGCTCGTAGAATCTATGCCAAAACGGTTAAAAGCAGTAATTGCAGTCAAAGGGGGACATATTTCCTAGTAAATTATGTAAGTTTATTTTTATAGTGTCAAAATTAATTTTTTTTTTCTGAATAAACTGTTTTTTCATTAAAACGGCCTATGATTCCATTAATTCGCACAGTACTGTACTTGTTAATATTGAAATATATAGTTAACTTGTTAAAGCAGTTAAAAATGCAATGTAAATGGTTGCAAATATAAAAACAGTAAACTTTCACAACTCAATATACCAATCAACACAAAAAGAGATCACTAACCTTTTGTTCTAAATATCTCTTCTTTTTATGTAGACGTAATTCTGTTTGTTTTTCAATATGCCTACAGTGAGTTGTCGTTCCATTGTTTTCGTGGTCTTTCTACTGATCGTCTACCTGTTGGGGAACCCTCTCTTGCCGTCTTTACTTTACTACTTACTTTACTACTCTATTGGTTGTTTTCAGCTTATATGATCATTCAATTCTACTCTTCTATTTTTTACCCAGTCCTTGATGTTCGCCGCCTTGCATCTATGTCCTATATCTGTACTTCTAGCTCTGTCCCATAGTGCTTTACCATCAATTTTTCTAAGTGCTTTCATCTTTGCTGCTTTTAACATACTTTTTGTCCTCTCTGTATCAGATCTTTGTTTCTGCCACGTATGTCATTATTGGTCTGATGACTGTTTTGTAAATGTTACCTTTTATTTCTTTTCCAATATTTTTATTTCTCCATATTGAAACGGTTATTTTGCCTACCACATACGAAGCTAGAGATAGGGTAAAACAAACCGAAACATTTGCGAACGGCTACACAGAGTTTGACTGGAGAGCTGAGTCATGAATAAGTGAATAAAACAACAGGACTGGATTGGGGTAACTACAAAAATTAATCAAAAGGGATACTTACAGGAATCTCCTGGACAAACACAATACAAGAAGGTTCTAAAGCTATTTAAAATAAGGACGCCGCTTAGAAGAATCTTCCTGTTTTGTCGAAAGATAGGCTTCTCTTTCCTAAAAAATATAGAAAAAGGTTAAAAACTTTTTAAAGGAAATAATACTCCTAGTCCGTGAAAGCAGCCACGTCCAGTCCACGGCCATAGATATGAGTCCCTGAGAGCAACACAGGATAAAATTTGGTGGAAGGAGATAGTTGTTCGTATGTTAGTAAATCACGACAATTAGCAATGAGAAAATGACTAGAGAGAGAGAGAGGACGTAAGAGAAGGAGAAAAAGAGAACTTTACTCATATTGCAAGTCATCGACGATTGCTACACTAAAACATGTGGCAACCTATTATCCATTTACAAATTGTTGAGAGCATGAAACGTGCCTCAAACGGTCGTAAAAAATTTGTATTATCACAGGCGATCCTGAGGTGTTTATTTATTAAAATTAATGCGTTTTACATTTATTTTTCTTTCCAAAATGTTTATCAATATTAATAATGTTTTAATACTAATATATTTAGCAAAAAACAATTAAAACTTTCACGGCTAATGTTGGTTATTATATTATATTAATAAAAATAATAATTTAACCATTAACAATTTTATCGATAAGAATACCTTATCTCTTTGGATATTTCAATACTAATCTTCGCGTTTAATCACTTTACTAGAAAACCTGGAATTCATATCCGAAGGTACTATTCGTTGCAAGATAATTAGGATGGAATTCCTAGATTTTTAATAACATAATGGGTATAAAGATGCCGGCTTTGGCCACGTGCGTTGTCTGTTCGGTTTATATTCGAAACTTAACTTGAAAGGGTAAAGTTATTACGAATGAAAACAATTTTTTTTGTTTAGTACGTTTTTGATCGCATGTAATTTACGGCTCGTCGGTGTCTCGAATATTTCTATTGCGAATTATATGCAGTGCGTGAGTGATTTTTTATGTCATATACCTACGAATACGTTTTGTTGAATTGTTTATGATGGCTTCATCATTAGCGTCATCAAGTTTTACACCGGTACTGTTGCGTACAGTCAGTAAGTCTGTCTATTCACCAAGAGAGAAGACTATTGTCCTAAATGTTCACGATGCTCTGGTTTCTCAGAATCACACAAACACTGTTCTCAATATAGTCGAAAGTTGTGCCAACATGACTGGCGTAGGGAAGTCAACCATATATAGGTTCCTATCAGAAAGAAAAAAAACACGGTATAGCTAACCCAAACACAAACGAACAGTTAGAGAGAAAAAAGTCTATTGGAATTGATGAATTTGCCAAAAATGTAATTTGAAGGAAAATTCATAGATTTTTTTTTAAGAAATACCAAACCTAAACAAAATTTTACAAAAAGTTAGAGACGAACCGGATTTGCCTCATATCGGACGAAATAAATTGGGAAAAGTTTTAAAAGAATTAAATTTCCGGTGGCAGAAATCAGACCGAAAATCACTTTTGATTGACCGGGAGTCAAGGAGCTCCAGGCAAGCCTTTATGGAAGGTTAGTCTACTGGTATCTCCCCATCTTCTGGTAAAGGCAGTAGATTAATAATTTCTCACATTGGCAGTGAAAACGAATTTGTTAAGCATGATTTGTTGGAATTTCACTCCAAAAGCACAAAAGACTATCACGAGCCGATGACAGCTGACGTTTTCAAAGAGTATTTTGAGCAGATGATTGAACACATATGTACCACCAAATTTAATTGTAGTACTAGATAATGCACTTTATCATTCACGACTATACTCTGTTTTTTAACCAGGAGGAGTAAACCAAAAAGACAGATTCACACCCAAGAAAGTTACTAGAAAAGTCACCAAATACATCTTCTTTTTTGTTGATTATCTCGGCCTTGCGGTAATCGAGTAATCAATATCGGACAACCTCACACGTCAATTTTAACCTAACTTTCTTCATTTATGTTTGAATAATAAAATATTTTTTTTTCAATTCACTTCCAATATATATTATTACAATAAAATCCCAATTATTACAATAAAAAAGGACGTTTTTCACATTTGATCCCATGTATATATATTTAAATATCGGGTGATCCAGTTTTATAGATCTCTTGAGTATATGGTATTTAATTATAATTTAGACAATATTTTGATCGGGAGAGTCAATAATGTTACAGATCTAAGTATGGTTTTTCACAGAAATTTGTCTTTTAATTTGCAAATAGATCTTATATGCAACAAAGCTATGCAAATGCATGTATCAAAAAGTTAGAGAGTGTTCAAGATTTCTGAAATACTGTTCTTTTAAACTGCGTAGACCATATTCTTATTCTGGTGTGATCAATTTCTTGAATCTAGTTTTTTTTCTTACCAGATACTTTGAATAAATAGTGTGTACTTACAATTTCTTTAATGCTGGATTCTTGTTTAATTTTGACAGTGAGTTTGTCCCATTTGTTATCAACAAATAAAATTTACTAAAAAATACTGGATTTCTGTGAGATAATCAACAAATCCAATCTATTATGTTACATTCTATCACATCATAACCAGGAAGAACAAAACCAACTGTATCAATACAATCAAACTAAAACACAATATTACTTTACTAATATTCTTTTATTGTGATGAAAACAAAATGGAAATGCTTCTTAACAAGTATACACTAAATTTAAAAGATAGTTGCCGTTTTTCTTATGATAATTAGATATAAATAATATACATTTATAAACACTTTAAACTATATTTAGTATAAATATCATCTAGAAAAATATCACATTAAATACTATTCGCATATCACCAAGTCCAAAAGTTATTATAAACAACTTACGAATCAGAAACCGATTTATATATTAGAGGAAAATAATAATAAATAAATTTTACAAATGTCATTAGTGTCAATATGTCATAATTTAGTGGAGTAAACTTGCCTGCGGTTGGACCAATTGCAAACAAGCATTACGGCGCGGAAAATTTGAATTACTCCTCCTGGTTAAAAAACAGACCATAGTAGAAAGACTTCCAACGGCTGCGTGGAAGAAACAGAATATTCTTGACTGGCTGCGGAATAAGTATCTGCCTTACGAAGATGGAATGGTAAAAGCAGAACTTTTAAAAATTGCCCGGCAACAAAAATCTAAGTTCAAGAAATACGTAGTTGACAAAATGGCGGAAAGACGAAACATCACAGTCCTTAGACTTTCACCTACCACTGCGAAATAAATTAAATTAAACTCATTTGGGCACAAATGAAAAGTTATGTGGCTAGAAAAAATACGTCATATAAAAGACAAGTTGTACGTGAATTGTTATACGAGTCTTTACAACATATTACAGAATAAAACTGGAAAGATGCAGGAAGACATGTAATAGAAGAAGAACAAAAAATGTGGGATCTTGATAACATAATTGATGCCACCGTAGAGACACAAACGCTAATTATTAACTCTCAAGACGACTCGCATTCTGAAGTTGATCCTATTTATTTTGAATTTGAATAGTTTTCTAATCGTAATTATATAAGGCGCAAAATGTCGCCTGTCAAAATGTTTAATGTGTTTCAATGTATCCATTTTTTTTTCAAATCCTGAGAAAACTAAAAAGCATTTTTGAAAAATTTAAAGGCAAACTGAAATATTTATTAGAATAAATAAAAAGTTTCTTTTGCATGCAATATTTTCAATTAAAAATTATACTATATTTTCTCTTTTATTTTCAACCCTGTTACATAACATATTAAAACAAACATTGTAGAAGTTTTCAGTGACTTTCTGCCCTCAGTAATAATGTAATCTTTCATTCTGCGTTTAAATTTTTCAACAATATTTATTAGTTTTCTCCGGATTCGAAAATAATGGATACATTTAAAACACATTGAAAATTTTGCCAGGCGACATTTGGCGCCTTTTCCCTTAATTAAATAAATGTATCTTTTACAAATTGCAAGAAACTTTTTATTTTTGAATAAAATAAAGAAGTTTTATTAAAACAAAAATACAATTTACATAAGTAAAATTTAAAAAATATATTTATTTAGTTCAAATAAATGTTTCAATCATATACTCTACGACACTGGTCGGTCATCTGTAACCAAAATACCTTCGTAATCGGATTATAAAGTTATTGTATTTCTTCAGATACAAGGTGGGTTGGTCGAAAACATCTTAAACCGTTAGTTTCAGGTTGGTTTTTACTATTATATCGTATTACCTATCCTCTCTGTATTTCAGTTCTCTAATTAGGCTTAAACTTGTAGTGAGCTATCGACAAATTGTAAACCGATTATAGTGATATATTTCTTAAAATCTTTGAATTTAAAAGTTTACTTCCACATTCTTCAATACACAAGAATGATAAAATTGCTCTTAATTTTTACACAATAAGCACTTTCAACTAATTAAAAGGTGAGAACATATTAGCTTTCCTGAATTTTCGGTTTCATCATTTCTATTAGAATTTACCATGCTATGAATATTTGTTTTAAAACATTAAATTATTCCGCAATTTCATTTATATGTATAATGAAAACAACAAAATTCAATATTAAAGTCAAATTAAATATAATTAATGAAATTTGTACTATAATAGATTTTGGGATTGTAAATCGAAACGTCAACAAAATATGTAATTTAAGCAAAATTATTTTGAACAGATATGCGTAGAATGTGTAGATGTTGGAATGTATGTATACATTATTTTTAATGTGGCATTTTCACTAATATTTGTAACTAATGTTGCAGTTTATTTTTTCTGAAATTCCACCATTTTTCTATTTTATAGATATTTTTAGACAGATTTCTGTAGCTTTCCGCCACGAGTGAAGATTTTTTCTTAAAGATTTTTTCAGAAATCTGTCTAAATTTAAAGAGGTACTTTATAAGGGTCATCTTCCACCAGTTTATACTGAAAAGCCTCATGTGCTGTTCTCAATAAAAATCAAGACAGAATTTCTCAATGATGGCCCCATGAACGCAGAAATTCAGAAGAGATGGCCTAATTATTATTATATGTTTACCGATGGTTCAAAAAAGGAAATAACTCTGCTTGCGCAGTATACCAACAGTATTCTGGACAACAGCATAAATATAAGTTACCTGATGAAGCCTCCATCTACAAATCCGAAATGCTGGGTTTAAAGTTTGCTCTTTCTCACGCTTTGACAAAGGAAATGAAGAACTGTGTAATATTTACAGACAGTAAAAGTGCAGTAGAAAGATTATGTGCAACAAATAAATCCAAGCAATTGACTCATCTTGATATAGAGATATTAAAATTGTACTACGAGGTTTCAAAGCTCGGAGAAAAAGTTATTATCGCATGGATCAAAGGCCATTCTGGGATAAAAGGTAATATAATAGCAGATGCTTTGGCAAAAGAAGCATTATCAAGCGGAGAAACCGTAGACAACAATATTCTACCGTTGTCAGATATAGATTATAGTAAACATCGGCTCAAATTAAAATGGCAAGCCAATTATACGGAATCCGAAAGACAGTCATCATTTAAATATTGGCAACCCACACAACCACAAAATTTAACGAATTTGTCTCCTAGGCCATATATCTGGCCTTTTAATATAATAAAGCGATAGACCAACTTTCCGTGCCCGATATTATCATATCGTTTCGTTCACGGCCACCAATGCACGGGGCGCCTTCGTAAGCTAACTACGCTGTAGTGAAATTCTGGGAGACATTCGTTTTACTTTCCGAGTTTGAATTTGTATCAGTCCAAGTGTCTGACGATGGCTGGAATAGGCCAAAATGATCATAACACTTTAGTGATACCGATTCGAGCACGGAAAGTTTAACGAATTTGTGTCCTAGGCCATATATTTGGCCTTTTAATATAATAAAGCGATAGCGGCTTTCGCTAAAAGATTTAACCTTTATATATATATATATATATAATATATATATATATATATATATATATATATATATATATAAACCAAACTTTAAGACTCTGGGTAAAAACAGCTGAAAGGATAGGCTAAGTGTACTCTTTAGTCCTTTATTAATCCAATATTTCGTCGATAGTTATCGACATCATCAGGGATAAGCTACAAATAGTTTCACATGAAAATCGACAATCTATTTTAATTGAGTTGATGTTACTTACGATTTTGAGAATAATGCCGTAAAAGCTGGTCAAAGGTATAAATTTTTTTTGTGAAAAAATTTTATAAGTTTTTTTCCACAAAAAGAAAAAACATGTAATGTAAATTCACGAAGACTGGTACAAAGACAATGCATAATTTTAACTTTTATGTATAGGACCAAAAGTCCTCTCTCGAGAGTTTTACATCTCTTATTTTATTCTTAACCTGTACTAAATGTCATGTAAAGTGAAACAACGTGGTTAATTTGTAGGTTTGAAGACACTAACCTCTAAAATCTTCTTCTCTCTTAGATGGTCAAAGTAGAAGGGAGATTTTAGTGGCCCATGCCTTATTGGTTGTCTGTACCTGTATTAGAATAGAATCTTAGGTAGGAGATACATTGATACATCTTAGGTAGGACTGTATATTACTGTACACTACTGGACACTACAGAAGTGACAGTGCAGTGATTAGTGGACAGTGTAGTAGTGTCGGGGGGCTCGGGAGACTGAGACCTCGGAAGCCCTGAGGAAGGCATCAGAGAGGATGCCGAAAGCTCAACAAAATAGATATCGACACGGTTCAACCCGAAAGACTGGTGAGTTTGATATTAATTTTAGTAATAATATTAATCATTAATATTATTACTAGAAGCAAAAAGGAATAAATACAACTTAAGTTTTCTTACAGTTCGTAGAAGAGCTGCATTTATGGATCTAGCATATATCAACCTGTATTTTCAATGTAGGTTTTTAAATGTTGATTTCCACCACTTGTACTAAATAGGTTTTCCATTTGTGTGCTGATGAAGGTGACAGCATTTCACCGAAAATTTCACATTTAGAATAAAGTTCTACACCAAACTGGCTTATACCATCTCTAGCTGATCCTTGATTTGACGCTTTACCGATAGTTACCTACCAAAGAATTATATATGTATATATATATATATATATATATATATATATATATATATATTGTTATGATTTTGTATTTTTGATTTTAATTTATTTACTTGAAACAATCACAAAAATATACTTTCTCGTTATCAATGTCCTAAAAAATAAACTTCTGATATTTCTTATGTTCAGTGAGTTCAAAGTTTTCTAGTTGTATTTATCGGGATAGGAAAAACAAAGGATAATAATAAAAAGTATAATACATAAAATACAGATATTTTTTATTTTATAAAAAAAAAACAATTATTAAATTTGCCGTTATCTTTTCAATCAGCGAATATGCATGTAATGAAATTAATACAAAAAGAAAATTTTAATTCTTATTTTCTTCTTGAGACAAAACAATTTGAAACTAATTTAAATTTGGATACCTTTATAAACTTTTATCTTCCTTATATTTAAAAAATCTATTTTATTATGGAAACAAAACTTTAAAACATTTGATAAATGTAAAAAGGTCTAATCATGCTTTAAACTGGTAACAACAATGAGGTAAACAAATCGCATTTAAGATTTACACACCTTTCAACTTGAAAAAGGAAAATATCTGACCTTTCTTCCCTGGATTGTTTTAGGACCACACAAAGAATTGTCCACCTTCCACAGCAATGTGTTCTTCCACCTTGCGCCTCGGCTTCTTGTTTCAGTATCTGCTCCTTCAGCCAATTTAACTGACTTAATTTAACCTCCTGACTCAATTCTCCAACACTTAACACACGAAAATCACTTCTTCAAACATTCATATAACTTCTTCGTGACCCAAGGATCTCTTTTCTCACCTGGTGCCACAACTATTTAACACGTATTCCAGAAACTGCACACTTTAGATTCAAGGATTTCTTTACATCGACTTGCAATCTACTTCTTCCACAATTCTGCTAACAAGACTCGTAACTTTATCCACTTAACAATGCCGGCCTCCAACTCACGAACACACCGCCTGTCGAGACGCAACCTTTCTTTTCGATCACTCAAACATCACTGTCTTCTCGAACCAACAAAAACTCTATCAACCCTCGGTCTGTCGATTTCTCCTTCCAAAAAAATCGTCTCATCACAAAATCCAAATTTGTTTACCACACTTGTTGGAATGCTAATTACCGTTTTCAAGCAAGGAACTTTAATCTTTTAACAATGGTCATTTCCTTGTAAACAAATAATTTTTATACATTTCAAAGATTTTTGCCTTAGTCATAATAGAAGATTTATACAACACAATACCGGACTAATCCTTCAGGTAACAGCTTATTTTCTATAATGTACAAATGGTTTGTCAATAACTCGTTTAGAATGGCTTAGTTCTTTATAAGTCATAAAATTTCGGTACTAATCTATCTATTTACAAATATACAAACTTTCTATCTTAAAATTAATACATATTTTGTCTTCAGATTTCTTAAAAACTTATTTCCGATGGATTCCTTAATTATTTTTGTTCCTTCCGCGTTTGTGGAAGAAGAAGTATAATAAATCCCCGCCTTTGCATATGATAAAAATTACTGAATTATGTAGGGATTTTTCTCTTATGCAAACATTCTTTGTCTCTTATTCATAATATTTATAAACATCGTTGATATTATATATTCCCCTAATCTTGTCTGAATCCAAATGCTTCAAAACATAACTATTTATACCATTATCATTGTTTATTACGTAAGGACCCTCAAAAACAGGCATTAACTTTGCGCATACATTGCCAGGGATGTTGGACACTCGCAATGCTCTCACCATAACCTTCTCACCTTTTTGGAAAGTAACTGGTCTTCTTTTCCTATTTTGATCTTGTCTCTGGATATATTTTTCGTTTGCTCTCCGCAATCTCCTTTGCACATCTTCCATTATCTGTGTGTATTCCTTTTGTTTTATATCTTCCCATGGCCTTATCGGCATTATCCCTTTCATTATATATTCTGGGGTTTCTTTCGTTACGGTGCTTGGGATGGTATTTAAATACATTTCTACTTCGGACACTTTCCGATCCCATCGTCGATGTTGACCATCTGTTGTAATTCGAAGAAATTTCGTCACTTCCTGTATACATCGTTCCGAAGGATTACTCTGAGGATGTCTGATGCTAACAAAATTTGTCTCTATTCCCCGTTCTCGAAGTTGTCCCTTGAAACGATCATTCCTGAAGTATGTTGCATTGTCTAGAAGAAACCTTCTTGGTGTTCCTACGGTGGCTATAAAATTGTCGATGTTTCTCATTATTTCTTCGCCTTTCGTGGTCCGGCAACTGTATAATTTTACATATTTTGAAAATACATCTATCATGACTAAAACATGTTTATTCCTCTTCGTTGTCATAATTAGATCGCTTAATATATCTATTGCTACAATATCTAATTTGTTCCGGGATATAATATTTTTCGTAACGTTTTCATTCTTGAAATTCCTAATTTTATACTTTTGACAGATCGGGCACTTTTGTGTAATCTCCTTTGTAATGCGGTAATCCTGTCGGCAAATATAATTTTCTCGAAACACCAGCCAAACTTTTCTGCTGCCGATATGTCCATTGTCTTCATGCAATTTCTTTATAATCTTCTCTGCCAATGTTTGTGTCACCAAATATAGTTCCCTTCCGTCTATTCTCTTGAAATATATGTCGTTTTCCATCTCCGCTCTTCTTTTTTCTTTTTCCTCTAATTCTCCTTGATCTCTTCTTATTTCATTTAATGAGAATACACCTTCTTCTTCTGTCAAGATATTTAGTCCCACATGTAACGTAATTGCTTCCTTTTTTCCCATGTATTGTATCTTCTTCTTTAGATTATTCATGAACGGTACGGGGTGTAGTTTTCTTACATCCCCGCCAAACTGTATTTTTATTTCGCCGGAATTCTGGATAACTATTTCTCTTGTTTCTCCGACTCTATTTTGGTGTCTTATTTCCTTAATTAAATTTTCATTCCGTTTCAATCTTATTTCTATTTCTTCCTTATCTTCTTGCAGAGCGTTTTCAAACTTTGTTTCTAACTCTTCTAATTCCTTTTCCATTTTGTTTTTCATTTTTTTAATTTCCACCTCTTGTTCTGCCATTTCTTTTTTAACATTCTCTAAGCAACTTTTAACTTCTTTTATCACTTGTTGTGTTTCCTGTCGGTTTTTTTCTATTGCTTGTTTCGTTTCACGTTGATTTTCTTCCATTCTCTTGTGAGTTTCTCTTTGATTCTGTTCCATTGTTTTATCCACTTTATCCATTTTTTGCATCATTATTTGTAACATTTTCTCTATTCCTGACAATTCCTGTTGTTCTGATGCCATGATTGTTGTTTCAAAAATGTCTTCTTGTTCTATATGTTCTTCTTGTTTTTTGTTTTCTTTGCTTTTGCTTCTCGTGATCGACATGTAGTTCAAATTTATCCCCGCCTGATATGAAACTCTTAAATTTGTGCAATAATATCCCCGCCAAATATGAAATTCGAGTAATGTTGCAAAGACGAAAAAAATTTTTCTCTTATCCCAAATGCAATAAATTTAAATAAATGCAATAAAATTTAAAACTTTTGTCAATTGTAAAAATCAATCAAATATAATAAAATATATCATGCAAAACTTGTACCTAGAGAAATTTGAAATGTTATGTCATAAAATGCAGTTATTATAAACTTTGACCATCGGAAATAAATTCTCAATCAACCTGCTTTCTTTCCCTATCCTTTTAAATTCCAACTAGAAATACTTTCTAAGCTTCACACGTTTGGGCGACAGTTGTTATGATTTTGTATTTTTGATTTTAATTTATTTACTTGAAACAATCACAAAAATATACTTTCTCGTTATCAATGTCCTAAAAAATAAACTTCTGATATTTCTTATGTTCAGTGAGTTCAAAGTTTTCTAGTTGTATTTATCGGGATAGGAAAAACAAAGGATAATAATAAAAAGTATAATACATAAAATACAGATATTTTTTATTTTATAAAAAAAAACAATTATTAAATTTGCCGTTATCTTTTCAATCAGCGAATATGCATGTAATGAAATTAATACAAAAAGAAAATTTTAATTCTTATTTTCTTCTTGAGACAAAACAATTTGAAACTAATTTAAATTTGGATACCTTTATAAACTTTTATCTTCCTTATATTTAAAAAATCTATTTTATTATGGAAACAAAACTTTAAAACATTTGATAAATGTAAAAAGGTCTAATCATGCTTTAAACTGGTAACAACAATGAGGTAAACAAATCGCATTTAAGATTTACACACCTTTCAACTTGAAAAAGGAAAATATCTGACCTTTCTTCCCTGGATTGTTTTAGGACCACACAAAGAATTGTCCACCTTCCACAGCAATGTGTTCTTCCACCTTGCGCCTCGGCTTCTTGTTTCAGTATCTGCTCCTTCAGCCAATTTAACTGACTTAATTTAACCTCCTGACTCAATTCTCCAACACTTAACACACGAAAATCACTTCTTCAAACATTCATATAACTTCTTCGTGACCCAAGGATCTCTTTTCTCACCTGGTGCCACAACTATTTAACACGTATTCCAGAAACTGCACACTTTAGATTCAAGGATTTCTTTACATCGACTTGCAATCTACTTCTTCCACAATTCTGCTAACAAGACTGGTAACTTTATCCACTTAACAATGCCGGCCTCCAACTCACGAACACACCGCCTGTCGAGACGCAACCTTTCTTTTCGATCACTCAAACATCACTGTCTTCTCGAACCAACAAAAACTCTATCAACCCTCGGTCTGTCGATTTCTCCTTCCAAAAAAATCGTCTCATCACAAAATCCAAATTTGTTTACCACACTTGTTGGAATGCTAATTACCGTTTTCAAGCAAGGAACTTTAATCTTTTAACAATGGTCATTTCCTTGTAAACAAATAATTTTTATACATTTCAAAGATTTTTGCCTTAGTCATAATAGAAGATTTATACAACACAATACCGGACTAATCCTTCAGGTAACAGCTTATTTTCTATAATGTACAAATGGTTTGTCAATAACTCGTTTAGAATGGCTTAGTTCTTTATAAGTCATAAAATTTCGGTACTAATCTATCTATTTACAAATATACAAACTTTCTATCTTAAAATTAATACATATTTTGTCTTCAGATTTCTTAAAAACTTATTTCCGATGGATTCCTTAATTATTTTTGTTCCTTCCGCGTTTGTGGAAGAAGAAGTATAATAATATATATATATATATATATATATATATATATATATATATATATATATATATATATATAGACGAATGTTGAGAATTCCATGGGTACAAAAATTTACTAATGTTAAGGTATTTCGCATGTGTAAACAAAAAGAATTACTAAGAATAATCAAAGAGTGGTAAATGAATTTACGCCTTTCAAACACAACATGACTTGGGTCATGTGTTGAAAGGCGAAAGATATGAATTACTTTAAGTTATACTGGAAGGAAAAGTACAGGGCAAAAGATCAGTAGGAAGACGGCAGAACTCTTGGCTAAAAGACCTGAGGAGATGATTTGACCACTCATCCACAGAAAAATTTCGTGCAACAGTTTCTGAAACTACAATTGCCATTTGTATGGCCAAACTTCAAAAGGAGAAGGCGCCATAAGAAGAATAAGAAGTATTTAGTCGATACGCCTTTTTCCTCATCATGTATTAAGCAGTTAAACCGATTTACTTGAAATTTGTTAGATAAATGGAAAATGCTCAAATAACAAAGTTTATATAACGCCGATATGTGCTTCCGCCCCAGGGGGTTGCCACCTTTTCTTGGTGGTGTAAATTCTTTTACTCAAAATAACTACGGGAATCGATAGAAAATTAAATTCTACTTATGTTTAACTATCTTTTATGTCTTAACTAATTTTCTTTTATATCTTTGTACTAAATGCATTTACTGTCTCACATTTTAAAGTTATCAAATGATTTTTTGTGAATTTCTTGTCTGCCAAGTCTGCCAAGTTGATACCTTTAAATTTTTATATCCATTTTAAAGTTTCTTGTCTTAACGGAACGATTTTTAAATTTCCATTGACATATTGATTTAAACTATGTGATAACTTTAAAAGAACTTTACGCCGTCGTAATCCAAATGTGAGCCTAACTTTTGAAACTTGGAAATTAGATATAAATTGCTGCAGCTAGAAATTAAATTTAAAATTAAGTAATCTATCATTTTCTTTACAGTTTCAGAGAAAAACAACCAAAGTTTATAGATGAATAATTTGGGTTAAGTTAGTTTCGCATAATACCACAATCTACTTAAGCAATTTAAAAATAAGGACTCATTAAAACGGTTCTTAAACTGTTTTAAGGTAAATATTATAAACTGAGAGGCACAAGCTAGGAGCTTAATATTAAATGGACAATAATACAGCAATTATACAGCTGTATACCAACTTGAAGCAGAACTAGATGGGAATAGACACAAACGATTAAGCAGAACAAAACCGGCAGACGAGAATCACAATTAATAAAATAATTCTAAATAAGGATGTGGAAGGAGGATGTGAAGGATTTATCAATATAAATCAATAACAATAAAAAATCAATTAAGTCACTTATCTAGATCAACAAATGTCACTAGTTTCTTGTGTATTTCTTTATTCAAAGTAAGAAATAAATAAATTAAATTATATTCTTAATTTTGATCTCCCGCCAGGTTATATCTGTAGATTGTTGCTGTAGATTAGGGTGTATCACAAAAAACTTTTTTTATTATGTACTTTTTCAAGTTGATAAAAAGTTGTTACTACCATCGTAGATCTACCAAAAGAAATCTTTTTGAATTCCAACAATATTTAAGTCTCCCGGAATGTACAAAAAGTTTATAATTTTTTGTAAAAAAAATACGTTTTTGAAAAAATAATTTACACATTTTATAAATTACAAGTGATGTAATCAAGTTAAAAAATGTGTATCTTTACATTTAATTTATCCATAGTAAACATTTTGGTTCTGAGTTAAATTAATTAGGTAACCCGGAATTACCCTAAATATATCACAATTTTCATATTTAATTCAAGTTTGACGTGAATCAGAAACAGTAAAAAAATTCTAATAGAATCATTACAGTGCTGTATTTTAATGCAATGGGTCAAAACTTAAGTCTGTCAGCTAAGCAGAAGTTGATCTTGGAGACGGGCAGCTGGCACTGACTTGTGAGTCACCGGATGTCTGGCGTCTGGCTCCCCTCTACCACTCACTCACACCCTTTGTTTCTGTTAGTCTGACCCCACCGTTCAATATGAAATCACGTGGTTTGCGCGTTATTACAGGTATTTGAGTAAAAAGACAAACACTATACCAACGAGGAAATGCACTGAAGCTCCTATAGTCGGACAGCCTCCTGACATTAGTGATATTAATGTTTTACCTACTAAAAGTGACGTGCTGAGGTATTTTGAATGAGTCAGAAATCAGTTGAAATCTGAAAGATGCTACCAACCACAGAAAAAGTTAATTGCAATGCGACTGACACATGTTAGAGCAAATTTGAAAAAAATCATCGATACCTATTTCATCTACTAACAATATTGTTTCTTTGATTCTACAATTGCATGAGAGGTGTGAAAAGATTAAAAAATCTTCAAGTTGTAATACAAAAAATGCCAAGAGTTTTAAAGTTGCAGTTGAAAAGTTTAGATCTGACATTGATAATAGTCTTTTTGATATTTGTTCATGCAAATGTAGTGAACTAGATAAATGTTTGTGCCCAGCTCCAAAAAAAGTACCAAAATTAGAACATACATTCTTGACAGACCAACGGAACTTGAGGATGATGATTATCTGAGGTATTGACCAAGCAGAGACTAAAAAAATTGAACAACGAAACAAACGGAAGGAAAAGTCCTTGCAATCTAAATTAAGTAGGAATGTGGAACTAACTACTCCACCTGATTTAATAAATGTGGATATTCTTAGTGGTGACTCTGATGATGCATCCATGGAAGAAAAATCAAGTAGGTCTGATGAAAAATTTCAAGGTTCTAAAACCTAGGTCTAAAACCAAGTGAAAGTAAAACAAGGCCTGCCAGTGAATCTGTCATTGTTTTCTAGGGCATGTGATCGCAGAGGCATTTCAAACAGAGCAGGTGCTCAACTAGCAAGTGCTCTTCTACAATATTTGAATGTCATATCACCAGAAAACCAAGCCGCAGTTATTGACAAGTCCAAGATTTTTCCTAAAAGATTAAAGTACCGCCGAAGTATTAATTCAACTCGCACAAACGAAATAATTGCTCTTTACTTCGATGGTAGGAAGGATGAAACCAGAAATTAGACGGATAAAATCTGTCCGTAAAACCATACAAGAAGAACACATATCTTTGGTCGAGGAACCAGGTTCAGCATATTTCGGTCATGTAACTCCAAACAGTGGATCTGGGAAAGATATAGTATCATCAATATTAAGTTACATGAGTGATAACTCCATTGATAACTCAAACATCAAAGCGCTTGGATGTGATGGTACGGCAACGAATACTGGAACATCGCAAGAAGCAGTTTTGTTGTTTGAACGCACATTGAAACGTCCGGTCCAAGTAGTAATATGTATGTTGCACTTAAACGAATTGCCTCTGAGGAAAGTTTTTGTTGCTCTTGACGGTCCAACCACAGGACCAACATCATTCAGTGAGCCAATAGGCAAAGGTTTGACCAACTGCCAAGACTTCCTGGTTGTTAATTATGACAAAATAAATAGCAACTTCCCACAAGTCGATAGTAAAGACAAGTACGGACCAGAAATACCTTTGGGATATATGTCAGGCTGTAGTCAAAGGCAAACATATCAAAGACAAAGATCATGATAGTGGATAGACTACACAACAATCATCCACACATAACCACAATTGACCGGTTCGAGGTTGTGAGCTCATACTTATATCTGGGATCATTAATCACAAACACAGAATCATTACAAGAAGAGATTAAACGTAGATGTGATCTAGCAAAAGTTGCCACAACAAAAATGACCAAAATATGAAAGGACTCTCAAATTTCAAGAGCGATAAAGATGAGGTTGATCAACTACTTAATATTCCCAATACTGACCTACGAATGTGAATCTTGAACTCTGAGATAATCGGAGAGAAGAAAGATAGACGCCACTGAAATGTTCTGTTGGAGACGAATCTTACGAATTCCTTGGACCGACCGTAGAACAAATAATTCAATTTTAAGAGAGCTAAAAGTTAGCCAACGACTCTTTAGTAAAGTCCATCTCCAACAATTAAAATATTTTGGGCATGTTATAAGAGCAAACACAGAAAACATGGAAAGACTCATAATACAAGGAAAGGTAGAAGGCCGAATATCACGAGGAAGATCCCGAACAAGATGGATATATCAAATTACAGGAATATGCCAAAGACCTATGCATGAATTAAAAGAAATGACCAGAGACAGAGATCTCTGGAGACGGACAATACACGACATCATGTCGACAACTACACTCCCCCTGGGGGTCAGGATTGAAGAAAGAGAGTCAAAGGTGAATGTCCCTCTGAGTTGGCCAGTAGAAACCCCGGAAACTTGTCCCACACCCGGTGGCTGATATTAGCAAATAGAATCTTACGTCTGTATATTTCAACTATTGAACCAACCTCACAACTTAGAAAGCTTGCTGAGTTCGTCATGAAAGTCTATGCTACTTCATGGTTTACAATAAAATGTCATCCTAAAATTAACCACCCATCACAACACTTTTTCTTCATCGTGAAGTGCACCAAGTTTTTAAACAGTGAACTGAAGGCTGTGGCTCAGTCTTCCTTGCAAACAAACGCCTTTATGGCTCATCTTGAACACATCCTTTTAGGGATGTTGTTTGACTCTCGAAAACATATAAGAGCTTTGGCAGGCAAACGGATAGAAAAAGCTAGACAGACAGAAACAAGGGCACATCGAGTCTTCAAACCACCACAAGTTAATTTTGAGGCAGAAGACTACATAGATCTCATTGACTGGCAATCCACCACAGTTACAGAACCACCACTTATAGCTGACTTCAGCAAAGAAGAGATTGAGATGATTGTTAATTCAGGAAGCAGTGATAGAAAAGAGTTCAAAATACCACTTCACACTCAAGCGGTAGAACGAGTTGTAAAGGAAGTTACTGCAGCTTCTATGCACGTTTGTGGCGTTCAAGAACGAGAAGGCTTTATAAGATCAAGATTATTGGACAGAAAGTATCTTCCTAAGTTTGAAACTAAGCGACAGTACACATCTGCTACAGCTGTATTGCAAAAATAAATTACAGGTAAAATTTATTTCATACTTATTTAGGATTACATCACAGCATTCTATTTTGAATAGTAACTTAGTATTAGTACTATAATTACAATCTGACACTCACCCTAACAAATTCCCTTGGTTCCAGATCGAAGAAGCATTACAATACCTGTGGCTTTGAAGGCTAACTGGATTTGTTTAGCCAACATCCTTCAAGATGAAATAAAAAACCATTTTAAAGATTTTTCTTTGTCAACTTTTTATCTGTAATCTTTAAGTAAACTTTTGTATTTCTTTAATAAATTTCGTACCTCAAAAACAGTCTTTTATTGTTTTAACATAAAATATCCTAAAGTTTAAATAAGTAAATATGTAATTTATTGTTCATTAATTATGTTATAGAATACTCATAATCCTACTAACCTAAGTAGAAGCAACAAACAGGTTTAACACCTAATCATAATAAAGAGAAGATATTGATTTTTCGTTGTTACAATTGAGATTTTCATAAAGATTCCGGGTGACTTTATGCTTAGTTACAGATATTATCTTAATTTTTATTGTTCACTGTCATCACGTACTTAATGTTGACAATAAAAATATAAAATTTAATTTTAAATAAAAAAAAAGATGAAAATTCGTGTTTTTGAGAAAAAATTCTAAGGTTTAAGTCGATTCCGGGAGACCTAAATATGTTTTAATTAAAACAAAACTTTTTTTCCCTGGAAAAGTAATGTAAGAGACAACTTTTTATCAACTTGAAAGTTTGAATTTCGAAAATTCATTATTTGAGTATTCATTATGATACATCCTACTGTAGATTAGAACGGTTGAAACTTTTCAACCTCACAGCCCCCTCCACTAGATTAAATAGTACATAGATCTTCTCTTACATAAATAAAAAGTTATGTTGGATATTTGGTTCTAATATGAAATTCATTAAAGAAATTGGATTGTTTAGTGAATTTCTTAAAAATGGCTTTACTTGAAATCGTAGGCTTCCACGGCCAGAGTCAGAATTATAGTTTATTCGTCTTCCGGGTTTGGACCGTGTCATTTGTGAGTGACCCAAAAGTGGGTTCATCTCGACGTTTCGCTACAATTGTATGTAGCTTCTTCAGGAGAACAAAAAAGAAAAAAGAAAGAAAGAAGAAAACAAAAGAACAGGAAGATGGGTAGTTAGCAACGGTAACTCAGTTACTCAACGCAACCAGAGGCGAATACTAACTACCAAGATGGGCATTTGGTCACAGTAACTCAACTACTCAACGCAGCCAGAGGTGAAAACCAAATGCCAGGACAGGGATTCACGTCCAACAGCTCAGAACACTAACGCGTCGAGAGGCGGGGAGTGAATCCGATTCACTCCCCGCCTCTCGACGCGTTAGTGTTCTGAGCTGTTGGACGTGAATCCCTGTCCTGGCATTTGGTTTTCACCTCTGGCTGCGTTGAGTAGTTGAGTTACTGTGACCAAATGCCCATCTTGGTAGTTAGTATTCGCCTCTGGTTGCGTTGAGTAACTGAGTTACCGTTGCTAACTACCCATCTTCCTGTTCTTTTGTTTTTTCTTCTTTCTTTCTTTTTCCTTTTTTGTTCTCCTGAAGAAGCTACATACAATTGTAGCGAAACGTCGAGATGAACCCACTTTTGGGTCACTCACAAATGACACGGTCCAAACCCGGAAGACGAATAAACTATAATTATGGCTTTACTTTATAATCAGAATCTCCTTGTAAGAATCCATTTCTATTATCTCCATTTAAACTTCTTATCAAGAATACAGAATTCCACACAACGCAAAAGTCTAAGGATATTTTAATAATTTGACAATACCAATTACAGAAATTTCATGACCATATAAATTGGTGTGTACTATAATAATTGTTGATACAGACACTTACTTCTTTAAAAAAAATTGTAAAACTGATATTAATACGTGTTTTAGAATGTTTTTTATAAGGGACAAAAAAAATCGACATTTTTATGTTTATTTTTAATGTTAGTCACTTTATACCATTCTTGCGTAATAGGTGAGTTGAAGATATTGTCTTTTCATCATACAACGACAACATTAACGTTGGACGAGATGAATAGAGCCGTGGGCCTCATTCGAGCTGGTATGCGACAAACTCAAGTTGATGACTAGTTGGAGGTCTCCCAAAGCGTTGTAAGTCGTTTGTGGCATCGGTTTAGAGACACTGGAAGTCCAGCTGAGCAACATCCAGGACGTGGTCGCTCTACAATCGTCGCTCAAGACCGATATTTACTTTTAAATGGCAGAAGGCAGCCAACAATCACAGCACCCGAAGTGGATAATGAATTACAGCTTGCACATAATGTAACAGTTAGTAGCAGTACTTTGAGGAATCGTCTCCATGAAGCCAACCTTCGTAGTTGGCGACCACTAAGATGTTTACTTCTATCTAGAGGCAATCGCGCTGCAAGATTAACCTGGTGTCAAGAGTTTCAGTATTGGACTGATAATGACTGGGCCACAATTTTGTTTAGTGACGAGTCTAGATATGGATTTCATCCAGATTCTCGTCGGACAAGAATTGGGAGACGACTCCAAACCAAAGAAATGTATGCAGACAGAGGTGGTACATTAATGATATTTGACAGAATCATGATTGACGGAAGAACTGACCTCTTTCTCCCACATGGCTTTCTCACAAGTCAGCAATATTTGAACACTATTCTCGAACCTGTTGTACGCCCGTTTGCTGCTGCTGTTGGAAAACATTTTTACTTTGTGCATGATAACGCTCGACTACATGTTGTGCATATTGTGAAAAAACTGGTTGGATAACGAGGGTATTGATATATTGCCGTGGCCAGCACAATCACCGGACTTGAATCCCATTAAAACAATTAATTTGCAACTTATATTACTATGATGGATCATTGAATAGAGATGGTTCTTACGATTTTAAATACGAAATATTCTTCTTTGATAGAAACCCAACAAATAAAATAGATATTGAAGATATTTTTATACAGTATTATGCGAATTAATGGAATCACTGTGAATTTTTTTTCATTTTTTCAATATTCACAGTTGGCAACACTACCTACACAGTTGACAGCTGACCAAGCATTGAAAACATAACCTTACTGTGTGTTGGTGTGTTTGAGTGTGTTTTAGGTCATTTCTTACCAAGCTTGTGTTGTTTTGGGGGTTTTTGTACTATTTTGTGTTGTTTTTGGTTTTATTCCAACATGGATATTACGCCTAGGAAGCGTGAAAAGATTGTCACGTTGAGTGAACACACTAGTATGTCACAAAGAGAGATTGCTAGAACGTGTGGAGTGAGTCAGGGGGTAGTAAGCAAAATTTTGAAGCGTAAACGAGAAACGGATCAGTGGATGTGAAAAGGTTAGGAAAATGTGGAAGAAAGAGAAAAACAACACCAGCAGATGATAGATTTTTACTTCGAAAGAGCAAATTGGACCCAAGAAAATCAAGCCAAGACCTACAACAAGATCTAGCAGCATCAGCTATAGTGATTCATGACTCAACTGTTCGTAGAAGACTTTTGGAGAATGGTAGAAGGGCAATTCGTCCACAGAAAAAACAGCTTCTAACTGAACGAATGAAGAAACAAAGGCTACTGTGGGCCAAAAAATACTCTAATTGGACTGTAGGCAACTGAAAAAAAGTCCTATTTACAGATGAAACCCACTTTATAGTTCAGGGACAGCGGTCGAAATTCGTCAGGAAGTCTGACAATGAAAAGCTTACACCATCTCATATTGATCAAACCGTAAAACATCCAGTCAAGAAAATGTTTTGGGGATGTTTTTCATACATGGGGGTTGGATCTTTGGTGCCAATTGAAGGCATGATGAACAGCCAAAAATACAAATCCATGTTGGAAAAGTATTTGGACAAACAACTCCAAAAACGTCAACCCCAAGGAGGAGCGATTCTTCAACAGGACTCTGCTCCCTGTCACAAATCAAAGGAAATGATGGCATTTTTCAAAAATAAGAAGATTAATGTTTTAGATTGGCCTGGTAATTCGCCCGACCTCAACCCCATTGAAAATTTATGGGCCATTTGCAAAGCTAGACTGCGAAAAATCGACTGTACCACTAAAACAAAAATGATAGAAGCGGCCATTCAGGTTTGGTATCGAGATGAAAGGATATCTGACAACTGCCAGAAACTCATAGAATCTATGCCAAAACGGGTAAAAGCAGTAATTGCTGCCAAAGGGGGACATATTTCCTACTGAATGATGTAAGTTTACCTTTATAGTTTTGTCAAAATATAATTTTTTACTAAATAAACTGTTTTTTCATTAAAACCGCCTATGATTCCATTAATTCGCACAATACTGTAGCATATTGCAGAATCTAAAAAAGACGGATTTTTTATATAACCTGCTACTGGTAATCCTAATCGTTTCGTGTAGGCAAATATTAGATAATTTTTCTAATTAAACGAAATTTATTCGATTAGTTATTTATCAATGTGTTCGTAGATAATCACGATATGATTGTTTGGTCTCCCATGATATTAAACATTCAATGTCAATTTACAGAGCAACGTACACAAGCTTGCTAATGAGGATGAATATGAGATACGAGATAAGTAAAGATAACCGTATATTGATCTGTTCTGACGTGGTATGTCGTCGTTCTTATTTTACAGTCGGTATACTTCATCCAAAGGAATAAACAAAATTATTAAGAAAAAGATTAAAGAACCAAAAGAATCATGGCTACAAGATCAATGCATGAATCCCTTGAACAGAAGCATGACACTTTTAACCTACATAAAAAGATCAAAAACTTAACGGAGAAAACGGATCACGAAGTCATAACTTAATACTAGACGAGCACAACAATCTGCTTTACGAAAATGAGAAAATACTTGAGAGATGGAGGCAATACATGGAAAAATTATTCAAGGAAGAGCAAGAGTCAGTGACACAAGTAACATATGCAATAAAAAGACTAAAAACCAACAAAGCACCTGAACCTGATAACATACAAGCTGAAATATTGAAACTATTTAAAAACAACCAACTCAAACTCCTAACGAGTCTACTGAACAAAATCTATGAAACTACATAATTTCCTGCAGATTGGCTAGTTTCCACCTTTATCCCTCTGCCCAAAAAGGCAGATGCTACCAGATGCTCTGATTACAGAATTATAATCTTAATGAACCATGCACTCAAAATCCTTCTTTCTGTTATTCACTCTCCCATATATAAAAAACTTGAAGAAAATATAAGCAGTGTTCAGTTTGGGTTTAGACGCTGACTGGGAACGCGAAAAGCACTATTTTCTATGCTAACAGTATTAGTAAGTCAGTAACTTACAGACGTTTATGTTTTTTACACTTACATCATTTATGTTTTTTAAATAACAAACATATAAAATCAGAATTTTGTGTTTATTGGAAGTAAACTAAATGCACGACCAAATACTTACCATGTTGGAATAGTATTATGAGTTTTTTTTCTAGGGTTTTCCCTCATAATTTACTATGGAATCACTAACAGGAGAATTTTACTGTCACCATGGCATGTGTTTGTCTTTTTAAAAACGAATTGCATGTTATGATTTTTTCTGACGCATATTCTTAAGTTAAAGTTGATTTCATGTAGGCTCCCCTTCAGCAACAAGCACATAATCGCCAACTGAAACTGATGAATAATCAATTTCCAGAACTCTCGGCATCTTTTTTCTCCTTAATGATTTTTTTCTTTACAGCCTTCGCTTTCTTTCTACTTCGTTCCAATAATTCATTTACTAATTCGTCCTTAATAGGAGTGTCTGTTAGCACCATGGATTTTCCTT
This sequence comes from Diabrotica balteata, assembly GCA_918026665.1. Classification (NCBI taxonomy): domain Eukaryota; kingdom Metazoa; phylum Arthropoda; class Insecta; order Coleoptera; family Chrysomelidae; genus Diabrotica; species Diabrotica balteata. The sequence continues at coordinate 37,941,575 of OU898284.1, forward strand.
TTTTCCTTCCTGTGATGTTTGTTTTCCTTGGTGGGGCTTTTGGAAAGGGTCTAACGAGTTCAGGTGAAATTAAAGTTGTTTGTTTGACCAATATACTTGACATAGAGGGTCTCTCTTCTTGTTGGTGCTGTATATTCCTGGGAGGGGTAGATGAAGGTATTACAATGCGAGGTGAAAGCGAAAGAGTTGAAGTTGAAGGACTAGTTAGAGACTTTTAAACTATAGTCTCACGATTCGAATCTGTTACATGTAATGTATGCTCATATGCTACGTCACAAGGAACTTGTGCCGAGGTAGAAGGCTGAGGTTGATCTCTGTTTGAAGTCTGCAATGAAGTTGCTGTAGCCAGAGAGCGGTCTATCACACTGAATGACAAAAAGTCATCGTCTGTAAATATATTTCGATTTAAAGGCCATATGCCTGTCAAAGAAAACCCATTGACTATGTTTGAGATAGAGAATGCTTTAGGAAATGCTTTACCAAATAGAGCAGCAACATCATAGATGGAAATGACTTTTCCAGGGTTGCAGATCATCCAGTCGTTGCAAGCAGAATTATAATTGGATTTTAAGCTTTTATAAACAGTTTTGTCAAGAAGTTGAAGTTTCGCACTTGTATGTGGTGGCAACGTAACCATAATTATCCCGCTTTGTTTTGCAAATTCCAAAGAGCCAATTGTGATATGCGATTCGTGATTGTCAAAAATTAGTATCACGGGGTTTTCTTTTGAACACTTAACATGTCTTTGGAAATGGATCAGAACCTCAACAAAAATTTCCCCGTTCATCCAACCGCTCTTTGTTGCACTGCCACTTACATGGCACCAAATAACATTTGATTTTTGAAATGTACCCTTGGGAAAACTAAAAATGGTGGAACAGTGTTTCCAACAGCATTGATAATACAACAAGCGGTAATCAGCACTCCTCTCTCGCCTGATGTTACCTGGCCAACTTGTTTTTGTCCTTTAGCAGACAGCACATTCGGTGGATTATGTACCGTGGTGATTGCAGTTTCATCCAAATTATATATCAAATCGGGGGATATGCTATCTCCAAATTTTCCATATACTTTGATTAAATTTTCGAAGAAAGCATTTACATTAGTCCGATTAAAGCTTGTGGCTCTTGATAAGCTTGTTGCTTCAGGTTTGCGGAGAGACAATATGGGATGCCTCTTACGAAATCCCACTAACCAGTCTATTCCCGCTGAGTTATTAGTATCCCAGTTTTTCTGGATTTTTAGGCCATTGCGAACCTGAAACATAAAAATTCCAAGTAGACAAATTTAAATTGTTGTAACAATTTACTTACAGCCAATTGATAGGCTAGTCCCAAGGTATCTTTGCGGGTCAAACCATGATGTATTTTACTTGCTGTTATTAAATATGATTCGAGTTCATCTTCCAACTCTTTGGAAAAAATTTGATTTATTTTGTAATTTAGTTCAAATTTTATTGATTGAGGATTTTCTGAATTTTTGTATTTATTTATGTAACGTTTTAACGCCATGTGACATAATTTGTATTTTTTCGCTGCTCCTCTAATGCTCATTTTATTTTGAAGCCCATCAAGAACAGCTTTTTTGAGAATCTTCTCATCTGTTTTTAAGAGGGTTCTTACACCTTTGCTTTTACGTGGCATTTTCTCACTAAAATAAATTTGTAATCAAGAAATTTATAATTAATTGTTTTACTAGGGCGTACAGTGTTACAAGAATTTTTGTAACAGTGTACCCTGTAACACTGTTCACTTTTGAACGCCAATGCACATAGAACTAAATTTTTAGCGCGGTAATGAAATATAGGTTATGGTTTTAAGTGTAAATCCAATAGAAATATATTTACTTTCCATCGATAATATAAAATTAATGAATTACTAACGTACTTACCCATATACTAATAAACTTAGATCTTAAAAATTTTACTTTTCACAGCTATAAAAACTGTTGTGAAAATATGTGACTACAAAACACTTGTATTCGAACATCCCTTTAATGAGGTTACGGTACATGTAGTTCGCCTATCTACCAAGAGGTGGAATAGAAAGCAAATGTAACACTGTTCCATTTGTAACACTGTTCCCGCACTTCCCCTAATCGAATGAACTATCTTACAAGTAAAGTCGTCACAGGAACGCAATTCAACAATATTGGAAATATAATTTTGAAGTCGTCTACTTTAAAATGCATAATGTATGTCTGAATTGTCAATACAAATGAGGCAGATAAAATCAAATTATTAGAAGAATTTTTCACCAAGTAACAAAAAACAAAATTTGTTTAATTTGTTTATATTTTGTATTTTAAGAACGATTTCCGAAGTGAAAATAGAAACGTCAATAAACCTACTTTAACGTTTAATTTTGGCTTATTCCGATTTAAATAGTAATTACTTCGTGAAGTAATTTTTAAATAAATTCTTTGAGAATATTTTTAATATAATCATAACTACAATAGCGTTCAGTTAAATTAAAATAGTGAACTGTAATTGAGTTTGGTTGTGACTTCGTCAGTATTCGTTCTAAACTTCTTTTAAAATTTTACGAAGATACTTTTTAAGTGTGGCATATGTAATGTAATAATAATTCTTCAGCTGAAGAGCCAATGGAACTCTCTAATCAATTGAAAAATTTACAAAGCTGTGTAGTAAGGCGTAGGTGACATTTTCAATACCTCTCTGATGATGCCAAACGTATGCTGAAACATATTTATTAACTCGTTGACTGTCAGGCACGAGATAACTCGTGGTTGGCTGTCTGTTCTTAAACGCCAACCACGAGTTATCTCGTTTTTGTAGATGATTTGCGTGGCGCCGACCACGAGATTATTCGTGGGATATGCATGAAGATTTTATATTGGGGCGTCTACAAAAGGTTATTAAAATATAGGTGGACATCAGAAAACAGATTTATTTATTATTTTTGGTTATCGTAAAAGGACAAAAACTAAAAATTCCAAAATAAAGAAACATACAAGTTCAATAAAAAAGTGCTTGAACAGTCATATTCATGTTGATATTCTTTGATGCAGGGTGCTACACATAAAAGAAAGCTTTTCTTCACATGCACCACATCTATATCTTGTTTCTTGACGACGATTACGAGTACATATGCGACAAGCTCTTGTTGGTCTTTGTTTCTTTTCTGTTGGTGGTATACTTTCAGGTAATGAAATTTTGTTGAAGGATTTAGTGTAGTTTTTGGCATATTATCACCAAGGAGCGTCGAAATAAACATCTCTCGAAATTTTAAAGATTTTATTTTGCTTCTTGTTGACTTACGGTAGAGCAAGTATGCATTGTTTATGTATATTTAGAGAATATGCAAAGCTACTTTTTTCGACCACCTTATGGATTTTTTTAGAGCACTATAGTAGCTTAGCATTTGATCTGACTGGTCTATACCTGACATTCCAGCGTTATAATCCTTGATTATGTTAGGTTTCTAGGTAATTTTCTCACTTCTGGCATGAACCTCGACCATTTCTACTTTGTGCATATTTAAAATCATTAAAACTTCGCGTTTGTCTTTCCACTGACACACAACTACCGATTTATTTCTTTGCCATACACACTCGTATGTTTTTCTGGTTGTCATCCAGTAAGTGCAATACGACCTCTGTAGTATGTCTCATGTCAACAGTGGCGTCGTTGGCTTCAGATTTGCCACAATAAATTCTAATTTTCATAACCACTCTATAGGATTCACACAGTTTATATAGTTTCACACCATACTTATGTTTTTTGTTTTTTATGTACTGCCGACAAAATAATCTACCACACCAGAGGATAATTGATTCATCAATGCATAAGAATTTATCGGGAACATAATTCTCTTACATTATCTTGTTAAAATGACTGAGGACTGGCCTTATTTTGTAATATTGAAAATATTAAAAATGAAGTTTTTCAGCATATTTAATTCATTATTTTGATTTTTATATCGTGGCGTCCTGGACCCATTTCCTTGACTGTGCCTTGGTAGTCAACGAGTTAAGGACTGTGTTCTAACTTCAGTCAGAGTCAATTGCAGAAACATATTTTTAACCAGTGTGACCAAAGCATCCCGCTACAAGATTGTAGGAGAAACCTCTTCTTCAAAACATGTTCCGAAAGATTTCTGCGGTTAGTACCATTAATTTGCTTTATTATGGATAAAGACGAAGTAAAAAGATTACCTTGATCTTCAACAATATATACCAAAGTGGAAAAATACCCCAACAGTGGCTAAGATCAACTTTTATAACAATCCCTAAAAAATCCAATGCCAAAACATGTAAAGATTATCGAATAATAAGCCTTATGAGCCATTTCCTAAAAACTTTTTTAAAAATGTTACATAAAAAAATATATAAAAAGTATGAAGAACACATGACAAACACTCAATTCGGCTTCAGGGATGCATTGGGTACTCCAGGGGCACTTTTTGCAATACAAGTTCTCTTTCAAAGATGTAGAGAAAGGAATTGTGATATATATGTGTGTTTTGTTGATTACCAGAAAGCGTTTAATAGAATTAAACATGACGAACTGATGAAAATATTAAATTCAATTGGTCTAGACAGCAGAGATCGCCGTATAATAAACAATATCTATTACAAACAAACTGCAGCTGTTAGAGTTGGGATCAGTTAACAGACGACATAAAGATAAGAAGAGGTGAGACAGGGATGTATATTGTCCCCATTATTGTTCAATACATATTCATAGCACATTATAAAACTAGCGCTAACGGATATAGCCGAGGGAATACTTATAAACGGAGATCGATTTAACAAAATAAGATACGCTGATGATACTGTCATTTTTGTAGACAATCTTAAAGGTCTGCAGACACTTGTCTCCAGGGTGGCAGAAGTAAGTAACAGGTTTAGGCTTGATTTTAACATAAAAAAAACAAATACATGGTTATAAGCAAAAATAAGATACCACCTGGTCAATTACTAGTTAACCAACAACCTACAACACAAATCACCAACTTTTGTTATCTGGGTGCAAACTTAAATGAACAGTGGGCCCAATCGACGAAAATTAAGATTAGGATCGAGAAGGCAAGATCAGCTATCGTCAAAATGAAAAAAAATCTTTAACAGCCACGATATAAAATTGGAAATAAAAGTTCGTTTACTAAAATGCTACGTATTCTTCGTTCTTTTATATGGCGTGGAGCTATGGACCTTAACTGAAGCATCACTGAAGACTCAAAGCATTTGAGATATGGTGCTATAGACGCATGTTGAGGATTTCCTGGATAGATAGAGTTACCAACGAAGAAGTACTACATAGAAAGGGTAAAAAGCGCGAACCGTCGCAAACTGGGCCATATAATGCGCAACGAACAACGATATGGCCCACTTCGGACCATACTTCAAGGTAAACTGCATGGGAAAAGGACAAAGAAGAATATCCTGGCTGCATAATCTGCGAAAATGGTTTAACTTAAGCACTACCGGACTTAAGCACTTTAGGGCAGCAGTCAACGAACTCAGAATAGCCATGTTATTGTCCAACATCCGTAACGGATAGGCACCAAAAAGGAAGAAGAAGTACAATTAAACCTAGAGCTAAGATTAATACTATTATAAAAATTAATATCAAACTCACCAGTCTTCCGGGTTGAACGCTTTGATTTTAATTGCGCCGAGCTTTCGACATCATCTCTGATGTCTTCTTCATGGCTTCCGAGATCTCAGTCTCCCGAGCTCAAAGACACAACTACAAAACTTAAAAACAAAAACTCGATTCTCCTAAACAGCACGAATTTCTGTGTTTGACAAGTCTACTATAACAGCAGTTAATTCATTTTATGGTAAAATATTAAAATATCTGATTTGATTGAAGGAAGTGCTCTATAATGGTTTACTCTAATTTCATTATAGTGGGTGGTGAAAACGTATTACTACATTAGACTATTTAATATTAAACTTATCTAGGATAAAACGCCTAACTAAAACTACAAATAGAAAGAGAAATCTCTACGAAAGTTTACAAACTCATATATACCAAAGATGAATAATAAAACTTCCCTTTTATTGTTTCAGATGTAAATTTCAACTGAACTTATAAAACTTTCCGTAGTTGGAAGATTCGATAAGACTTGCTATTTGTTGATGTTAGTACACGTTACTTTATTGCTGTGGGATAAGCAACGGGATTATACAATGTGAGTTTTTGGGAGAGAAACTTCAAATTATATAACTTAGATAAGGTGAACGCGAAAACGCCGAGTTCGTTTTAGGTTCATTTTAATAAGGTCTCAAATCTCTTTCTTTGGGGATCGTAGTTTTTGTTAAAACTTGCAAATTCCGAGAGATTTTCTTTAATTAATGAATTTTGCAACATGAACCTTAAACTACTTGGATAATGATACAAGGTGTTCTATTAGTTAAATGTTCTTCTTTATTAGTCTACGGGTAAGGGGAATTTCGTGGCCGATCAAGGTCCATGAAGTTTCATGGATAATTCTTGTATTTTGTATGTACTTGTATGTATTTTGACTCACTGAATCCAAATCTTCAACGTAATAATCCGAATTTTTAAGCAGGAAGTTTTTATTAACAAAATAATTGTTTATATGATTAAAACTAATAAACTATTAAAGATACATACGTTTTCACATGTTAATTTGTTAATTATAATAAGTTCATTCAACTTTTGTTTGCAAGTTGATCTGCTTTTTCACTTCTGTAAATATATGCATGTGAAAATACTCAAATAAAAGCCGCTTCCTTCTCAATAATCATAATGTTTCGGTTCGTTTTTAATAGTCTGTAAAATAGGGTTTATGGTAAATTTTTCTTTCTGTCTGCTTGTTTTTATAGTAGGGATTTCGCTGGTTGACGACCTGAAAAGTTCTGACTCCTTTGCTGCCGGATCTTGGTCTGTTTAAGATGCTTTGAACGTAAAATATCTATGAAGGAGTACAGGAGGGGACGCTGTAATTTCGAACTTTACCGCCTTAAAGAGAATTAATGAGATGAAGCCGAAAAAAAATATTTATAACCAAAAAATAGATGAAGTGAAAAGAAGAGGCAGGCCCAGAGCATGATTTAAGGATCAGGTGGAGGAAGACTTGAGCATGTTGGGAGCATGAAACTGGAAAGCCAAGGCAAATAATAAAAGACAATAGAGACTTATCCTTGAGCAGGCCAAGATCTACCATGGGTTGTGGAGCCAATGATGATGATAAGATACCTGCATGAGAAAATACCCAAATAAAATCCGCTTCCTTTCCCAATAAGCAGAATGTTTCTGTTCGTTTTTAATAGTCTGTAAAATAGTATTGTTGGTAAATATTTATTTCTGTCTGCTTACTCTGTCTTCTCATTCCATAATGATTCGACTAGGAATATCTTACGATATTTAATACAGTGGATTCCCGTTGCCTTTTGTATTCTTAGGCCGTTGGTTAATGTCTTAGCTCATTCGCCTTTAGGGCCAGTTTCCCAACCCTAGGACAAAGAAGTGCCCTGCCACTTACCAGCTCATCCGCACAAAACCGTTGGTCAGTAAGTGAGGAGATTGCTTATACCGGCAATCTCTCGGACGTCAGAGCCTCGTTTGTTATCTGGCAGGATGCACCGAATAGTCAGGATCAAGACCGTTACACAGGCAGGTGAAGTTGACATTTGGATCGAAGAGGTTATATGTTGCGCATTACTTTCCCTTACATCCCTGCGTCGTCGGTAAAGATTTGCAAGTATTTACGATAGTGGTCTAGAATTTTCATGAATAGATGTTTAATTGTTGTGGAATTTGTAGTTGATTTAGGATACTTTGATACTTTGTAAGTGTTAAGTCAATAGTTATTGGGTGGCTTATCTGGGGAAAAGTTAAAATTTTATTTTTTTTTTAATTAATTTTAAAAATAATCTAACTGGGCATAAGTTTTTAGCCATTTGCTACGTGCGAAACTTTTCGAACCGCCTTGATTTGTTTTCGAAAAAATGCTTTTGTGTTTAAGTTGGCCCATAAATTCTTCCATAACATCAAATTCGTTCTGAAAAAAGTGAATCTTGTAGTTTTCCGCCTCATTGCCTCTCCAAGCAAGTTCATATGAGCAAAGGTGAGAAAACCTTTTTATGCACCATTAGGGGTTTCTTCGTCGTAGCTTTGGATGATTTTTATTTAATAGTTCTTCGGTGGATAATGTTCTAAACTAAGTTTTCTTTTTTCTTGAACACTTTGCAGCTGCCTCCGCCTGGTATCTCTGGCCAATCTTGCACATTTGAAAGATATATCTGCGAAAAGGTTTCTATGTCGTATCATTTTTATGATGTACTCAGTAAAATATTTTTCTTGTACCATTTTTGCTGTCGTATTCCACATTGACTATACAGACGACTATTTATAGTCTTCGCCATTGCATTTTTTTCTGTTACAGGCCTAATCCTCGAGAATTTTTTTAGTTCCGTTCTGGTAGTAAATTTTTCAAGCGTAAAATTGCTCACCCGTAGGAATTACGAAAATTGGGTCCAAATAGAGCCTCAATGACGTTTGTCAAACTGACAACATTAAAATTACCAGACACGTTCTGTCGAATCTTTCATAATTTTGTCGCTAAGAGATTACTGACAGAAAGGAGTTTTGTCAGTAGGAAACGTGGCGTTTCTATGACGTTTTATCAATTTTGTAGCATTTTTAGGAAACATTGTATAATTCATTTTTGTTTCTGTTATTACGTTATTGGATTTAGTATAAATAAGAATCTCAGCTGCGTTAATACTAGCTTCAATGGGTACTTTAATAACATTCACAATACAATTGAAAGCGATAAAGAATAGAGTTGGACTAAGAATCGATGCTTGAGAAATTCCAATGTCTAATCTCTTGAGTGAGTTTGTAACACCATTAAGTCTAACTTAAATTGAGCAATTTTTAAAAAAGTTTTTTATACATGCGAGTATGTGACCTTGAATTCCATTGTCTTTCAATGTTTGTAGAATACAGTGTCTTCATGCTATATCGTAGGCTTATATCGAAAAATATTGCTATTAGTTTTTGGTTATTTTCAAAAGCTTTATGAATTAAAGTCTGAAATACTACGTGATTGTCTAATGTGGATCTACCTCTTCGAAAATCTCTTTGGACAAAAGTAACGAAATGAATATTTTCTAAGTATTGTTCATTCTATTTATATCGTCGTTACTATAGTTTTCGTCGCTTCTCAGTATTCTTCTTTGTTTCATTTTTTTCTGTGTTTCCAGACTAATTTTTTCTTCCTTCGCGCTTTTTGGGCAGCATTTCTTTTGAGCTTCTGTTATTGCTTCTACTATTATGTCATTTAGGATGTTAATATCATTTGTTGATGATTTTCCTTGAAGGAATTTACCAATATGATCTTCAAAATTTTGTTCGTTGTTTGGATGTGTCCTTATGTTTATTTGCTTCTTATTATGTATAATCATTGTTTATTTAAACAATGGTATAATACTAAGGTATAATATCTTCTATTCCGTAGCGATTTCGCTTGTGTTTTTGCATTCTTGAAATAGTTGTCGAAGACATTGGTACAATTTGTTCGTTCCCTACTTAAACAATTCTCCTGGTATATGTTCTGGTCCTGACGCTTTGTTCCTCTTCAGCTGTTTACATACATTTTTAATTTCCTCTGGTGTATTCTTATTGGCGAGCTGTTTATTGAAATTCTATCTTTTTTTTTATTTCTACGTTCTTATTCTTTACCAGCAGTTCTTTAAAATACTCTTTCCTTAATGTTTTTATCAGTTTGCAGCTTTCTGTGCTTCTGGTTCCTCCTAGATGAGTATTTATTCGTTGGCAGTTTCTTTCCCAAGACTCGTTTTTCTTCTTTTAGATTTTCCTTCGTACCTCTGCTTGTTTTTCTCTATATTTCTCTATATTAAAGATTGTTCGTATCATTGTATTTTACATTTTATTTCTTCCTCTATTTCGTTATCCCACCAGTATGGTTTGTTTACCCTGGGTTTTATGAAGTATCCCATTGCTTCAAATGCTGCTTCGTGTTAACAGTTCCTGTATCTTTTTTGTCTTGTTTATGTCTATATGCGTTTCTCTCTGTTGTCTTCAGATTGGGAAGTGTATTTTTGAACGTAATAAATAGTGATCGTATTTTCTGATCGGGAAATACGGTGACCGAAAAAACTCAAATAATCAAGGAAATACAAACGTTCTATAAGAATCTTTATACATCTACTATACAGAACCCCGAAACAGACCACAGAACAATTCTAAACGTCGGCTCGGAAACCCTCCCTAAAATAACCTCTTCGGAAATTAGACATGCCTTACAGCAAATGAAAAACAAAAAAGCTCCCGGCGAGGATCGTATAACGTCTGAAATGTTAAAAATGGGCGGCAACATCGTTGTAGAAGTTGTGGAAGTCATACTGAATAAGTGTCTAACAGAAAAAAAAAATACCCAGCCTATGGGAAAACGCCGAAATAATACTTTTACACAAGAAAGGAGACACTACTAATATTGAAAACTACAGACCTATAAGTTTGTTGTCACACTTATACAAATTGTTAACAAGAATAATAACCAACCGCATAACACAAAAACTTGATTTATATCAACCGGTTGAACAGGCGGATTTAGAAAAGGGTTTGGCGCTAATGATCACTTACAAACCATCAGAACACTAGTAGAAAAAACCACAGAATATAATGTACCTTTACATATGGCATTTATCGACTTTCACAAGGCTTTTGATAGTATTGAGACTTGGTCCTTTTTGTCAGCCCTGAAGGATGCTCGAATAGACTCACGGTACACTACACTTATTAAAAACGTTTATGAACAGGCCACATTCCACATCAAAATCAATGAAGACGAAAAAACTGAAAAAATGCGCCTTGATAAAGGTATTAGACAAGGTGATACTATTTCACCAAAGCGTTTTACCTTAGCATTGGAAAATGTATTCAAACAGCTTGACTGGGAGGAAAAAGGTCTAAACATTGATGGTGTACGTTTGAGTCATTTGAGGTTTGCGGATGACATAGTATTATTTAGTACAGATATCAAGGAACTGGAGCAAATGTTGAAGAAATTAAACCAGCAGTCAAATAAAATAGGTCTCAAAATGAACCTTCAGAAAACAAAAATAATGAGTAATTTACAAACTAATCTTGTTATTGACAACGTCAGTCTTGAAAATGTAGACCACTATATATATCTTGGACATACCATTAAAATCGGCAAAGAAAATCAAATAGCCGAAATAAAAAGACGCATACAACTGTCTTTCGGGGAGCTTTCGGCAAATTAAGCTTTATTTTGAAGAATAAAGATATACCAATGTGTCTAAAACGTAGAGTTTATGACAAATGTATCTTGCCTGTAACTACATATGGACTGGAGACCATGGCCTTCACAAAGAAAACCTTAGAGCAGCTCAGTACAACCCAAAGAGCAATGGAGAGGGCCATGCTAGGGATTAGTTTGAGAGACAGGATTCGAAATAACGTCATTCGTGAAAGAACAAAAATTACTGATGTCTCAGAACGTATTGCAAGGCTCAAGTGGCAATGGGTCGGACACGTTGCCCGAGATAATCCCGAAAAATGGACACAAAGATTAACAAACTGGAGACCAAGAGAGAACAGGCGAGGAGTAGGCAGACCGCAGAAGAGGTGGACAGACGATATCAAACAAGTCGCGGGCAAGCAGTGGATGAGAATTGCCAAAAGTAGAAATCGATGGAAGCAAATGGAAGAGGCCTATGTCCAGCAGTGGACGAACACAGGCTGAAGAAGAAGAAAAAGAAATAGTGATCGCTACCGCATGTTGCGCTTCTCTGAACTCTTACATCTTGTACTCTCAGTCGGGTTTTTTGTTTTATTACAATATAATCGATTATTGGTTTTATGTTTCGTGTTTCCTGAATTTATGTATATCTGTATACCAGTTTATGTGGAAAGTATCCATTTAAGATTCTGAGTTCATTCTAGTTGCATAAATCTATGAATCTTTCACCATAGTCTTCTTTGAATCATTAAATAGATTCTCTGTTGAGCTCTACATCCTTTTGGTACTCCACTACGGAAATAGTCATATTTTTCTAGATTTTCAGAGATTTTCTCTTCTTTTTTGTTTCGGTAATGACTGCTATATATATTTTTAGTTATGTTAATTAATGTAAGACTTCATTGGGTTTTTTTGATATACCTTGAACGTTCCATGTACCAAAAAATTGTGTCCTTTTTCGAAGCTTGTGTCGTCTTTGTTGTGCCATCCTATTCCGAGGCGTGTGATCGAGTTTTTTACATATTTATGTTTTTTACAAGTACTTGGGAGTTAGCCCAATGCCTTAACCCCCCAACCTTGAGGACTAGGGGTAACTTTTGCAACCGAGTTTGATCTAACATTATCGTGTTTTGCTTAATCATATGAACACTCTTCACGAATTCTGTTTTTGAAAGCTCCTAGGAGGGAAGTTTAAATACATATTTGGATTATTTCGGCACTTTTCCTTGACTATAAATACTTTTTCAATTAAATATTTGTGTTATTATTTCATAAATTGCATTCATTAAAATTGATAAAATAATATTTTAAATTTAATACCTCGTTATACCAATAACTATATCGCTTTTATTTTATTTACTAGAATGTTTGTTAATAAAATTGATATTAATCATTGTATTTTCATTGTAATATTTCATCAAAGAAATGTTTTTATAAAAATAAATATTTAAAATGAAATGTACATACCATGTACATAACATTTATTTTTTATCGGCAATTATTCGCATCAGCCATTCAAGTAAATAAATATATTACATTATATTTTTTTGTAAATAAATGTGGATATATTACATCTGAAAACCTGAACAAAACATTTTGTTTAATATATAACAAAAATTTTTTGAACTGATATAAGGTTGAATGCTCAAATAAATGAACTTTGAAAATGAAGGCAAATATCGAGCATAAGTTTAATCATATCTTGCCCAAAGATTTTCGCTATCTACAGCATCATCAGGGGCATCTGAAATAAGTCAAGAAACGTTTTTTTTAAATGAAGAAAGTTAATTAACTTCGACAAAATCTCGAAGTTAATGGATGATAAAAGTTTTTTGTGATTAACGTTTTAGACTTACTTCGTCAAATTTGAGCTATCCAGCAAGCGTAGAATGTAATATACATGAAAATGGACATAAATTGTACATAACACTACATTAACAAAAGGACAAACAGTTTAAAATTATTAAAATTATTGTGACGCTAATTACGGTGCAGTAACCCCGGAGGTCAGCAAACTCAATCAACACTTTGTCAGCATTTAATTTTTATATAAAAGCAATTGTATTGTAATTAAATTCAGTTATTTTCAATCAATAAAGCAGTGCAGTATAGTTGTAAAAGTGAATAAAGGGTCTTTTTAAAAAGTACCTTCGTGAGTTCAAACCTTTAAGTGGCACAGTGCAGTAAGATAGTGGGAGAGTCTACAGAAGATCCTCGTCGTTCTTAAACGTTTACCCGCTACGAACCTACCAACTTCAAGGGAAAACTACGGCTGTTCAACCCCAGAAGTCAACGAAAATCCAGTGTTAAAGTGTAGAAATCAATTTATATGACGAAAGACGATAAAAAGAAAGCGAAAGAAGAAAAGAAACCAGTTCCTTCGAAAAGAAATGCACCCAAGCATCATCATTTATCTGTAAGCAAATTTAATCTTTTTTCTAATCATAATTTAATCGCTTCACAAGCTTCATCTCTTAGAATTAGTAATTCTCTTTCAACTATTAGTGAATCGATTATCGAACCTGGTGCTGCTTCTATTTCGGAAAATAACTCAGCTTCTCAATTTAGTTTAAAAACCAACGTTAGTTCTTTAAATAATACTTTAAATAGCTTAGATATACCATCTATAATTATTACCCCCGCTAGTCAATTAAATACTATGGCCGTGGCACCCGCTCCCGCTTTAGTTTTCGACGTCAATAAAGATCTTTCCATCGTGCCCGATTACGATGGCAACCCTAATGAACTTCATAACTTCATTGAAGTTACTACAATGCTTCTTAATCATTTCTGGGACCACAATAATCCCGATAACTTCCAAAATCACATGATAACTCGAGGTGTAATGAATAAAATTAAGGGAAGAGCTCGAGAAATCATTTCCGTATATGGGTGTAAAGATTGGCCCACAATAAGGACCATACTAATTCAAAACTTTGCCGATCAACGTAATGAAAATTCACTTACAAGAGACATGGTAAACTTAAGGCAAGGACCCAACGAAACTCCTCAACAATTTCACGAGAAAGTAATGTCACTTTTAAACACAATTTCTAATCACATCGAACTACATACCGATAATGCAGATGTAAAGAGGAGCAAAAAGGAATTCTTTCAACAGCAGGCCCTAACTACGTTCTTAGCAGGATTACGAGAACCAATGGGATCAACCATACGATCAATGAGGCCTACAAATCTTGCTTTCGCTCTTCAATTTATCCAAGAAGAAAACAATATTAGATATTTGCAGAAAACAAATTTTTCATTGCCAAATAAGAATTCTACCCACATACAACCCCAGAGACAACCGCAGTTCACAACACCACCACAATGGCAACAACCCATGCCCAGGCCACAGTTACATCAACCATTTTTCGGAAGTAATCCAGCACCGTCCCGACCAACATTTACTCCAAGATGGCCGATACAACCCGCTCGATTCCAACCACCAAGGCAACAATTCACGGCAAACACTCAACCTCCAAGACCTAACCCATGGGCAAGCAGACCACCACAACAGTACAAACCAACACCCATGTCTATAAGTACACGCCAAACGGGACATAACAGAGGTTCAAGCTTCAGAAACTTTAGGCCGCAGCAACAGCAACCACACACCCCAAAGTTCACCGTAGAGGAGCTGTTCAATATTGAACAACAAGACGAAAACGATACCGATGCCTACTATGGAGAACAGACATACTACTATCCAAATCAAGACGCATATTCAGATGACTACCACGTAGAAGATTACCAAAATGCCCAATACGAAGAAGAGGATATAAATTTTCCAAAACTCCAAGAGGAAAACGAAGAAACGTAGTCGAACTCAATTCTTACTCAGATAAAAAAGAACTTCCATATATCGAAATTAAAAATCCTCCCCTTAAACTTCTTCTTGATACAGGGGCAACCAAATCATTTCTTAACCCCGAAATTGCATCCAAATTTTATAAAAATTTTATCAAACATGAACCGTTTGTAGTCAGTTCAATATTTCAAAACCATTCACAGGAATATTGTGCTGAAATTCCAATCTTCCCAGAATTTAACTCTAATATTAATTTAAAATTCTACCTTTTTAAATTCCATAAAACATTTGATGGTCTTATCGGCCTCGATAACTTAAAACTTCTACAAGCACATCTTAATTTCCCAGCATCCACACTAACTACAGCACACTCAGTTCTACCTATCTTTTATTATGAAACCAACAAAACACAATTTTATACAATTCAATTGGAACCCAGAACAATCACACAAGTACGACTTCCAGTAAAACAAACAAGAGGCACCATACTTATACCAAAACAGGAAATACAAGGGGCAACTCTAAGAGAAACTCTCAGTGAAGCTTGCAATCATCTAGCCTGGACCGAAATGATCAACAATACTGATGAACCTATTCAAGTAGCACTCACCGATCCTGTTAGAAGCAATCCAATAGATCTTCATGAATATCACCTGTATACCTCGGACATCATTCCAATGGAAACAGAAACAATAGTAGACAGCGATCCTCTCATCAGAACAGATCATCTAAATCCAGAAGAAGAGATGCACATCAGACGTTTATGTAGAAAATTTGCAGATATATTCCATAATCCTGATGATACTTTAACATTTACAAATCAAATAAAACACCACATACGAACAACAGATGAAGTCCCAGTTTTCACAAAATCATATCGATATCCACACGTACATCGAGAAGAGGTCCAAAAACAAATCACATCAATGCTGGACCAAGGCATCATCAGACCAAGTCAATCACCCTGGTCATCTCCAATTTGGGTCGTACCAAAAAAACCAGACGCCTCTGGAAAAATTAAATGGAGAATCGTAGTCGATTACAGAAAGATAAATGAGAAAACTATAGACGATAGGTATCCAATTCCAAATATCACTGACATCCTTGATAAACTCGGACGTTGTCAATACTTTTCCACCCTCGATCTAGCCAGTGGATTTCACCAAATAGAAATGGCAGCGGAAGATATACAGAAAACAGCATTTAACGTGGAAAATGGCCATTATGAATACCTTAGAATGCCTTTTGGTTTAAAGAATGCACCCTCTACATTCCAGAGAATAATGGACAATGTGCTTAAAGGACTCATAGGAGAAATCTGCCTAGTATACATGGATGACATAATCGTATACTCAACTTCACT
Source organism: Diabrotica balteata (assembly GCA_918026665.1). Taxonomy (NCBI): domain Eukaryota; kingdom Metazoa; phylum Arthropoda; class Insecta; order Coleoptera; family Chrysomelidae; genus Diabrotica; species Diabrotica balteata. The sequence continues at coordinate 37,957,977 of OU898284.1, forward strand.
TCAGGAACACATGGTCAACCTTAAGAAAATCTTTGAAAGACTACGAGAAACTAGGTTCAAGATACAGATAGACAAATGCGAATTTTTAAAGAAAGAAGTTGAATTTTTGGGCCACGTCGTAACCCCCGAAGGAATAAAACCAAATCCAAGCAAAATTAAAGCCATCATAGACTATCCCATACCAAATACTACCAAGCAGATTAGAGGATTTCTAGGACTACTTGGATATTACAGAAAGTTCATTAAGGATTTCGCAAAAATAACAAAACCGCTCACCTCATGCTTAAAGAAGGACGCCAAGATAGAACACACAGAACAATTCCTAAACTGTATCAAAATCTGCAAAAACCTGTTAACCAACGAACCACTTCTACAATACCCGGATTTTACGAAGCCTTTCAATCTCACCACAGATGCAAGCAACTTTGCTATAGGTGCTATCCTGTCACAGGGTCCTGTAGGACAAGACAAACCCATTGCATATGCATCAAGAACACTGAACGAGACCGAGCTTAAATATTCTACCATCGAAAAGGAAATGCTTGCAATCGTATGGGCTACTAAATATTTTCGACCTTATTTATTTGGAAGGAAGTTTAAAATTCTCTCTGATCACCGACCACTTCAATGGCTATTCTCTTTAAAAGATCCAAACTCGAAACTTGTTAGATGGAGACTAAAACTCGAAGAATTCGATTATGAAGTCATATACAAAAAAGGAAAATCCAATACGAACGCTGATGCATTATCCCGTGTCGAAATCCACACTAAAGAAGTAAATACCATTGACGAACACGTAGAAGAAATAATCAGTCTATTATCCAGAAAAGAAGATGACAACATATCTATGATCAACCATCCAAACTCAGTATGCGATCCAGATGAAGAAGATCCTATGGTTAACTTAGACGAAATTATCACAGAAAAACAAACATCCGGCCTAACTGCAGAAGAAATGAAAGTAATAGACGAACTTTTACAAGAAGAAAACCAAAAGATTGACAGTCAGCCAACAAAATCGCTATACCAACAAGACAATAACACAGATGGTACCCAACATTCTACAGAAGAAAATCCAATACTCGGAATTCCAATCAGCGAAAGACCATTGAACTGTTACAACAACCAAATCATATTCAAATTGGTAAATTACAATCCTGCAAAACCTATAACAGAACAGTGCTTCCTAACAAAGAATGCACGTCCAACTAGATAACAACGACCTGAAAAACGATATTTTTAATTTCTTTAAGAACTACGTCGATACAAAAAAGAAATATGCCATCCTATTCGAAACTGATGAACTCTACCAGTCTGTCTGCAACATACTTCGAGAAACATTCAAGAACTCTGCATTTGATCTTGTAAAATGTAACAATTTACTAGAAGATATAAACAGTCCAGAAAGACAGAAAACCATCGTAAAAGACTATCACCAAGGAAAGACAAATCATAGAGGAATTAATGAAACAGAAATTCAAATCAGAAAACACTATTACTGGCCAACGTTGAAAAAGGATATAGAAGATTATATTAATCTCTGCGATACTTGTCAAACAAACAAATACGACAGAAATCCAGAAAAACCGAAGTTTATGTTAACTCCAACACCAACGAAACCACTAGAAATTGTTCACATAGACACATTTCAAGCAGCAGGACAAAAATTCCTTACCATCATCGACGCATTTTCAAAATATGGTCAAGCGTACCCAATAGAAGGATCAAACGCGATTAACATCTTAAACGCATTCCTGTTATTCATCACCCACCATGGACTTCCACATATGATAATTTCTGACAGTGGAACTGAATTTAAAAATGGACTTGTTCAAGAATTCGTGGACACTCACAAGATCTTAATCCACTACACAACACCTGATAACCCGCAATCCAATGGAATGATCGAACGCTTTCACTCCACAATCATCGAGCATCTTCGAATATTAAAAGAAAAAAAGAAAACACTTAACATCAAAGACCAGATGCTATACGCCATTATGGCATACAACAATTCTATTCACTCAGCTACCAAACAGAAGCCCATCAACGTCCTTAATGGTCACATAGATGCTCAAGACCCATTCGATATTGACATTAATAGAACACTGATAAATAATTACACACAGGAGCACAGATTGAAAACAAAAGAGATGTATAAAGAAATAAATAAGAAATTACAAGAGAGCAAACAGAAAAATATTGAAAAGATAAACGAAAAACGACACTCTCCGATAACATATAAACCCAGCACGAAAATATACACTCGAAAAACAGTAAAACGAAACAAACTGCTCCCCAGATTTGCACCTAAAATAGTTCAAAACAACAATCCTGTTACTGTTGATACCCAAGATACTACGGTGCATAAGAAAAATATTAAACATCAACCACCAATAAAAACTAACCGCAAAAATACTTTACAGATGTATCTCAGTAACAGCCCAAGAAGTGAAAATCCAGGACCTTCGCGACAATCCAGGGATCCTCCCAGTTAAGCTTGGAGAAGCCAGAATTCAAACTAGCACCCACGACTTCATCCACTATTTCCAATTGGAACCAATAGCACAGGAAATCGAAACATTGGCATATCAATATCAAACTACAACTACAGCTATAGAAAATGGACTAAGTCAGCCGTACTTCGACAGTCTACAGAACTTCGACAAAACATTGCAGTATCTTCTTAAAACAGCCCAAGAGAAACTCGACTCAGTTTATCCAGCAACCAGAAATAAAAGAGGTCTTATCAATGGACTAGGAAATATTATAAAATCCATCTCAGGAAACTTAGATCAAGAAGACGCAGAAAGATACGATGCAGCGATTCAGTCACTTGAACTCAATCAACAAAATATTATTAACAACGTTAATAACCAATTAAGCCTTAATAAGAAAATAATGAACAACTATAACGAGACAGTGACACTACTAACCCACAATCAAGAGATAATAGCGCAGAAACCAACAAAATCCGAACAGACTTAAACCAATTTGTCTTTGATTTCAACCATTACATGCAAGTTCGAAACGTTTTAGACCAGATGAATTTAGCCTTACAAACCATTATACAAATATTAGATGACCTACAGACAGCAATCACATTCGCAAAAATCAAAACTCTTCATAATGGACTCATAAAACCAGACGAAATAAGATGGACCATCCAGAAAATGCTAGAACATCATCCAGCTTCTCAGCTACCATACCTCGAAGAAGAAGACCTGATGAGATATTACGAGATAGTAGAAGTAGATGGTTACTACTCCAACCACTCTCTAGTCTTTATCTTACATTTTCCCATTCTTTATTCCAAAGTATTCACATATTTTCATCTATATTCACTTCCAACCATAAATAACACAATAATTATTCCACCTGGACCATATTTAGCCTCTAACTCAGAACTTTTTCAATACATGGACCTACCATGCAGAAAGAGTGAACCAAAGAAATTCATTTGTCCAGAGAAGTTCCCGCAAGAAAATACAGAAACCGACGACTGCATCAATCAAATCCTAAAATTATCCAATGATGCCGCCCAATGTCAAAACGTGCCGATCACAATTAGCACAACAATTATCCAAAAAGTATCGGAAGCTCACTATATAGCTGTTTTCTCAAAAGCTACTAAAATCTCCACCCACTGTTCTACTTCCAAAATTGAAGTACTCAGAGGAACATTTCTAATAGAACTACCCCCAGGATGTGAGTTCAGAACCAACAACGAAGCTTATATCAACTCCAAAGCAACAATAAAAGAAGAACCGTTAACCCTGCCAAAAATAAAAATTAATCTTCAAGGCGAAAATCCAACAGTAAAGCCCCTAAAATTAGATAGAATCCAGTTAGATGAACTACATAAACTCTCAACAGAAGAAGAAAGACTCCAACCCGTGTCTTTAAAAACAATGGATCATTACCACCTATGGACACCACCAATATATATCCTGGCAACAGCCCTTATCATCATTTTGGTTTACAAATTACGAGAGATATGGAAAAAGAGGACAACAGAAGAAGAAGAAGATACAGCCGATCCAGAGTCCATACCTTCAGTTTTGTTCATCCCTCACAAAACTTCCCAAGGGGATGGAGAAATTACGGTGCAGTAACCCCGGAGGTCAGCAAACTCAATCAACACTTTGTCAGCATTTAATTTTTATATAAAAGCAATTGTATTGTAATTAAATTCAGTTATTTTCAATCAATAAAGCAGTGCAGTATAGTTGTAAAAGTGAATAAAGGGTCTTTTTAAAAAGTACCTTCGTGAGTTCAAACCTTTAAGTCGCTCTACATTCTTGTCGGCAATCGGAGAGGATGCTGTTTAGCGGAAATGCTAAGGTGACATATGACATATGACAGCTTTGATGGGCTGTCACAATCATGGATATGTGATATGAACATATTAAAATTCTGTGTAAGTAAGCTGGCATTGACCAAAGGTCCAACTGACACTACTATAGAAAATCAGCTTATGAAATATGAAATACAGAATATTTTCCAATGTAAAAGAGATGTTGGAACCAGAATCTGACAATAAGTTGAACTTCTTGGATATGACTATATCTCGCAATAAAGATTCTCTTGAGTACAATATTTACAGAAAGCCCACCGAAACAGATCATGTTATACATGGCGGGGGGGACTTAAAATAGACTTAAAATGGGGGACTTAATGGCAATACCTCTCTGAATTGAAGAAAATGAGTTTTTTGTTGTCTATTAGATTTTATTAGAAAAAAATTTAGGGCAAAAATAGAGGGCAAGTCAAGAAAAGTCGCTTCTTTGATGAATAAAGTATACTATTTTTTCTTCAAACGTAGCAATTTTCAACCATAAATAGTACAATTCATACGCTATTTTTACTCGAAATTAACTGTGACAACTATCAATGTCCTCTAGATGTTAGAAATTAAAATAATTAAGTCGTCGGTGGGATTTGCCTCTCCCTGGTTACAGTTGTTTGACAGTTGTTTGCAATTATTAAAGACAGCTTTTTGTCAACCGCAAGCGCAAATTTAGTGCGAAAATGGAAAACCTAAACGAAATTGAGTCCGCGGGTAATGCAGGCCATTCACGTTCCGACTAGTGGTACGACTAGTGGTCCAACTTCTGCAGTTGGATCTGAAATCGGACCGTGAGTGGGCTAGTTGGATTAGTTGGACAACTAGTGGTACGACTAGTGGGACGACTTGAAGATCCGACTTCCGACTGGCGACAAAGTCGGAGCGTGAATGGTGAAGTTGGAAGTCGGATCACAGGTTGGATCGAAAATTTCCTCAGTCAGTTGACCTTCGGCACCTGTTACGTATGAGATTTCTATGAAATACTTTACGCAAAGATCTCTAGTTCGCGAATATTTAATAGAAAATAAACTTTCAATTGCACGAAAATTACCTTTTTGTTAGGGCAAATCATTTTTCTTTCTGTAGATCTATTTCGGACATTCCCATACAGGTAAATTTCCGATACTCCGGATTGGCTACGGAAGAATTATCAACAAACAATGAAAGTTAAATTATAGTTGTAGCAAAAGATCCCTAGTTCGCAAAAAAATAATAGAAAATAACTTTCTATTGCACGAAAAATTATTCCTATTAAAAATATACGACACACACACAACAAAATAAATCCCAGCTCCAGTTTAAAACAAATAAAATATAGATTTTATACCTACACAAATCTTTAAAAACTATAATTTTTTCCTACATCTTAAAAAGTCACAAAATTCAAGAGTTGAAAAAATTAATTAGTTCAGCCCTAGACAAATAACTAGAGAAACGAAACCTAATTTTTAAACATACATATCATAATATATATTATATTTTGCGTAGTGTTTATTCGATACATTTTTTGGTTAAGCGATGTACACCATCGTGCAAACAACCTAGAACTGAAGTTGGACCGCTAGTTGGATAGAAAGTCGGAGCGTGAGTGGAGACGAACATCCAACTAGTAGTCCTACTAAGTGGTACCACAAGTCGGAACGTGAATGGCCTGTCTAATGATGCAGTAGCACGTTTGGTGCCCTCCAAGTCTGGAATAAAGTATCGGTTAGCGTACAAGCACTTCCAAGAGTGGTGCGATACAAGAGGAGTACGGCCAGTTACCGAAGACGTTTTACTGGCATATTTTAATATAATGGAAAATGAAAATAAATGGAAATATTCCACAATGTGGTCACGATACTCTATGATAAAATCCGAGTTAGTTATTAGAAAAAATGTGGATATAAGTAAATTATTAAAGTTACGTGCCTTTCTGAAAAAAACAAGCGAAGGATATACTGCAAAGAAGTCTAAAGTTTTTACTAAAGACGAGTTTGATAAATTTTTGTTTGAAGCGCCAGATAAGTTGTATTTAGGATTAAAGGTAAAAAAAATTATATTGCAAAGCATGTAGTTTATTCTACTAAATTATAAAAATATTTCAGATTGTTTTGTTAATTGGGGTTACCGGCGCCTGTCGATGCGACGAAATGGTAAAAATGAAGACTGTGGACATTGAGGATAAAGAAAATGTAATAATTATCAAAATTCCAGACAGTAAAACATGACAAATTAGATCTTTTACGATAATTGCTCAAAACTACATTAAACTGTATAAAAAGTATGCATCACTGCGGCCTGAAAATTTCACAGAAAACCGATTTTTTATCAAGTACCAAAATGGAAAGTGTTACCGAAGCGTCATGGGAATACATTCGATCAGCGCAGTAGCCCAAAAAGTAGCTAGTTATTTAAATTTAAACGATGCAAGCGCATACACGGGTCACTCTTTACGACGAACTTCAGCAACACTTTTAATTGATGGAGGCGGAAATCTAGAATGCCTCAAACGACATGGGGGCTGGAAATCAAGCACGGTTGCCGAAGGATATATAGAGGATTCAATAAGAAATAAGAACGATAATGTTCAAAAAATTTTAAACCCTCATGATTCGCCAACATCGGGAATGATTGCTGAAAGTTGTTCTCGACCATCAGTATCATCAACAATTAGCAATGTGTATCAAGAGTCGGGAACATTTTTGCACGGTTTCAATTTTGAAAATGCCTCATTAACTAATTGTACTTTTAATATTACTATAAATAAAAATGATGTTTAATTGTTGTTAATGACATTTGTATTGTTGCTTTGTGACATGTTTCATATTGTTGCCATGACAACATTTTTCCCTCCGCCGTAAAGAAATGGGAAAAAAACTGCTGCCGGCGGAGACATCAATCTTTGACAGGATCAAGTTAGATAAGTAATGTCATCATTATTTGACGTTTGAAGAAAAAATAATTTTCCGATATACTATTAATTTTTCCTTCATCATTTTTAATATTCTTATGACCTAATTTTTCGCTTTTTACAGATCACTAATTTTTACCCCATAAAAAAGACACTTTGGCTATTTAATTAAATAATTAATGAAATATCTGTTCGTGCTAATTAAATTGAAAATAAAAACGTTCCTATAAAAAGCTTTTCCAAGAGCTTTTAAACGAATAAAGATAGAAATATGCACGTTTTACGATTGTGTTTTCAATTTAATTAACTGATTATGAATAACTAAGTACAATTGATAAAGAGGAAATGTTTATAGTAATGGATGGCTTTAATACCAAAGCTGCCAGAGAGAATGTGGGGTAATTGTATAAGTGGAATTTAAGTATCATGGTAAACAAAAGGAATGTGGAAAATTGTGTTAGAATGTATAGATTAGGGAAGCGAAATGAGACGGGTAAAACAATGATTTAGTATTCACCAAACAATTATGTATTATAAATGAAATTTGTTTATTAACCAATCAATATCTCTTCGCGCGTAAGTCTAAATCGACAAAGAACAACAGGTGTATAGTTATAAGCTGATCAAGAAATCCAATATAAAATAAATATCTAAAAAAATAATGAAAAAATTGCAGAATAAAAATATCATACAGGAAACTGTGGCAAGGAAAACATTTACTCCAGGAATCTAAGCTGAAAATGGGACAAAACCACTCAAATTTTCGGAAAAGGCAGATTTACATCAAAATTTGGAATTATATGAGATTACCTTACCTTCAACTTAAAAATCTGTATTAAACAAACAGGAACTTCCTATTTTTTAAAGGTGGATACTATCCCTGATTGCCAACATTTATAAAAAAATCTTAAAAATATTGAAATTTGGTTTAAATAAATTATATAATGATTGTCTGATACTTTTACTACAATTGTTGACTATTTCAACACCTAAAAAAATATTTTTTAATGGTAAAAACTACCCCTAATTGCTTAACTTTATAAAAAAAGCTTAAGAAGGATAAAATTTGATCGGATGATTTAGGTAATTATTATATATATATATATATATATATATATATATATATATATATATATATATATATATATATATATATATATATGTGTGTGTATAAACATTTTTTATTTTTTTTGCATCTCCAATGCTAATCTTTAGATTGTAAAGAAAAAACCCTTTTTAACCAAACTACAATGATCAAGATCTATCAACTTGTCAGTTTTAAATCAGAATTCTTCTCCATTCACAGCTGTAGGATTTTGTATGTCCTCAATCTTGACATGTACATTGTAGGAATATTCTTGTGGTGTGAGGCGGATATTATGTAAATGTAAAACATTGTTACTGGATTTTTTGAGGCGTAATGTTTTATGTTGTGTGTGTTTACTGCTTTATGAGCTAGATCTGCAAGAAGAAGCTCTCATTTCCAATGATGTATTACACGATCCGACAAACTATTCTAATTAAACTAGCAAAATAAACCTTATGGCATGTGAGCGATTTCTTATGAAATATTACATGGGTAATGCTGCCATACCCCTTATTTTACATTTATTTAAATCACATGCGTTAGCTTTCAAAATGGAATCCTTGACACACCCTAATCCATAATCACATTTCGCAAACTAATAGACATGCACGAAGCAGTTGGGTGTACGGTTTAAGACGCGCAGTTTAAAGGTAAAATTGCGCTGAAGTGGCTTACCTTTTACTAGTCATCCTTTAGTCATCCTTATCTGTTTTTATTTTGTTAGTATTTCTCAAAAATATATCAAAAACTGAATTTATGGTCATCGGCAAAAATAAAATTAGAGACGTCCAGCTACTATCAAGAATACGCTAGTGGACCGAGTAAAACAGTTTATCTATCCTGGGACAATAGTAAACGAATAATGGGATCACTCACAGGAAATAAAATGTAGAATAGAGAAGGCTAGGAGTGCATTCAATAACATGGTCAAACTTTTTAAAAGCCACAACCTTAATCTGGAGATAAAAGTAAGGCTCCTATGATGTTATATCTTCTCGATATTAAACTACGGATTTGAATCCTGGACACTAATATTACTTTGTAAGCAGTATTGCGACATATAAATAAATTTGTAAGCCTAAAACGAAAAAAAAACAAACAAAAAAAAAAACAAAAAAAACAATACATAAAAAAACCAAAAAAAATCAAACCAATAAATCGATAATATTAAACAATAAAAAAATAATACTAATAAAAAAAATTAACAATAAAAATAAAAGAAAAGTTACAATGTTATATATACTGATATAAAAAAAAACAATAAAAATGAAAATAAGTAACCAAAATATTTAGGCATTTACTAACACACTAAAAATATTGTATCCTAATTTAACATGTATATAATATTAATATTTATATAATGTAAACAATGGAAATGGATGATAAAACTATGAGAAAACATGACTGGCCTTTTGGCTTTGCCAGTGCCATTAACTTAGAAAAAAAAATCCTGGACACTCACCAAAGCAATGAAGAAAAAACTTCAAGCCTTCGAGATGTAGCTATACAAAAAAAATCCTGAGGATATCATGGACGGGCAAAATAACCAACGAGACTGTATTACGAAGAATGGGGAAAGAAAGAGAAGTGATGTCTACGATTAAAAGGAGAAAGTTAGAATATTTCGAACACATAATGAGAAACGGCATTGGATACAGATTACTGAAAATAATCCTTCAAGGCAAACTATTTAAAAAGCGAGGAATTATGAGAAGAATATTATCATGGTTAAAAAACCTAAGGAGATGGTTCTCCACAACAATTAATATATTTTTTTTTTTTATTATAATTATGTTTATTTACAATCTACATCAAAAAAAGAGTCATGAATTTGTTGCTTGTGTGAGTCCATTTCAAATAGGTAAAGAAATAATAAATCAGACTTACTCACAATCAATTTAATTTAACTATCCGACGACCGGTTTCGCTTTCTACAATATGCAAAGCATCTTCAGGTCTCGGTACAAAGTTAAACAAATGCTGAAATGATAAAAACCCATATTAGGGTGTTGTCTAATAAAGATAAACAAATTAGATGTTATAAATTACAATAATTATGCCAATATTACCTGTCTGTGGTTTTATTTAAATGATTGAGTTGAATAAAAGGTATAAATATTTTTTAAAAAAGTTAAAAGGACAAGGTAAGGCCCACAAGTTGTCATAAAATCTCTTCTATTGGAATAAATTAATGAATGAGCAAATAAATAAATGAAATAAAATAAAATTACTTACATGCCGGTACTCTATTAATAGAGTATCGGCATGTAAGTAATTTTATTTTATTTCATTTATTTATTTGCTCATTCATTAATTTATTCCAATAGAAGAGATTTTATGACAACTTGTGGGCCTTACCTTGTCCTTTTAACTTTTTTAAAAATATTTATACCTTTTATTCAACTCAATCATTTAAATAAAACCACAGACAGGTAATATTGGCATAATTATTGTAATTTATAACATCTAATTTGTTTATCTTTATTAGACAACACCTTAATATGGGTTTTTATCATTTCAGCATTTGTTTAACTTTGTACCGAGACCTGAAGATGCTTTGCATATTGTAGAAAGCGAAACCGGTCGTCGGATAGTTAAATTAAATTGATTGTGAGTAAGTCTGATTTATTATTTCTTTACCTATTCAAAAAAAGAGTATTAAGTAAATGTGATTACAGGTTTTGCGCGTGAAAGGGAGACATCCAATGATGTCTCACCTTATTCTACTTTGGTTTAGTTCTGAAGAAGGTCTTGAGGCCAGGTTCTATGTAATCTTCTTGTGGCTGGTCCATTGTTGTATAGTTCCCTTACTAGCTCATTTTCGTGGTGAATGGTACGTTCATTTTGTGACTCTGTGGCTCGATGAATTTCTTCTCTGATGAAAGGAACCTTTAAGTCATTATGGAGTGTTTGGTTACTTACGTACCATGGCGCATCCACTATCGATCTTAGTACTTTAGACTGGAATCTTTGGATAATATTCAGCGACGTTGGTTTTGCACAGCCCCATAGGTGTAGTCCGTAGAACCAGATAGGTTTGAGTATGGCTTTGTATAGAAGAATTTTGTTTTGGATGTTAAGTTTTGATTTACGTCCAAGAAGCCAATACATTTGTCGGAATTTTAAGTCGAGCTGCCTTCTTTTGGTCTGGATATGTTTCTTCCAAGTGAGTAGTTGGTCAAGATGGAGGCCAAGGTATTTAGCGTCTGTTACTGTTGGTATTCTTATATTTTCCATCCTTACAGGTGGGCATATATTGTGACGGTTGGTAAATGTTATTTGAGTTGATTTTGTTTTATTTACTTTTGTTCTCCATTTTGTATACCAATCACTGAGTATGTTCAGATGATGTTGCAGGTTTTGTGAGGCTTGTATGGGATCCTCATTTACGGCTAGTATTGCTACGTCGTCAGCAAAAGAAGCGATTGTAGTATTATTGGTCTCTGGTATATCGGCTGTGTAGAGTGAGAAAAGCAGCGGCCCTAGAACACTACCCTGCGGGACTCCGGAGTTGAAAGGACAGAGGTTGGATTGTTGGTCTTTGAATTTTACAGAGAAATATCTATTTGATATGTAGGATTTAAGTAGGAGGAAATAGTTACTGGATAGTGCTATTTTTACTTTGTAAAGCAGACCTCTGTGCCAAACTTTGTCAAACGCTTGTGAGATGTCTAGAAATACAGCGTTGCAGTATTTCTTTTCTTCAAGACTTTTTGATATTTCATTTATCATTCGATGAACTTGTTGGGTAGTGGAGTGATTTTCCCGAAAACCAAACTGATGTTTTGGAAGTAATGTAAGGAATTCATGATCTGCGTATATTCTTTGAAGTAGAAATCTTTCAAAAACTTTGCTTACGGTTGGGAGCAGGCTGATAGGTCGATAAGATGTTACTTCGTTGGGCTCTTTTCCTGGCTTGAGGATCATAATGACTTCAGCAAATTTCCATATTTTTGGAAAGTATGATAAGCTTAGCATGCGGTTAAATATAACTGTTAGCAAAGTTATGGCCTTACGAGGAAGTTGTTTTAGTACTTGTGCCGAGATTAAATCATAACCTGGGGCCTTTCGTGAATTGAGTTTGTTTATTTCTTTCCTAACTTCTATAGGAGTAAAACTTTTAATTGGGAGGGACATTTGACATGCTGCGCTAATTAGTTCTTCCACTTCTTCATCGGGGTCTGCTGGCTCTGTTTGAAATACGTTTGTAAGATGTTCAGCAAAAACGTCAGCTTTTTCTTTGTTGGAACAGGCCCATTCGCCATTTGGTTTACGGATAGGAGGAATGGTTGTGTATGGTTTCTTTAGCTTCTTAGTGGCCTTCCATAACGTCTGGTCATTTGCTGTAAGATTTGTTATGTAATGCTCGAAGGTTTCGTTGTTTGCAGCTTTGATGGCTACTCCAAGTTGCCTTCGTAGTCTATTGAATATATGTAGGTCTATGTTATTTCTAGATCTTTGCCAAGTTCTCCTCGCACGACGTTTTTCAGCAATGAGTTGGCAAATGTGCAGGGGAACATTTTTGGTATGTGTTGGTTTGCGTTCAGTTCGTGGTGTAGATTGCCATGCCGCTTTTTGCACAAGTGTGGTGAAGTATTGAGCTGCTGTATCTATGTCATGTGTAGACTTTATCCGCTGATTAAGATGGGTGTTTTCTTCTAGGTAGGATTGAAAATCTGCCCAGTCGGTGTTTTTTGACGTGAGTCGAGGAGGTGGTGGGCTGTTTATAACTGTGGTACTCAGGCTCATAATAACCGGTGTATGATCCGATGAGAGATCATAGCTGGATTCTATTAGACAGTTGGTTCTGGACACTCCTTTGCTTATGTAGTAGTCCAGCAGATCTGGAAGTTTTCTTGGATCACTTGGCTAGTACGTAGGGATTCCGTTGGTGTGGCAATCATAGTTGTTGTCGGTCATTGCTTTTAGAAGATTACGACCTTTTGTTGTTATGAGTCTTGAGCCCCAGTGTATGTGTTTCGCATTCCAGTCTCCCCCGGCAACGAATTTGCTGCCAAGTAATTGGAAGAAGGCTTTGTATTCATCTGTGGAGATTGTGTGACGAGGTGGGCTATACATTGCAGATATGTTAAAGTGCCATGGTGTTGAATTTACTTGAACGATTGTTGCTTGTATTTTTTCTGTTGCATAATTCGGCAATACATGATGTGATATGCAGCTGCGGATGATTACCGCCGAGCCACCATGAGCTGTACCATCAGGATGAGGTGTGAATTAATATATTTAAAGCAATATTCGAAACAAATAAGCACATAAAGAAGAAGAGAAGTATTTTTTTAAGAAGCAGAGTATGGGAGTGGGTGTTCGTTCATATATTGAAATGCTTTTATGGTTTGGAATGATTTTAATATACCTACTAGGTTTGGGTAGATATACGAATGATTTGGTTGTTATAAATATTGTGTTGGTTGCATTTGTGTGGATGTCCCTACCATCTGTTAATTTATGATCTAATGGTTTTGATCTTAATAGCCCATTTTGGGCTGTGTCATTGGCGGTGGGAAATAATATTGTTGGTAAGATTAAAGCCGGATTTATAAACGGATATTAACATAATTTTAGTCTTTAACCATAATCTTATTATATAAGCATAATGTTGAAAGTTAATAAATAAATGTACCCATTTAAAAGCATTCATAATACATAAAACATAAATTTAGTCCTTAAAACGTGACCTTCAAAGTTGGTAACTTTCAACATTTATGAATTAAGTATTAAACATTATGGAATTGTTGGAATATGCGCATGCGTAATCCAACGTAAAAAATTAAAGAACTGTTCCTCATCCCATTCCTTATCATGCTTTCTATTTATGGGTCTTACACTATACCTTCTTACTCTTCTTTGCTTGTTAAGAACTCTGGCAGATATAGTCGCTACAATTGTTAAATAAAGTGGGACTGCTGCCATGGCCAAAGCAACTTTTCTATTAATCTTCATATTTATTTAAAATTATTTCACTTTTCTATGAATCTAAAGACCAGAATAAATTCTTCAAGATCTATAAAAATTTGGTTAGGTTTGTATTTTCTGAAGTAGTTTTTAAATATTATGGTTAGGTATTATGTCTAGTTATAAACCAATCTTAAATCTTGTGAATTATGATTGTGGTTAAGTTATGTTTATGACTTATGATTATGTACTATGTCCGTTTATAAACCTGGCTTTACTTAATAATTACTTTAACAAGACGGTACACCATATTATTTGAGGCCACTTTTTAATATCATTTTACTGGTGTCAAGGTTTCTGGTCGGTATTTGATAGAAATAGCACTTGTTTTATTTTGTTTTATTTTTATTTATATTTATATATTTAGGTTGAAGAAAAGGGAGCCAAAAGTGTACCTATTAGTATATATAGGTTATGTAACCACGCTATTAACTTTATTTAGATAAAATTTAACTGTAGATAACTCACGGCCTCTCATTTCTTTTTCAGCCTTAAGTAATCCAATTTTAGACGTAGCCACACCCCCAAATTAATCCAGTGGTCTCTATTTTGCGCCATTTGCTTCCAGTTATGTCATTTGATCTTCTTAATGGCATTCGCCCATCTCATTTAAGATCTTCTTTTGCTTCTCTTTCCTAACCAATTACAAAAAAATGGTTTGAAAGATTATTAAGAAGCTTTATGACGAAATATATGGCAATTTCTGCCACAGATTACTATGTTGTTGAATGCAGACTGCAGATAATGTCATTTATAACAAAAACTTATATTGAAAACATTTTCGTAATCGGTATATAGCCCTAAATTAAACTTTTGGTATCAACTGTGTGTATTTAGTTACCGTAAATGTTATCTTTAGGTTTAAATAGGTAATAAAGCGTAATCCTGGTTAAATTCAGCGTTTTGTGAAAGATCTCAACGTCCTCAATTTTATACAAAATAAAGCCGCTGAAACTCGTATTTTTTGTATCTAAAGAATGTACCAGCTCAGAGCTAAAGCTCCAAATATTAATTAGATGAAATTTTTTATATGTAAGCCGGTTTACTTTAAAAAATTATGTATGTGTCGAAAGTAAAAATGATATATTTGGGCCGCTTTTCTGCTCCACGGCCTTCAGCATTTTATTTCACGGGGAGGTTCACATATATAATGTAAATTTATGTTCTCGGGCGGAGGGCTCAATATTAAGGATGTCACTCAAGAGATAATATGATTATTTAATTTTTTTACTCCCAGAAAAAATATATTTTTATACTAAAAAAAGTGTAATAAATTTTAATGAAGTAAACAGATATATATACAGATTGAACCAAATTAAAACGGAACATACAATTTAATACATGTCTGTTTGAACTGCATTTGAAATAGTGGACCAATATAAAACTTGGACAAAAATAAATCCATACCTGGGTATAGACATTGTATAAAATATCGTTCAACTATCTGTCTCGCAACAAAGTTGTTTGCGTAAGACGGGTTTGTCTAAGGAGGCGATAATAGTTCAGGAAATGAAGCTCGAAAAAAGTTAAAACCTCGCAATTTTTTCGTCCTGCATGTATCCAGTTGAAATTTTAGCAGAAGGTAGGTAATAGCCCGAGGATCAAAATCTATATCGAACCGAAGTGCGCTGAAGGGTTTTAGGGGTGAAAACTACCCCTAATTGTCAAAAATTATAAAATAACATATTAAACCTGAATATGGGTAAGATTTGGTTTGAATTAGTTAAATAATGATTATTTTATACTTTTGAATAGAGTTCCATCATATTTCAACCCTTAAAAAGCAACCCTTGTTAGAGATTAATGTAAAAAATTACTAATTCTAAAAAAATGATTTCGCCTTGGATCGATTTGGATAAAAATTTGGATTTAAGCTCAATTCACCCGCTGCTTTATAGTTTATGTCATGTCGACGAACCCTGATTGTTCTTAAGGGTGAGAACTACCCCTAATTGTCAAAAATTATAAAATAACATATTAAACCTGAATATGGGTAAAATTTGGTTTGAATTAATTAAATAATGATAGTTTCGTGCTTTTGAATAAAGTTCCATCATATTTCAACCCTTAAAAAGCGACCCTTATTAGAGATTAATATAAAAAAATTAGTAATGCGAAGAAAATGATTTCACCTTGGAACGATTTGCATAAAAATTTGGAATTAAGCTCAACTCACCCTCTGCTTTATAGTTTATGTCATGCCGATGAACCCTGATTGTTCTTAGGGGTGAAAACTACCCTTAATTTTAAAAAATTGTAAAATAATATTACAAATCTTAAGATGAGTGAAATTTGGTTTGGATTAGTTAAATAGTGAGTTTTTTATACTTTAAAATACAAATTCATACATTTTCAACCCTTAAAAATCAATTGTTATGAGTGCTATAGGTGAAAACAATTTTTTGCCAAAATTTTGCAACTTTTCAACTTTTGAAAATCACCCTTTACAACATTGCAGTTTTTATAAACTAATTTATAAGATATAAATTGAAAAAAGTAGAATTAAATACAAAAAAAATTATCAACATAAAAAGGCACCATATATTCTTATACATTTACATAAATAGTTGAAAATATTTACATTTATAGGTAAAACAATTATAATATTAATTTTATTCGTCATCAATTACATCTTCATCGTGATCTATGTCATCCTCATCTTCTTCAATTATTGGTGGACTGTTATTGCACCCTTCACCTGAGCACCCAGAACAAGTAGAGTTACAGTATAAACCAACTTTTCTGCACCCATATGAAACGCCGCATCTTTTTTTGCATTGGCAAAAAATAATTTTCAAAAATTTATCGGGTGCAGGTTGTTTGTTCATGCGTACGGGTAATAACAAACCATCTTTGGAATACCATCCCCAATCTGTTGCTCTGATATTTTCATTGCCAAGCCATAGACATATGAGCAGATGTTTTATTCTGTTGTATGGGATTTCAAAATAAGAACGCTTAAAATTTCGAATGTATAACGCCCCACTAGCTAATATACCGGTTTTGTAGATTATTATGCTCCGAAATGTACTGTACTATACTAATGGAATTTTCCGGAAAAAAATTAACTGGTTTTTTTAACGTATTTCCTTTAATTTTTAACGATAGAGTGTTTCTTCAAAAACGATTTGTAGAGGTTTTTAATAGCTACAAGGATCTGTAAATTAAATCTTTTTGGAACCCTTGGTTTTTAAATGGGGTGAGTTTAAAGGGCTCGAAAAAGATGGTGCTTGATCGTAAATCGATGCTTTAAACGGCTATATCTCGCCAAATATTCATTGTACAACAAATCTAAATAAAGGATAATTTTAGTCATTAAAAAAGCTACAATTTGGTAATTTTTATTTTTTTCATATATTCAGTATTTTCGGGCATATTTAAAAAAAGAAGGGTAAAAAATATGAAATTGTAAATCGTTTCTCGCTTTAAGCTGTACTTTTTCTAAAACTAAGCATTTTAAATGGGTCAAACTTCTTGGACGTATTAACAATACATCTACAAAGGGAATTGCAGAAGGGTGAAGATCGATTTTAATTATGGGGGTGGTTAGGGTGTTGTTTTCCTCGATTTTTTCGTAAAAAATGAGGTATTGACCTTATTTTTTTATGATAGGTCTATTTATGCTCTTTAAAAAAGGTTTTGTGAGTTTTCTTCCAAAAATGCATCATTTTCCCGATATTTGACTTTGAATCTTTCAAATTTGGCATTTGAAGAAAACCGCTGAACATTGATATTGTATTTGTAATTGTATTTGTCTTTTTAAAAGCTACAAATTTGTTCTCTACAATTTTTTTGATAAAATGCACCATTTTCGAGTTATTCGCGAAAAATCGATTAAAAACGTGGATTTTTTCGTCTAAAAGTTGTTACTTTCAATCGCGAATAACTTGAAAAATATCATTTTATAAAAAAAATGTATAGCACATTTTTTGTTTAGAATCACTTTTCTAATCGAAACCTGTAGTTAAAACGTAAAAAAAATTTTCACCCGGAGATGGGGTGGCAACCACTCCCTAGGCTTTGGCGCACTTTGGTTCGATATAGATTTTGATCCTCAAGCTATTACCTACCTTCTGTTAAATTTCAAGTCAATCCACGCCGCACGAAAAAATTGCGAGGTGAAATGCTACATTTCCTGGACTATAACTGGTTTGACAGCATAATAAAATCGTAGATTTATGTGTAGCTTTCAATTTTTATGAGTTCAGAATCCAGCAGCCCGCTGAAGTATGGGATTTTTTATAATATAATTATTTGACAATCTTTTGTTGGCCAACCAGCTACAGCAGAATTGAGCCGAAATACATTATATTCCTATGTTCCGAATTTATTTCGTTCAATCTGTATATATATATATATATATATATATATATATATATATATATATATACAATGTGAGTGAGATTAAAATCTCACTGTTAATGAGGATATCGGTCAAGGAGAAATAAAAAATGAAAAAACTATTTCAATCTTTTAATAGAAAACGTTTCGTGCAGTATTTCTGCACTTCTTCAGTTCTAATGATTGTAAAGTCATATAAAGATGTCAATTGCATATATTTAGGTGTTATAAAATACATTTAAAAACTACAATAAAATTACAGTAAATTCAGAGTTTTTTTTAAATTTATACAAACATTACTGTGACATACAAATGTCAAAGTATGTTAACAAGAAAACAATATAATGTAAAACAATACTTCTATTCTATTGCTGATGTACAATATATCAAAACATGAAGCCAGGAGAAAAAGTAACTTGTTTTAATTAGAGCTTAATAAACAATTTAAAAAAAAATTATAAAAAAAGGCATGGAAAGTTAACTTATTGTTAGACACCAAAGCAATTAAAAAAAGCAACTATTATTGACAGATAGGGCTCAACTAATACGAAGAGAAAAACGAAAAATATGCTTTATGGTACGAAAAATCAACTAGATAACAAAAATATTCATTTATGCAGGACAGAATAGAAAGTAAATTTTTTTATAAATCTGATTTAAAAGGCAGGTTGAAAAATTAAGGTACTGATGACCATTGTTGAGAAAGCTAGAATTAGTGAATGTTAATGAAATGTAATATGATATGAATTTGTTTAACTCACCATGGGGTTCCTTTGAGAAAGATCTTACATCGGATGTGATGTGTGAAAATTGCTGAAGTTCTCGTTGAAATGAATATAGAAATTGAGTTTAGAAGAAGAACCAATGGTAGCTACTTTTTTTCATAGAGGACAAAAACCGAAAATTTAGGCCATGTCTTGATCGGATTTGGGTGTACATAAGTTAAGTAAATGAAATATAACCTTTAACTAAAAGGATTTTAAGGATTATTTAACAGTAAACAGTAATTAATGATACTAAGATTATCGATGTTAGTACGTCCGTTCATGGAGTTTTTTTCCCTTAATATGTGACACATTTCCAAGAAGAATCTCTTACAGACATTATTCTCAGTTCCTAGAGATTTAATATTCTCAAAGTCGATTTGGTGGTTAAGAGAGATAAAGTGGATACTGAGAGCACAAGAGTTCTTCTTGTATCTGATATCACTTTTATGAGATATAACACGCCCTTTAAGGGTTCTTTTTGTTTGGATAATATACTCCAAATGACAGTCTTTGCATAAAATGTTATATACTTCATTGATTTCTCCCAAATATCTAAAGGTGTTTTGGTACTTGAAAAGAGATTTCCAACTGCTTTACAATTTTTAATGCCTATTTTTGTAGATATTGGTTTAAACAATTTAGTAAGTTTCTCTGTAACCTGTAGAAAATAGAGTAATGAGCAATATTTAGGGGAAGGCTCAGATGTGGATTCCTCATTAAGGTGGAGTTCATTGTTGTCAAGTATGCTATTATGAAAATGTCCCACATTGGTATAAGACAAGTCAAGTAAGGACCTTGCAGTAGCAAAAAGATATCTATTAATAAAAAAGTGGGATAAGAATTCTCAACTAATATAGTTTTGATTAACTAAGTGGCTTTCCTTCTGTATAAAAAATGTGACAACTTGTAAGTCCTTAAGGCTAATCCTTATGACCCTATTGTAGATAGACTCTAGACAGTTGGATTACTACATTTCGTTTGTTAAGAGGTATGCTGACGACTTAATCCTGGCTATAACCACTAATCAAATTACTCACACCCTTTCTGTCTTTAATGAATACAATCCCCACGTGCAGTTCACATACAAGATGACCCTAGGTTGTTATTTGTTTGGAAAGCTCGTATTATTCCTCTCTTTTTTATGTGTTTGGCTAACAAAACATAACAAAACATAAACATAACAACAAAAATAGCTAGGCAAATATATTAAAAATAACAAGAGCCAAAACAAAAAACACTTAAATAGTGGTGTGTACAAACTTCAATGTGGCGACTGCCCAAAAACTTACATCGGTTAAACTGGTAGAAACTTTAGTAAACAAACAGCAGAACATAAAAGGGCTTTCAGTAATAGAAAAACAGATTCGACATACGCACTTCACCTTCTAGATCATAATCATTCTTTTAATGACAAATTCAAAATTCTTCACATTCAAAATAAAGGCCTTAAGCTATCTTTGTTAGAATCTATGCAAATCAACAAATTAAAAAACACAGATATAATTCTGAATGACTAACTTGAGACAAACAGTTCTCCCCTCCTCAACCTATTTCATTAGAGACTATAAATTGTAAACGCATGCCAAAAATAGATCAATATAAGGTTGAATGTTCGAATAATTAAACTTTGAGGGTATACAAGGCAACTATCGAACACGGTGATTAATTTAATCTTGCCCAAGTACTTTCGATCAATAGATCATCTTCAGGGGCATTTCGTCAGTTGTGGCCTATCCGACATAGTAGAATGTCATAAATGTAAAATTTGGACATAACAATACAAAATACAATACACTAAGAAAAACAAACACTTTAAAATTTTTATGAAGAAGCTACATGTTGTATAGAAGCCGGAAACAGTCGAAATGCCCCTGAAGATGATCTATTGATCGAAAGTACTTGGGCAAGATTAAATTAATCACCGTGTTCGATAGTTGCCTTGTATACCCTCAAAGTTTAAAAATAGATCACTTGAGAAAGGCAATCAGCCGAAACAGCTGTAGTGATAAGAGTTAAAATAAATTTTGTGGAAGTTTGGAAACAAAGTTTTCAGTGTTTTATTGTTACATAATTGTTTAAACCCCTATTTACTAAGATAAGCATCAACAAAAACAGTTTATTGCGAACAAGATAAAGTAGAAGCTCGGTCCCCTTCTGAAAACATAGTTTTTACACTGGCAGAAGATTTATTAAACAAAGGACGCACTATACCAATAATTACTAGACCAGTATTTCTTCAGTTTATTCATTATTAAAAAAAGAAACTCATCTATTAAGAACACTGAGAGCTAATCGAACATTTAATCCAAAAGATATTATACAAAAGCAACTCAAAAAAGGTGAGATAGTAGCTGCTGAAAGTAATACTGGAATAGTTATTCAAAAATGGAAGGACAAACGTGATGTTTTGACATTGAGCGTGAAACATACTTCATAGCTTTTACAAGTTACCTCTGGGCGCAAGCAAATGGAAAAACCGTCCACTGTTGTTGATAACAGTAATTATAAAGCTTTTATACTATCTGATGAGATTAAAGCTTATGCTACTTCCTTGTACTGTATAATGATGATAGACCCGAAGAACCGGAGACTTTAGTTGAAGGTGAAGGACCATAAATACTAAAATCAGAAATACTGCATGCTATAAAGTTAACAAAGAACAAGAAAGCCGTTGACCCTGATAACATACCGACAGAGATGTTAAAGCTTATAAATGAGGAGAACATTGGAATACTGGTCAAACTTTTCAATGATGTTTATTCGACTGGTGATATCCCTGAAGATTGGTTAAAGTCCGAATTCATAACACTACCAAAAAAACAACGTCCGAAAAACTGTAGCGATTATAGAATGATAAGCCTTATGAGCCACACTTTGAAAATATTTCTACGCATCATCCACAGTAGAATCAGAGATAAATGTGAAGAAGATCAGGATGAAACACAATTTGGCTTCAGAAATGGACTGGGAACTCGGGACGCCCTCTTTGCACTAAATGTATTACTGCAGAAATGTCGAGATCAAAGGAAAGACGTCTTTGCTGTATTTATTGACTATGAAAAGGCCTTTGATCGAGTACAGCATCACAAATTAATTACAATATTAAAAGATAAAGGAGTTGATAGTCAAGACATACGATTCATAGAAAAGTTATACTGGCGTCAAACAGCGACAGCTTGCATAAACGGAAAATCAACAGAAATATGTAAAATACAAAGAGGTGTCAGACAGGGTTGTATACTATCCCCACTGTTATTTAATTTATATTCAGATAGAATATTTAAAGAAGCGCTGCATAATTTGGAATGGGGCGTGAAAGTTAATGGAATTCTGATAAATACAATCAGATATGCAGACGATACAGTTATTTTAAGTGATGACATGAATGGATTACAATGCCTTTTAAATGCCATTGATACAGTGGGAAGAGAGTTTGGCCTAAACATAAACTGTTCAAAAACAAAACACATGGTGTTTAGCCGTTTAGCACATCAAGATGCACGATTATATGTTGATGGTCATATAATTCAAAGAGTGTCCAGTTTTAAATATCTTGGTTGCCATATTACTGAACAACTAGATCCAGATCAAGAGATAAAATGTAGAATCGAGATAGCCCGCACGACATTTTTAAAAATGAGGTCATTCTTCTGTAATGATAACTTGCAACTTCAACTTCGAAAGCGCATGGTTAAATGCTACATTTGGTCAGTCCTCTTATACGGTGTCGAAGCATGGACATTAAAAATATCCACCATTAATCGTCTGGAGGCCTTTGAAATGTGGCTGCACAGACGTATACTAAAAATTCCATGGACGGCTATGCTGACAAATGTGGCAGTCCTTGAGAGAGCAAATGCTGCTCGCGAGCTGCTTGATAACATCAAATGTAGAAAGATGGCCTATTTTGGACACGTAGTAAGGGGAGACCGATATAATATTCTTCAACTTATTATGATGGGTAAAATCGAAGGACGCAGAGGAATTGGTAGAAAGCAGGCCTCTTGGTTGAAGAATATCAGAGAGTGGACAGGAATAAAGAAAGCTGAGCAACTCTTTAGAATAGCTCGAGACAGAGACAGTTTCGCCATGTTAATCGCCAACGTCAAGGGGACTTGATAGGGCACGTTAAGAAGAAGAAGCTACTTCCTTAAGACAAGGCGTGAAGTGGTATAGGAAATTAGCTGTCGAACTTCTCATTGGAACATCATTAGTCAATGCTTTTATACTACATCAGCAGGTTACAAATGACAAAATGACCATTACTAGATTTAAGAAACTTGTTACGTTGGAATTACTTCAAATACAAAATACGGAGCATTATCGTCGTAATGAACGTCCATTGCCGCAGCACGTGTTAGAAGATGTTGGTCGAAATGGAAAACGCAGATGTGTTGAATTGAATGCTATAAAAATTTAAGTAGAGCTGGTGGTCAAACAGCAGCCCAAAAAAATTCGCCAGTCACAAAATTTAGATGCAATATTTGTCAAAAAAATTATTGCGTATCTTGTTTCTTTGTAGTTCTCTCTCTCTCTCTCTCTCTCTCTCTCTCTTCAATCCTGACCTCCCAGGGGGAGTGTAGTGGTCGACGTGATGTCGTGTATTGTCCGTCTTCAGAGATCTCTGTCTCTGGTCATTTCTTTTAATTCATGCATAGGTCTTTGGCATATTCCTGTAATTTGATCTATCCATCTTGTTAGGGATCTTCCTCGTGATCTTCGGCCTTCTACCTTTCCTTGTATTATGAGTCTTTCATGTTTTCTGTGTTTGCTCTCATAACATTCCCAAAATATTTTAATTGTTGGAGATGGACTTTACTAGAGAGTCGTTGGCTAACTTTTAGCTCTCTTAAAATTAAATTATTTGTTCTACGGTCGGTCCAAGGGATTCGTAACATTCGTCTCCAACAGTGTTTGCTCTCATAACATGCCCAAAATATTTTAATTGTTGGAGATGAACTTTACTAGAGAGTCGTTGGCTAACTTTTAGCTCTCTTAAAATTGAATTATTTGTTCTACGGTCGGTCCAAGGAATTCGTAACATTCGTCTCCAACAGAACATTTCAGTGGCGTCTATCTTTTTTCTCTCCGATTGTCTCAGAGTCCAAGATTCACATCCGTAGGTCAGTATTGGGAATATTAAGCAGTTGATCAACCTCATCTTTATCGCTCTTGAAATTTGACATTCCTTCCATATTTTGGTCATTTTTGCTGTGGCAACTTTTGCTAGATCACATTTACGTTTAATCTCTTCTTGTAATGACCCTGTGTTTGTAATTAATGATCCCAGATATAAGTATGAGCTCACAACCTCGAACCGGTCAATTGTGGTTATGTGTGGATGATTGTTGTGTAGTCTATCCACTATCATGATCTTTGTCTTTGATATGTTTTTTTGCAGTTCATCAGTGTATAATATTATTATAAAACACAATAAATTTAGGCGAAAAAAATACATTTATTTAGTTCATCAGTGTACTAAATAAATGTATTGTTTTTGCCTAAATTTATTGTATTTTATAATATTATTATTATTTATCTTTGTAATACAATTCTTAAGTAATAAATAAATAATGAAATGTGTGTTTCTTTGCATAAGTTTTTATTTCTATAAATAATAATATGCGTAACAAAGCTGTTTTATTTTTATATTGTTTTACAGCCATGTAAAGCCACATGTTACTCCTAATTATAGAGGCCAAATGCATTTTCTTGTTCTTACAGCCATTGTACACATGTTCTATAAGCATTTCACGGCGTTGGATAGCATATGCGGCTTCACACAGCAGTAACGTGCATGACTGGCTTCACACGGCCACAAATTTGCTGTGGTGCCACAAAGACATCTTATGGCAAAGAAGGTGATAAAAATCGCAGCAATATCCATATTGCAGAATACGCGTGACTTAATTTTATAATGATTACATTCATACTTTCAAAAAGTAAATAAAGCATTTTATTTTATTTGTCATACACTACATTAACAAATGAAGGATTGCAAACAATAATACAAAACGTAAACGTTTAATCGTATTAAACGAAGATACCTCAATAGTTATCAGATTATAGAAATGTGGTCGGAAAGCTCAGTATATTGATAAAAGGCAGATACGGTATCTGATGTCACCGACAGAAGGCAGTAACTTTTTCAAAGATATCCTTAAATCCTTATATCTTTAAAGTAAGCTTTGGATATTTTAAAAGGTTGTCATGTCCAGGAAATATGTGTGTGTTTTTCAATCTCGAAAAATAATTAGACGAGTTTATCAAAATGTAGAGAAAGAAATTTATCTAATGTATAATTTGGTGGGTGCGCCGAACAGGAAAAAAGTTTAATAGGTAATAATAATAATTATTATATGTAAACGAAGTGAATATTTCAATACTTACAACTATAAGAGTAAAAATTTAAATTTTGTTAACATATCTATGTAAATGACATTTTTGTTTGATTTTATTTTATTTAGGAGTTATAGTAACCGCAATATTTTGTACAGTGAATTCTTATTGTACAATTGTCAGTGAATAAGTTAAAATAAACAATTTATTAAAAATCCTTTGTAAAAGATATATATTTAAGACCCAAACGGGCTAAGTTAAACAGACAAAACGTTTTCGGAATCCATATTCCATCATCAGTGTCTAGGAGTACATGAATGTAGCCACTAAATATATGGGTAAAAACCCGTTAACAAATAATTAATTACATTTAGTTTACAAAATTTCTTATAATGATTTAAGATGTTAAAGTTACCGTTGGATTAGGTAACATGGCGACATATGACTCCACGTTGAAGTTGCTAGTCCTGAGACGGTGTGTCTACGAAGACTGTATGGGAGCAACTGAGCAGTTGCTCCCATATAGTTAGCCCGTTTGGGTCTTAAATATATACCTTTTACAAAGGATTTTTAATAATTTTTTTAATATATGGTATACAGCCAACTACTACAAACAACTACTCTATCATGAATACTCGATTTAAACACCATGTACGTCGACTTTATACTTGGAAAAGTCCTAGAGATAGATTTAGAAATCAAATAGATTACGTCTTCACTAATATTCGCTGGAGATCATCCATTCAAACAGTCAGATCATATCCAGGGGCGACATGCGGATCAGATCATACTGTCCTCGTAGCTAAAGTAGTGCTTAAACTTAAAGCACCCAACAAACAAAGAGAGATAAAGAGGATAGAACTAAGAAAGAAAGAAGACCTTTTACAGGAAGTACAGAAGAGTATGCCCTCTATTCGTAACGGAACATCACAAGAAATATGGACTGTTAAACATTGCGTAACAACACCAGTGGATCGCTCAAAGAAAAATTATAAGGTGAAACAGAAACACTGGATAACAGATGAAACTCTTAAAATAATTGAGAATAGAAGAAATCTTTGTAAAAGTGGTGTACATAGTGAAACGGAAAAAGCTAATTAAAGAAACCTCAATAAAGAAATAAAACGAAGATGTAAGGCCGACAAAAAACAGTACTATCAAAGTATATGCAAAGAAATTGAGAGACATGGTCAGAATAATCAGCCGAGAGATCTATTTAGAAAAATACGCTACCTGACAAGAGACTTCAGAGCCAGAACTTGGGCCATTGAAGATAACACTGGAACCCTGAGAACAAACAGAGAAGACATAGCAGAGACATGGAGATCGTATTGCAGGGACCTATATAAAGATGATCAACGCCAAGAGCTTGTTAGCCAAATCTCTGACGAGGTGGAAGAAGAACCTGATATACTCGAAAATGAAGTAAGACAGGCTATCAACAAGCTCAAATATAACAAAGCACCAGGTCCAGATATGATAACAGCAGAAATGCTTAAAGCCACAGAAGAAACCGGCGTAAAGTTACTTCATCTACTCTGTAACCAAATATGGCATTCCAAACAATGGCCTGAAGACTGGACAAAATCTACAATAACGACCATACATAAAAAAGGCAGCTTCCATAAATGCGACAATTATAGAACTATCTCTCTTATATCCCATGCCAGCAAGATAATGCTACATATAATCAATGAGAGACTGAAAACATTCCTTCAAAGAGAAATTCCACAAGAGCAAACTGGATTTACCAAAGGTAGAGGCACTCGAGAACACCTGCTGAATATAAGACAGATAATCGAGAAATCTAGGGAATTCAACATCCCACTATACATCTGTTTTATAGATTACCGTAAAGCGTTCGACAGGGTCAAGTGGAGACACTTATGGCGAATACTAAAAGAAGTAGGCGTACCACAACATCTAATTACGCTTATAACCGAACTATATGAACACACTACTGGATCAGTTAAAGTACTTGACACACTTTCGAACGAATTTCATCCAGAACGGGGTGTCAGACAAGGATGTATACTATCTCCACAATTATTCAACATATATGGGGAGTATATTATGCGAAGAGCACTTGAAGGATGGGAAAAGGGCATCTCAATAAATGGTCATAAACTAAACAACCTACGTTTCGCAGATGACACAGCCCTTCTTGCAAATAGTCAAGCAGAGCTGATAGAACTTATACGACTGATCGAAAACGAAAGTCAAATATTTGGTCTGCAATTAAACATATCAAAGACAAAGATCATGATAGTGGATAGACTACACAACAATCATCCACACATAACCACAATTGACCGGTTCGAGGTTGTGAGCTCATACTTATATCTGGGATCATTAATCACAAACACAGGGTCATTACAAGAAGAGATTAAACGTAGATGTGATCTAGCAAAAGTTGCCACAGCAAAAATGACCAAAATATGGAAGGACTGTCAAATTTCAAGAGCGATAAAGATGAGGTTGATCAACTGCTTAATATTCCCAATACTGACCTACGGATGTGAATCTTGGACTCTGAGACAATCGGAGAGAAGAAAGATAGACGCCACTGAAATGTTCTGTTGGAGACGAATGTTACGAATTCCTTGGACCGACCGTAGAACAAATAATTCAATTTTAAGAGAGCTAAAAGTTAGCCAACGACTCTCTAGTAAAGTCCATCTCCAACAATTAAAATATTTTGGGCATGTTATGAGAGCAAACACAGAAAACATGGAAAGACTCATAATACAAGGAAAGGTAGAAGGCCGAAGATCACGAGGAAGATCCCCAACAAGATGGATAGATCAAATTACAGGAATATGCCAAAGACCTATGCATGAATTAAAAGAAATGACCAGAGACAGAGATCTCTGGAGACGGACAATACACGACATCACGTCGACCACTACACTCCCCCTGGGGGGTCAGGATTGAAGAGAGAGAGAGAGAGTCAGTTATTGTAGGACTGATATTTAAAAATGGTTGTTCGAGAACTTGTTCGTTTGTTTTGCGATCCATCCATGGTATTTTTAAAACACGCCGGTAACACCACATTTAGAATGCTTCTAGGTTTTTAATTCTCCCTAAAGATTACCTTGTATTTTATTTTTTGGAAGTATTGTGATTATGATACTATTTTATTTATATAACAATCCCCATACCTAAACACATTATTTTCCAAGATAAATTTAGTTTTCTTCAAATTTCGGGAATACATTTAATGTTTGTAAAATTTAATCTGTTTATCTGAATGGAAATTGAAGTATACGTATTTTCCGTACTTATGCATTTTTTACGTTTTTTTTATTCTTTCGTTCCATGAAAGTTGTTCATAAATTTCTTATAAATTCTCAGATATCTGCTACATTTACACTCATATCATATTCGTATCAGAATAAAAAAATATTACATATTGAAGAGAAACGTCGGCTGAACATGTCAGAGACGTCAAAGGTTACTTAAAGCATCCACGTCTTCTGACAAGCAACTAAAGTACTAAAAAAATATTTCTTTTTAGTGCGTTAACTATTTTTCGAACGAACTTTGATTGATATAATAAAAAAATGTATTTTGAAATCTATCCACATAACATTTTATTTATTTATAATATAAATTATTCTTCTTTCTCGCTAAAAGCAATAATTCTTTTATGAACGAATTTTTGCTTTCATGGGAAACTGTCAATGGATTTTTTTGGGCAGTTAGTCTATGATATTTGATTAATCTGGCATTCCGCATTATTTTTATCTGCTTATACCATTCTTAAATTTCTTCTCATTTCTAATTAGATCTTTCTTCATAATTAAATCCCTACTATATTCTTTATCAACAACTAGTTTATTAATTAACAATCTTATTTGTTATTATTTGTTATATATTGCATAAAAATTGGCCAACACGTCTTAGCAAACATAGCAGATTTTATTTTCTATAGGGAGTTCCCGTCAAATCCATTGCTTTTTATGCTATTTCCTTCTTAGATTTTCGATGAGGCTTCGGTATCGGGTAAATTTCTTCTTCTTAGAGTGCTGTCTCCCTACGGAGGTTGGCAATCATAATGGCTATTTTTATTTTAGAACTTGCTGCTCTAAACAAATCAATCGATCTGCATTGGTACCAATCACGTAGATTCTTTAACCATGAGTTCTGCCTTCGGCCAACAGATCTTCTTCCTTGAATCTTTCCCTGTATTATCAGTCTCAAAATTTCATATTTTGGTCCCCTCATCACGTGGCCTAGGTATTCCAGTTTTCTGGTTTGTATAGTGGTGATTAGTTCTGTTTCTTTACCAACCCTCTCCAGTACTTCTTTATTTGTAATTCTATCAGTCCATGATATTTTCAATACTCTGCGGTATAACCAGAGTTCGAAGGCCTCGATTCTTTTTAAATTACATTTTTTTAATGTCCAAGTCTCAGCTCCATATAATAATATTGAAAATATATAACAGCGAATGGTACGTAGTCTGATCTCCAAATTTAGATTTTTGCAAATTTAGAAATCGGGTAAATTGAATCCATTGAAATGATAAGTTTTGGACTTGTTTCATGAGCTTTTTAAGTGGGCCTAGTGGGTGTAGTAGTCGTAGCTAAACTCTTATTAGGACTAGATAGGCCAGGACAGATTTTTCATACTCTACATTAGCTCCTGTTTTAGATCCAGCCGCACAAAAGTTATGACTTCAATTCAAGCCAGCTACGTGAAGCTGTGTAACGCATGATCCGGAGTTAGAACGAAGCTACTTTTTAACTGATTGAGTGTAGTGGCCTTAGTTTTTTATCAGTTCATTTGGTATTCAGCCGGAACCTTCCGCTTTTTTGTTCTTTAGAGTTTTGATCGTTCTTTGTACCTATTCTTCTTCTTAGGGTGCCTGTCCGTTCCGAACGTTGGCGATCATTCTGGCTATGATGATTTTATTGGTTGCTATACGAAATAGCTGTGTTGAGGTCTTTCTATATCATGCTCTCAGGTTAGCAAGCCAGGATATTCTTCTTCGTCCTGGGGCTCTTTTTCCTTCAATTTTACCCTGCAAAATGCATTGGAGTAGCTCGTATCTGACTAGCTTTTTACCTCAGCTAGGCTTAATTAGATTTCGTCATGTGTGTGTATTTCTATTCCGTCTATTTCTGATTCTTTGAATTCGGGGCGAGCTTCGGTTAGCCATTTTTTATAGTATTCTTCCATTCGTTTTCTTTGATTTGACCGATCTTGATTTTCTCTGTCTTGTTTCTTTGGAGCGACTTTAAGATGCGCCATGACTCTGAATTTCTCGTTCCTGCTATGTGCTGGTCTATCTTTGTGCGTGTTTTTTCCCATCTTTCGTTTTTTTCATTTGCCACTTTTCTTTTCACTTCTTTATTTTTTTTCCTGTATAGTTCCAAGTCCTCATAGTTTTTTGTGTTCAGGTATTTTATATGGAGTTCTTTTTTCTCTTTTATGCATGTTAGTGTGTCTTCGGTTAATTTCGTAGTTTGGTGGGTGTATTTTTGGTCCACTTCTCCAAGAGCTTCTAAGGCTGCTGTCTTCATGCAGGTTTTTAAGTGTTCGTATGTTTGTTCTAATGATTCATACCGAAACTCTTCTAGCTTTTGGTCCAATCTTCGCTTTTATAGGTCTTTTATTGAGTCTTCTTCTAATAAATTGATTTTAAATTTCTTTTTTTGTGTTGAGCACGTATTAACTGGTGTAGCTGGAGCCGTAACTTGGCCAGACTCTCCCTGGGCCGGTTTCTGTTGGGTCCGTATGAAGGGGAATTCCATCCAAGCGATTACTAGTTTGTGATCTGTGCCGCACTCTGCGCCTCGCTTTACTCTCACGTCTTTTATTTTTATCGAGCTTTCGTGGGTTACTATAACATAATCAATAATAGTTGTATTGAGCAGTATATACTATTTCGAGCCTGCCTATATACTTGAGTTTGCTGTAGACCTGGCATCGCTTCGCAATCAATCAAGGTTTAACCAAGTTCAACTCAATATTGGTGACGTCTTTATTGTTTATGTGTTACTCTTACCTGGTGTTTTTGCCAATTCCGAACACACTGTTATTATTTAAATTTTTTTTCACTATGCCCTAAGATTACTTACTTAACTTTCCACTTTATACTTTAAAATTGTTCTGAAGCTATTTTCTTGTGGCATTGTAAATTAATTACTATTAAACTGGGAATAAGCCACAATTAAAGATAAAAATGCGTTTATTGACGTTTCAATTTCCACTTCGGAAATCGTTCTCAAAATACAAACAGTAAATTAAACAAATTTTGTTTTTTGTTACATAGTGAAAAATTCTTCTAATAATTTAATTTTATCTGACTCATTTATATTGACAATTCAGACATACATTATGCATTTTAAAGTAGACGACTTTAAAATGATATTTCCAATATTGTTGAGTTGCGCTCCTGGGACGACTTTACTTATAAGATAGTTCATTCGATTACATGAAATCAACTTTAACTTGGGAATATCCGTCAGAAAAAAATCATAGCATGTAATTCGTCTTTAAAAAGACAAACACATGACATGATGACAGTAAAATTCTCCTGGTAGTGATTCCATAGTAAATTATGAGGGAAAACCAGGAAAAAAACCTCATAATACTATCCCGACATTGTAATGGGGTCTAGTTTATCTCCATTCTTAGCCGATATATTTATGGAAGATTTTGAAACAAATATCATTTCTAAACAAAATTTCAAACCCACAGTATGGTGGAGGTATGTAGATGATGTATTCTCAATATGGCCTCATGGATTAGAGTTGTTGGACACATTCCTAAATGATATAAACGATAAAGAAGAGACAATAACATTTACATGGAAAAGGAATATAATAACACGCTACCTTTCCTGGATGTTTTAATCTCTAAGAACGATACTGGATATGAGACTCAGGTATATAGAAAACCAACACACACCAATAGATATTTAAATTTCAAATCAAATCACAATATTAATGTAAAAAAGGGAATAATTAAATCCTTATACGATAGAGCCAAAATTACTTGTTCTAATGAAAATTCGTTCTTGGAGGAGAAACATTTGTTAACATCTGTTTTATTAAAAAATGATTATCCTTTATCGTTTATAAATAAGGAATTTTCAACAATCGATCGAATAGAACAGAACAACTTAGAACGAGATCCTACAGCATACACAAGGAATAATATGAGGAAAATAACAATACCGTACATAAAAGGACTATCAGAAAAACTTAAAAGGATAGGAAATAAATTCAACATTTCAACAACATTCAAAACAACAAACACGTTGAGATCTATTTTGTCCAAAACCAAACCTAACAATGAACAAGAAAGGACAAAGAATTGCATTTATAAAATACCTTGTGAATGCGATCAGTTTTATTTAGGTGAATCATCAAGGCCATTAAATGTTAGAATAAGTGAACATCAATCTTATATTAAAAATAAAGAATTTGATAGATCTCAAATCTGTAAACACGCATGGGATAATGAACATAGGGTTCAATGGAATAATTCAAATGTAGTCCTAAAAGAAACGGATGGTAAAAAAAGAAAAATCAAAGAAGCGGCTCTAATTATGCTAAATGAGGCCAATTGTGTCGCAAATTCCTCGGCAGAATGTAGTAGGATCTGGTTACCAATATTGAAAGAGGAAGTTATTAATAAGAAAATACCAGTATTAGTAAGTCAGTAACATATAGAGGATACATCATTTATGTTTTTTAAATAACGTAACATATAAAATCAGAATTTTGATGTTTGTTGAAGGTAAACTAAATTCACGAACAAATACTTACAATGTCGGGATAGTATTATGAGGTTTTTTTCCTGGTTTTCCCTCATAATTTACTATGGAATCACTAACAGGAGAATTTTACTGTCATCATGTCATGTGTTTGTCTTTTTAAAGACGAATTACATGCTATGATTTTTTTCTGACGGATATTCTCAAGTTAAAGTTGATTTCATGTAATCGAATGAACTATCTTATAAGTAAAGTCGTCCCAGGAGCGCAACTCAACAATATTGGCAATATCATTTTAAAGTCGTCTACTTTAAAATGCATAATGTATGTCTGAATTGTCAATATAAATGAGTCAGATAAAATTAAATTATTAGAAGAATTTTTCACTATGTAACAAAAAACAAAATTTGTTTAATTTACTGTTTGTATTTTGAGAACGATTTCCGAAGTGGAAATTGAAACGTCAATAAACGTATTTTTATCTTTAATTGTGGCTTATTCCCAGTTTAATAGTAATTAATTATACTTTAAATATAATCGATTTACTCTGCACTTCGCGAAAAATCGGGTTTAATACAGAAGCAAATACCATTTATTATTTACACGTTTAGCGCTACATTGCCACATTTAGTTATTCAATAATCTGTCAGAAAAGCATAAGATTTGTTTGTAAAACTGCCTTCATGCCATTGCATCAAATTTCAAACAAAAAGGTTCAACTAATTCAACAAACTCTAAACTCTGGGACCACAGCACAATCTCCTGATAGAAGAGGACATCACAATTCGAGACCTAACAAAATTCCACAAGAAGTGATTGATGTAATCAAATAGTACATTTTATATTTTCTTGCTGACATGTCTCACTATTCCAGAAACAAAAATGCCAATAAAATATATTTATCTCCCTTACTAAATATGTCAAAAATGGACGAACTATATGAACAATATATCAAAGAAAATGAACTGGATAAAAGGTTTTCAGTAACAAAGAGTTTCTACTCTAACATTTTCATTACAGAATTTAATTTGTCACTTGGACAGCCCAATAGTGACACTTGTTCTACCTTTGATGCAGGTTTGGTAAATGATGAGCATAAAGAAAACTTTCATTTTGCTTTTGACTAACAGAAAGGAGACAGGCAATATTCGCGTGACAATAAAAACATATGTTATATGGCCATAGACCTGCAACAGACTACGCCACTACCAAGACTTACAACTTCAAAAGCTTTTTATTTGAGGCAGATGTGGTTCTACAATCTTGGAATTCACAGCATAACAAATGAAGGTGATAAGGCCTACTTTTTTAATTGGACTGAAAATGTAGCCACAAAGGGCAGCTTAAAAGTAGGTAGTTCTCTGCACACGTTTGTGCAAATATTATCCAGTAGAAACAAGAAAATAGATCATCTTATTATGTGGTCTGATTCTTGTGCTGGCCAGAACAAAAAGTTTAATCTGATGCCGATATTAATATCTTATTTTAAAAAAATATGTTAAGGTTTCCCGCCTAAGGCATAAGTTTCCGGAAGTAGGACATTCCTTCCTAGATTCTGATAGAGATTTTGGAGTAATCGAGAAAAAGCTAGGAAAAATTAAGAATTTGTTCAGTCCAGGTCAGTATAGAGACGTTATTTGGGAATCGAGTAAGAAAGGATCGCTTAGCTTAAAGAATGATCTATCCAAAGGTTGCATACGATAGATTGTGTGCACACGCAACTGCAGCAATATTACAATAAAATTGCTTTAAGATTCTTAGAGTATGCCCATCCAGTACTAAATGAACTTTTTTTTTCTGCTGTTGGATTTACAGAATCAATAAAATGTTGGAGCCATTTTACAAAGAAATCACTAATAATGTAGCCTGATTCTGATATCTCAACTATACTCTCTGGTGGAGCACCAACTCTCAAATTATTGTTTATTCGCATACTTTTAAAAATAAAAATAAAACGAAATTCCTGAAGTACTCACACAGCAACCAACTCTCGTATTGACTCCACGTTCTCCATTGGATACTGATCCAACCTGCCTTCTACCTTTTTGTGCGAGAACGTTAAATATGCGTAATTATTCCTTTCATAAAAATCATTCAAATCCTTTTGCGCCCATCATGGATCTTGTTTGAGGTTCTCTAAGTGAGATTATGTCCTTACGGGGAGCTTTGAAAGCATAAAACCACTTATTTTATTTCATTTGGGATTCTTTATTGAAATTATGTGATATTTATATTCTCTAGACAAGGGGTGCTCAAACGGTCGATCGCGATCGACTGGTCGATCGCGAGTGCTTTTTGGGTAGATCTCGAAAAGAAAAAAAATTTTAATAAGTAGGTAGGTAACTAAACTACTGTCAGCAGAGTTAAACGTTTTTATTAATACTGAACTATACAAATACATAGAATGCTTGACTAAGCATCATTGCAATTCAAAGAAGTGGGGACA
The DNA here is from genome assembly GCA_918026665.1 of Diabrotica balteata. Taxonomy (NCBI): domain Eukaryota; kingdom Metazoa; phylum Arthropoda; class Insecta; order Coleoptera; family Chrysomelidae; genus Diabrotica; species Diabrotica balteata. The sequence continues at coordinate 37,993,900 of OU898284.1, forward strand.
ACAAAATACTGTCCACACAGCATATTTTATATTTACATATATTAACTAATTATTTTATTAATTCAATATTTATTATAATTATTAATCAAATTTGGGATGATATTCTATCAACTACAAAAATGTATTACGTAATAAAATAACACTGCTTGCGGCAAAAGTGGCTTTATCAAAGGAACGCGCGGCACTTGTCAAAGAAAAGCCGTGTTGTTTCTAGACGAGAGACAGTACAGTCTAGTTTCGGGCGGCGCGTTTGACGGCAACATTCGAGACTTTCGTTCACGCCGATATAAATGTTGCGCCTGCAGGAATTGGAGTTATTCTGAATTGTAACTTGATAGCGATCCTACGTCGATACAAAGTTTATTATTAAATAGTGGAAAATGAGTGCAGTGAAGAAATCTAAAACGTATCATTTTAATAAGGATTGGGAGGAAGAATTTTTCTTTTCTATGGTGAAGGATAAGTGCATTTGTGTTATTTGTCGTGCGTCAGTTGCAATACCTAAGCGTGGTAACTTAGAGAGGCATCATAAAACGGTTCATAAAAACTATGAAAAGGATTTTCCGCCACAGAGTGAATTAAGAAAACGAAAAGTAAGTGATTTGATATCTTGTTTGAAAAAAGAACAATCCATGTTCACAAGACCAGCCAAACAATCAAAAGCTGCTACGATCGCGTCATTTAAAATATCTCATATTTTGGCGAAACACAAGAAACCATTTGAAGATGGATCGGTGGTGAAGGAAGCATTTATTGAAGCGGGTGAGACTTTATTTGGAGATTTTAAAAATAAAACAGAAATCATGTCTGCTATTAGAGAACTTCAGTTATCTCGTCCGACTGTCACAAGTCGTATTGAAGTCATGAGTCAAGACATCGCAGATAAACTAAAACATGATATCATGGAATGTACATACTTTTCTTTACAGTTCGACGAATCCATCGATATGACAGACACTGCCCAGCTGTGTATTTTTATTCGGATGGTATTCAATAACATGTTGGCTAAGGAAGAATTTTTGACAATCATTCCTCTGAAGGTGAAGACCCGTGGCAAAGATATATATGACGTTTTCTTAAATTTTGTAAAAAACTACGAGCTACCAATATATAAATTAATGTGCATTACAACCCATGGAGCACCAGTAATGACTGGAAACAAAAACGGTTTTGTGGCATTGTGTCGAGCTAATGAAATTATGGGCATTGCAACAAAAATTGTGAATTCCATCCGTGCACGTAGCTTGCAACGGCGGCTCTTTCAGTTGCAGTTGGAAGATAGCGAGTCAGCTGAACGCACTGATTTAGTTCTTCACACGGACGTCAGGTGGTTGAGTCGCGGAAAGTTCCTAGAAAGGTTTCAAGAATTATTGCCCGAAATAACAGCTTTTCAAGACGAAAGAGGTGATGACACTCAGATTTTGAAAAACGTAGAATTCACAATGCACTTAAACACCGTTAACTTGGAGCTTCAAGGTAAAGGAAAAACTATTATTGAGATGATTAGCGCAGTAAACGCATTCAAAAGTAAATTGCAACTTATGATAGATCAACTAAAAAAAAGGATCTGAAACATTTTCCGTCTTTGAAAGCAAGGATTCCTCGGTTGAATTATGATACGTATGAGGCTGAATTATCAAATATTTATGAGTTATCCTTATTCATGTAAAAACATTGAGGAATTAGCTACTAAAATAGCAAGTCAGTTTAATATGAACTAATGTTCTGTTGAAAATGAGTTGGTGCAGATTATATCAGATATACATCTCAAAGCTACAGTATCTGATACAAATTTCTGGCGTTTTATATCTGAAGATAAATATCCAAATGTAAGGCAAATCGCCCTTCAACTGACGGCATTTTTTGGGTCAACTTACTTGTGCGAGTCTGCATTTTCTGAAATAAAGATAATTAAGTCAAAATATCGCAATCGAATAACTGACGATCATATGACATCATGCTTGCGATTAGCACTCAGTGGTTACGTACCATCTTATGAAAAGTATGCTGAGGACATGCAGTGCCACGCTTCAACATCCAATGCCACTGCTTAGTTAAGTTTAACACCATATGTAACTCTTTTGTTTTGTAAGAACAAATAAACTCGCAATTTTGGAAAACTATGAGTTTTTTCATTGATATTGTAGAGAAGAACGTAACTAAACCTAACCCAAACCTTGACTAAAATAATGTACCTATATTGTGCAGAAAGCTAATATCTATATATGCTACGGTACGCCCTACCTAGGTAGGTAGGGTGTATCGTGTATGTACGACAACCCTGCATCACACACACTTGCAGTCTCTCAGAGTCGATCGTAAGTAGTCTAAAAATATTGAGGTAGATCGCCAGCAGTTCAAGTTTGAGCACCCCTGGCCTAGACATTGATCCCCTCAAGGTCCCCTCAAGGTAGGCTTAGGGATTCCGTACTGCCTGCAGCATTCATTTAATCTTATGTCTCCATTACGAAATGTTTGAAGAGCCCGACTCCTGTCATCCACATTCCAAGTCCCATATTTTCCTTTTGGTATTTAAAACACACATGAACTGTGTGCTTTATTTATTTTAATTTTTAAAAATAAGTAGATCTTCAATAGTCAAATGGTATCTAAAATTGTACCGGTACAATATACGCAACTCGGCGTGGTACAATATGGAAAACTTGCACTGTATGTAAATAAATTACGATTCCTAACCTAAAAATGGTCCGGCAAAGAGAAATAACAACTGTTATGCATCTAAATACATAATTTTCTTATATTTATGAATCAAAATTGTTTGCACATATCTTTACAGATGGTGAAACCTTATGTATGAAACTAAAAAACTATACTAAAACACCATGAAACACAAAAAATTCGATAAAAAAACGACAAATGTGAACGTTATAAAACTTTTGCACTCAACTTTAGATAGTAACCTAGGTAGTTGTTCCACTAAATGACATAAGAGCGATATGGCTTTCTCATAAAGAATAAATACAGCGATGGTACAATATTGGTGCCGACTAATATCACATAAATCAATGCCTTGGTAGATCCCTAGGCGAGAAAAGTGTGTCCTTGTTTTTCTCATATCGATGTAATCTTAACCCTCTATTGCACAGGGCGGGCATGTTTTCGACGCTGAAGTACCTGAGGGTCTTAAAAGTACCCTTGTTTTGGACGCTGCCGGAAGGATTATCGCAGGTACCAGATATTAGATATAATTAGGGTTTAATGATGGTCATTGAAATTTACTTAGTTACTAGTTATTAGTTTGTCAGAGAATAGTGAAAAGTGAACATGGAAATTTCAACGTTAGTAAGTAATCGTGGTAAAATTTTGCTCAAAGTGAACAGTTTTACTTTTTCTCAAGATAAAGTACTAAAATCGGGAGAAACGTATTGGAGGTGCGTAAAACGGTCGTGTAAAGCGAAGATATTCACGAAAGGGCCAGAAAAGTTAGTGATCCGAAGTAATCTAGAACATAATCACGAGTGTGATATCAAGACGCTTAATAGACAGATTGTGCGTAGCAGTGCCAAAAGGAAGGCTAAGGATAATTTGACCGAAAGGCCGTCCAAAATCATACATAGTGCATTGAAAGAAAATGTAGATTGCTTGAGCCACATGTCTGTTAAAGACGTTAATTTAATACGAAATCAAATATACAGTGAACGGCGAATGGCTCAACCGAAACTGCCCAAAAGTAAAGAAGAAACTATTGCTGCGGTAAATATTATGAATATCAAAACACTTAAAGACGAGAATTTTATATTTGCGGTTGAACTAAGTTCTAACATTATCATCTTCTCGTGTAACACTAACATGCGTTTTCTGTGCGGCAGTGAAACGATTTATATGGACGGTACATTTAGTTACAGTGCTTAATATTTCAAGCAATTTTTTACCATACATGTATTTATCAATGGACATTATATACCATTGTGTTATTGTTTACTTCCCGACAAATCGGAACAAACCTATATAAAACTATTTAATGTTTTGAAACGCAAATGTGAAGTAATTGGTCTAAAATTCAATCCAAAAATCATTTTCTCCGATTTTGACCATGCTCATCCAAATATTTTCCATTTTATTGATGTTTTAAAAAATTTTTAAACTGAAACTTACATTAAAATTAATAGTGTCTGTAATAGTGAAAGTAATAGACTTAAAGATTTAAAGAGTAGAAAAAAAATTATGTTCATTAGAAATAGGATACATGAGTATCAAACTAACTGTATCCATCGATTCCATTTCGTAAAATGTATGTAGTATTTATTTCAAAGTGACGAATAAACCTTATCAAGCTTAATCTAGAATTTTATTACCTGACTTTCCATTTACATTTCAATTACACCCAGCGTCCAAATCATGTATGCAGAAACAGGTAATTTTATTTTTCAGTGTCGAATTTTAAATTTAGCGTCCAAATCATGCACGCCCATTGCACACACGATTTTAGACAGCAGCAAAAAAATTTTTATGCTAAATATGGAAAAGTAAGGTAATTTAGACTAGTTTTAGTTAGTTATTTATTTTTAAAAGTATTTATTTCTTTGAAAAAAAAGTGTATATTCAGATATACATTGTGCATATATTATTAAAAAAAATTGCAATTCTATACCTTAGTCAATACAGATTTTTCATAGACGGTTTTTACGATAATATAAAGAAAAGCAGACACAATATCTACAAATAATCTACTAATAATAAAAAATATTAAAACTATTGATGAAAATCTAGGAAACAGTTTCTGTCTGGTACAAAACATAGGAAACAGTTACATTTAGTGCATTTTACTTTTGTTATTTTTTGGCATTTTTTATTCTTACATCTTCCTGTCTTTTTTTCATAGTGGGGCCAATGGTCCATTCTATCAGCAATACAGTCTGCGTTTGCGGAGACACAAGTTTTAATTTTTTTTTGTCCAATGATGGTGTACTGCCGGATGGGCGACCTCTTTTTGCTAACTTACTAGCCCAACATAATCTCTGAGCAACATCTGCCTTGAAGTCATATAAAGACAGCTGTTGTTTTTAATAATTCCACAGTCATCGCTAGCTCGCCTATACATAAGCCAAGCAATTATGACGCTCATGTCCATTAGATGAAAAAATATTCTAAGATAATATTTTCTGGACCGAATCTTTGTTCGGTAAAGTGCCAAGAGAGAATCTATCAAATCCACTCACCCCATAAATTTATTATATAAAATAATAATACTGAGGCATTTTATTGTTATACTTTCCTTTTTTTACGGTCGTACCTCTGGACATTCGTTTCAGGAGAAGCACTGGCAAATGTACTTAGCAATGTCACTGCCTTATTGTCATACCATTTGACTACTCTGAGTGTTGTGCTGTTATGGACAGCAACATTTTCCACACAACTCCCTCGACCTTGCTTTATTAGCACTTTATCTGCTGGCAGCTTGTTTTCGGGAACACTGTTTGTACGAACTGTACCCAAACTCTGGATGCCATTTTCAGATAATTTTATTTGCAACTCAGGACTGCAAAACCAATTGTCATCAAATAGCAAAAAGTTTTGGTTTTTTGGTATGCGTTCAGCTAAGCGACTAACAACATTACTGCTGGCACTTATATCTGGTAAATCATCTGGTTGGTTCTGAGCTCCACAATAAACCTCAAAATCATATACCATGCCGCTCGCACCTGCAAGACAAAACCCCATTTCTTTGGCTTTTTGGGATTATATTGCTTTAGTCCGCTACGTCCTTTATAGGGAATAATTTGCTCGTCGACAGATAAATGTTGCTCTATTGGTATGGACTTCATATTGTGCCTTATGATTTTAATCACGTTTCTTATTTTGAACAAACGATCTGGCGGATTTGATGGTAGTTGATGATTATCAGCAAAATGTATTTTTTTTTATTTGCTCAAATCTTCGTAACGGCATTACATCAGCGACTTGAGAAATTCTACAAGCATTACTCCAATACCTTCTAGTACCTGGTACCGATATTAGTGACATATAAAAACATGCTCCTAAAAACTGTTCCAGATCCTTTGAATCCATAGAAAAGTTTCCAGATATATCTGTTTGTGTAGCATACAAATTTGATTGCTCCACTATATAATCTAACAAAGCTTTATCAACTAATTTATAAAAATATTGGACGGGAGTTTTTCACTTCTGTTTCATCATGTAGGTGGGCACCCCAATGAGGCGTTTGAGCTGCCTCATTATTTGAATTTGTCCATTTCAAAACTATTTTCTTTTTTCCATATTTCGAACAAATGGGAATTTGATTATTTGTTAGGTCTGATAGAGGTAGCGGTCGGTCTTCATCATCAGAAGAATCCGCTTGCTGACTCAATTGCTCACTTTCGACTGTTTCATCATCACTACTAGATGAATCTAGAAACAAGAATTTACTAAAAAAAGTTGCAATATGCAGGAAAAAAACTTACCTTGTAACATATCTGGTAGATAAGTTTCATCTGTTATGCTATCATCGCTGCTATAATCAAGATCGCTGTCAATATCTGGTAAAAGTATATTTGTTTCCTTTTGTTTGCCATAAAAACGTGTTGGATCCATGATCAAAATAAAAATACCGAAAAATGCAGTCACTATTGCACAGTGTATATTTGAATATACAGTTGTAAAATATGCACTACTTCTTCTCACGAGTCGAAGATTGAAACACAAAACACACCTTGCTATTCAAAAGACTTTACAAGACTAAATACTAAATTTTATTTCTATTTTTACTTGCGTAAAACCCCACAAATAATTCACTGAAGTGGGCGGTCCTCCTAGCAACGTCATTAGACAACCTTCTCGATGTTGCCATTTTTTTTATCGCTGTTATTTGGAATTTCTATAGAAAACCTACATAATACTGTTGCTGCGACATGTATTTTAGAATATACAATGACCAATTTTGTTTTAAGCTCGATATAAAGCAATATAGACCAGATATAATATTTGTATATTTAAATATACATGGTACCATAGAGGGTTAACGTTATGTGAACTCTTATAAATCTTTTCAAATTTTTTTGTCCTCACAACTTTTTACTAATAGAGACTAATTATTAAAAACTGTTTCGTGTTTTGTTTTTTTGATTTATTATGTAATGAAATAGAGCAAAGTATATTGGTTTGTTTATAATACGTGCCGCTTTATCTAATGCGTTGAAAAATGTTGTGTCCACCTCACTTAACAAAGAATTTATTTTGACAGCATATTATTTCCTTTATCCGCAAAATAATAAAAGATAACTCTTCTCCATACTTTTATTAACCGTATTGTTGATTGATGTGCTAGTTAAATATCTGAAATCAATCAAACTTATATCCACCCCTGGTAAGGATAACTTGTCGATTTTCTTTAAATAGTGCGTATTCTCACATGTTATACGCTTTTTCGATATCCGATAGGTCTATAACTTTATTTTGTTACAAGGACTGACAAAGCATTGCGTCGCTTGTACGATAACTGTAAAAATAGACCATTCAAGTAGAGTTGTCTATGTTTTACAAGTTTTTTGTCAATAACCCACTGACTGTTTGTCTTTTTGTCGGGTTGTCGTCAAAAGATGTTCGCTTGTGTTATCTAAACTGTTCCAATCGGGAGATTTCTTGAAATATTCATCTAGGGCTGAAATTTTGGAGTATTTTACTGTAAAGGAATATTTGATGGACCAGAATTTATCTTTACATTTTTTGCCTACAATGTATTTTTGCAATGACTAGACGGCATTTAAATGTAATATAATGTTAAACTGTCTGTAAATATAGCTTATAGAATTATTTTGAACTACTTTTTAGGGATTCAGAGAAAAATATTTTTTTCTAAAGTCATAATCACAAACTACGATTATAAAAATAATTTAATAAATTTTTAAATTATTTACTTTACTATATATATATATATATATATATATATATATATATATATATATATATATATATATATAACACTGTTTTTGATGGGTTGGAGTCAATAAAAGGGGCTATTTGTTGACTATTTTTTACTCGAGCTTTCAATTGTGATTACAATTTTTATCAAGAGCTTCTAAAAATACAAAATATCTTACAAAGTTGAACTAGAAATAAATAATGTTGTTGTTAACTCACCAAATAAAATTAGTTATTTATATAAAACTGCTGCTAACATTATTACAAAAAATATTATTAAAAAAATGTTCTATTCTAATAAATGTTTCTCTGACAAATTTAGATAAAGTTTCTTAACAAAAAACAATTGGATTTATAAACAAAAATTGAATAGCTACAATTCAGCCTAAATGACGTAAATAACAACTTAAAAATTTTTATTTTTGACATATTGTCAAAAATAAAATTTTTGTTTAAAAAATTCTTCTTTGTTTAGTAACAAAAAAGAAGAAGATTTATTCATCATTGATAGATGCCCGAAAAAATGTAACAAATACATGGAAAATTCAAAATGTGATATTTTACTGACTGCATAAATTAAATAGAAATTATATAATTATAAATTTTGCTTAAATTTTGAATTTCTGACCTTTTGTTTAAATTATTATCACTTTTGCTAATACAAACCATTTCCAAAAAAGTTCTTTTAAATTTATTACTTTCATTACATAAAATTTTAATATTATCAAAATGAAAGTAATAAATTTAAAAGAACTTTTTTGGAAATGGTTTGTATTAGCAAAAGTGATAATAATTTAAACAAAAGGTCAGAAATTCAAAATTTAAGCAAAATTTATAATTATATAATTTCTATTTAATTTATGCAGTCAGTAAAATATCACATTTTGAATTTTCCATGTATTTGTTACATTTTTTCGGGCATCTATCAATGATGAATAAATCTTCTTCTTTTTTGTTACTAAACAAAGAAGAATTTTTTAAACAAAAATTTTATTTTTGACAATATGTCAAAAATAAAAATTTTTAAGTTGTTATTTACGTCATTTAGGCTGAATTGTAGCTATTCAATTTTTGTTTATAAATCCAATTGTTTTTTGTTAAGAAACTTTATCTAAATTTGTCAGAGAAACATTTATTAGAATAGAACATTTTTTTAATAATATTTTTTGTAATAATGTTAGCAGCAGTTTTATATAAATAACTAATTTTATTTGGTGAGTTAACAACAACATTATTTATTTCTAGTTCAACTTTGTAAGATATTTTGTATTTTTAGAAGCTCTTGATAAAAATTGTAATCACAATTGAAAGCTCGAGTAAAAAATAGTCAACAAATAGCCCCTTTTATTGACTCCAACCCATCAAAAACAGTGTTATATTTTTTCCAAACGAGTCACAAGTACTTCTTTTTTCTTACTCTTATATATATATATATATATATATATATATATATATGTTCGGAAAGATTTCCGCGGTTAGTACAATAAAACCTAGAGCTAAGATTAATATTATTACTAAAATTAATATTAAACTCACCAGTCTTCCGGGTTGAACCGCGTCGTAATCCATTTTGCCAAGCTTTCGGCATCCTCTTTGATGCCTTCCTCAGGGCTTCCGAGGTCTCAGTCTCCCGAGCCCCCAGACACTACTGCACTGTTCACTATTCACGGCACGATCACTACAGTAGTGATGTGTGTATATATATATATATATATATATATATATATATATATATATATATATATATATATATATATCAATATATATATATATATATATATATATATATATATATATATATATATATATATATATAATAAATATATATATATATACATATAAATATTTATTTCTTTACGCACAACAGGCCGTTAAGGCCCAGGGAATTTTTTTACAACATAATTCTAATATTAACTAGGTAATTACAATTATTTTAAACAAAACTTTAACTTAAATACGTATATATAACATTCTTAACTACTGTGAAGGACCTGGTGTACAATATTTCTTCATTCGCTTCTATTTTGCGCTTTTATTTTTCAGTCCCTCACCTTCATGTGTTTAAGGTCTTCCTCCGCTTTAACAATCCACCTTGTTCTGGGTCTACCTCTTCTTTTGGGGCCGATTAATTTTCTGGTTATTACTAGTTTAGGCATTCTGTTTGCGAAAATTCTTTCAGCTTTTTTTCAGAAAAACTTCATTGTTGCTTCTTCTCTCCCAACCATCTTCTGTCTTCCGTCCTCCGAATATACGTCTCAATATTTTCCTTTCCCATCTTTCCAGAGTATCCTCTTCCTTTTTATTTAATGTCCATGTCTCACCGGCATATGTTATTGTGGGTTGAATTACTCTTTTATATATTCTGAGTTTACCTTGTCTAGAAAAGTATTTTGAGTTCAGTAGGGCTCTTAAGCTACCTTATTTTTTATTGCCTTTTGCTATTCTGGCTTCGAGCTTCCATTTCTCTTTTCCATTTTCATCGAAAACTACACCCAGGTATTCAAATTTGTCCACCTTTTTAAAACTATAGCTTTTACCACTTACTGACCTCACACTAAAGTCTTCTTTTTTCCCTTCTGTCCCTTCCTTGATCATATATTTGGTTTTGTCTTCATTTAGTTCCAATTCGAATTTCTGTGCTTCTTCGATGATTTTCTTTACAATTCTTCTTAATTCTTTCTCGGTTTTTGCTAGGATCGTTAGATCGTCAGCAAATGCCAAGCACTGGTGCTCATTTTTCATGATCGTTTCTTCCACGTTCATGCTGCATTTTCTAATTACAGTTTCTAACAATCAGTTGAATAATGTAGTGGATAAAGGATCTCCCTGTCTCAAGCCTTTTGCAACCGTAAATTGATCTGATATGTGACCCTGCCAAGCAATTTCACACGTAGAGTTATTAAGTGTCATTTTAACTAGCGGATCAGTTTCTTTGTTATACTCAAATGTTCCATTGCTCGATACATTTTGACTCTATCCACTCTATCATACGCTTGTCTAAAATCCACAAACAACACATGCAGGGGAACTTTACCTTCATAACAAGTCGTTTGTATCTCCTTTAATGAGAAGATTTGGTCTAGATCTGTCCTTTCTAAAGCCTGTCTAAGATTTTCATGCAGGATTCTTTTTGTGTAGCAATTTAGTTTATTTCTCGATATTCTTGCCAATATTTTGTATACCTTGTCTAATAAGGCTATACCTCTGTAGTTGTCATACTTTAGTTTGTCTCCTTTTTTATGCAGAGGGCATATGCGGGCCTCATACCACTCCGACGGCATTACTTCCTGTATATGCTGATATATTTTTCTTTGTGGTTGTTCTCCTCCAAACTTGATCATTTCAATGCATATGTCATTTTTACCAGGACTTCTGTTATTTTTCATTTCTTGGATTGCTGTCACCACCTTTTCTGTAGGCTGCCTTTATACTATCGCATCTTCTCCAACTGTCCAGTTGTCTACTGCTTCGCGGTCCTCCTCACCATTTCATAATTCTTCAAAATGTTTTTTCCATTTCGTCATTATTTCTGCCGGATCGCTAATTAAATTTCCGTCTTTGCCTTTCATATAACTACAGTGGCTTTGGTAACCTTTTCCCATCTTTTTAACTTCTTGATAGAACGACCTCACCTCTTTGTTTTTAAACTTCTCTTCTATCTCTTTTAATTTCAACTCATTGTGGTTTCTCTTTTTCCTTCTACACAGAGCTTTCAATCTTCCTCGAACAATTCTATATTTTTGTTTTTTACACTCTCTATTATCTGTTAATATTTGTTGTCTGATCTTCTTCTTTTCCTTTGCTATCGCCTGACACTCTTCGTCAAAACAATCTTTGTTTGTACTTCTCTTGGAGTCGCACTTAACTATTTTCTCGCTAACTTCTCCTACGGCAGCTTTAATTTGTTTCCAGGCTTGATCTGTCTGTAAATTTTGGTCACATTGTTGTAGAATTTTATTTATTTCTTCTTCATATTTATTTTTTATTTTTACTTCCTGAAGTTTTTCAATATTATACTTTCCCTTCTTTTTATTGTTTGATTTCTCTTTTTCTTCCAGTAAAGATATATATATATATATATATATATATATATATATATATATATATATATATATATATATATATATATATATATCGGAAAAAGGAGTACGACCGTCAATCCAATATATATATATAAGGATCACTCAGACGAGTGGTGGGTTCTTATATCGGTCTCTAGGTGGAGAAATAAAAGACAAAGTTGATAGGCTACTTTATCTATTTTGAAGACGTTTCGCTTTCGAGTTTTGAAAGCATCATCAGTTCATCTAAAAATTATTACAATAGAACCACACAATCATGGAAACGATGTTAATTGTTACCTTAAAAAGATATGTAGCAGTCAATGTTATTAACAAATATGTGAATGAAACTAAGTAAATGGACATAGTACGCTGATCTTGTATAAACAGTTAAGCAACTAACAACATATATGAACTTGTACAAAAATTAGCACAGCAATTGACCATGTGGTCCAAAATAAATTCAATGTTATTTATGTTAATAAGTGAGAAAGAACCAAGAAAATCATAAATAACCTCCAACTATTTAATGGATATTAAACTTTGATTTTAACTTTAGGTAGCATTATAAGTAATATTAATAAAATTCTACAAAATAGTGAATATGAAGTTACCGATCAAAGCCTTATGGATGTCGCCGTGAAAATGGCGTTAGATGAAACAGGAACGAACTAACCGCAAAAAGACAGCCAACCTTGAGGTCAAAATTACTTTTGACAGATCAACAAGGTGTAAATACCAACCCAGAATTTTGGGCGGTTAATTTAATTTTTTTATTTTATAACTGAGTCTGGATGACTACCAGGTTGTAAAGGACACAACAGTGAAAAAAGTTGGTAGTGTACACACAACTCCCCTCACTAACCGGCCCAAATTTACAAACCGGAGATTTTCATTCAAACTCATAATAATGTAATGACGTTAATCATGTGGCAAGTTAAATAGCCAGGTGGTTAACGATATTATAATTTCCATACAGCCCAAGGTTCAATATACTTGGAGCTGTGATTTGTAAAGGATTCTATGAATCAATTACAATGTTTGTATTATTTTATATATAATTAGATTAGATAGATTAGAGTTTTAAATTATATATAAAATAATACAAACATTGTAATTGATTCATAGAATCCTTTACAAATCACAGCTCCAAGTATATTGAACCTTGGGCTGTATGGAAATTATAATATCGTTAACCACCTGGCTATTTAACTTGCCACATGATTAACGTCATTACATTATTATGAGTTTGAATGAAAATCTCCGGTTTGTAAATTTGGGCCGGTTAGTGAGGGGAGTTGTGTGTACACTACCAACTTTTTTCACTGTTGTGTCCTTTACAACCTGGTAGTCATCCAGACTCAGTTATAAAATAAAAAAATTAAATTAACCGCCCAAAATTCTGGGTTGGTATTTACACCTTGTTGATCTGTCAAAAGTAATTTTGACCTCAAGGTTGGCTGTCTTTTTGCGGTTAGTTCGTTCCTGTTTCATCTAACGCCATTTTCACGGCGACATCCATAAGGCTTTGATCGGTAACTTCATATTCACTATTTTGTAGAATTTTATTAATATTACTTATAATGCTACCTAAAGTTAAAATCAAAGTTTAATATCCATTAAATAGTTGGAGGTTATTTATGATTTTCTTGGTTCTTTCTCACTTATTAACATAAATAACATTGAATTTATTTTGGACCACATGGTCAATTGCTGTGCTAATTTTTGTACAAGTTCATATATGTTGTTAGTTGCTTAACTGTTTATACAAGATCAGCGTACTATGTCCATTTACTTAGTTTCATTCACATATTTGTTAATAACATTGACTGCTACATATCTTTTTAAGGTAACAATTAACATCGTTTCCATGATTGTGTGGTTCTCATATTGTAATAATTTTTTAGATGAACTGATGATGCTTTCAAAACTCGAAAGCGAAACGTCTTCAAAATAGATAAAGTAGCCTATCAACTTTGTCTTTTATTTCTCCACCTAGAGACCGATATAAGAACCCACCACTCGTCTGAGTGATCCTTATATATATATATATATATATATATATATATATATATATATATATATATATTATATATATATATATTCTTTTTTCTTACTCTTATATATATATATATATATATATATATATATATATATATATATATATATATATATATATGTATATATGTACATGTTTAATTAACTGACGTTTCGATCTTTGTTCCAGAGACCGCTTTTACAGTTAGAAAAAAAAAGAAAATAAATAATATGTGATTAAATAAATATATAATAATACCTCATTATAATAGTACCTCACAAAGGCACAAAAACACCATCCTCGAAGTGCAGTAGAAAGAACGACATTACCACGGTATTTAGGAAGACGAGGACTTATTGATATAAGCGAGCAATTACATAAACAGATTAATAATTTAAGGTACAATAATAACTTATTTTCAGGTACAGGCGGAGACATCTACTCTTCATCGCGCGATTTGCGCAGTAGATGACACAACACCGATCAACCTGAGGGAACAAGAAATGCGCATAAACCATCTTACTAAGAACAAAAAAATGCGCATCTGGATGGGTAGACCTCTGCACCGGTGACATCCGAATGAAGTCAGTCAAGACTATGTCGACAATATAGCGTCGAACTATTGGCTGACATCAGGAAAGATGTTTCCTGAAACAGAAGGTTTATTACTCGCCATTCAGGATCAGGTTATACCAACCAAAAATTACCTGAAATATATTGTCAAAGACCCTCAGGTCCAAAACGACAAATGCCGATATGGATGTCAAGCCCAAGAAACGATCCAACATCTTACCGTAGGCTGTCAGGCACTTGCTGCAACTGAATATAAGGAACGGCATGACTCAGTAGGGAAGATCCTTCATCAAGAGATAGCTATTAAACTGGGACTTCTACAAACAAACCATCTCCCATATGGTCAATACGTTCCTGAGAGTATGCTTGAGAATGACAACTACAAGCTATACTGGGATCGCACTGTGCTCACAGACCAAACTGTAGCACATAATAGACCAGATCTCGTACTAGTTAATAAACTAACAAGACAAACAACTCTAATCGATGTGGCGATACCTAACAACAATAATCTGCGTGTTAAGTACAACGAAAAGATCGCCAAGTACAGAGATCTGAAAATACAAATAAGAAGACAATGGAGAATGGAAAGTACCCAGACGATACCTATTATTCTTTCTACCACTGGAGTCATTCCGAAGAACCTCCTAAAAAACGTAAAAAAGCTGGGTCTAAATGAACATCTATATAAGGTCATGCAGAAAGCTGTGCTACTTTCGACGTCCAGATGCGTGCGAAAATTTTTAGGAGATACACCGACGTACCAAGTCACCTAGGACTCGATAACATGGAAAGAGTCCCACCAGAGCTCAATCCTTTTGATACCGTAGGTATCTGGGATGAGTGAATTTTCCCCTTAGAGGGAGTGTGAGCCGTATGGCTAAATCTGGATAATAATAATAATAAACAAATAATAATAAGAAAGCCTTTGACTCAGTGTTGCATAAATGGCTGGTAAATATATTAAGAATATATAAAGTCGATGATAATGTAGTGACCTTTTTAAGACATATAATGACAGATTGGAAGACTAAAATTCACCTCCAAATACCTGGTGAAAACAATATCGAAACGGAAAATATCGCAATTAACTACAGCCTCTTCCAAGGAGACTCGCTAAGTCCCTTGTGGTTCTGTCTAGCGATGAACCCACTATCCCAGCTATTGAACTGCACTGACTCAGGTTTTAGCATGAAAAATGACAATAAGGATTTTACAATAACACAATATTAAGTACGTTTTGTGATTAAATATCATTTGAAATATTGCTTATTCAGCATTATTATCATCACTTTTAAAATATAATAAATTAACGGGAAAATAATAAACGTTTATTAAAAATATTCTCAAAAAACTCCAGCCAAATCCTCACAAAAAGTTGGTTGCCTACATTTGGAGCAACTTAACGATATAAACTAAATTACTGTAACTTTTATCACAGCTTTTATTTAATTTTTGACGCCATGTCAAACTGAACTGGATGTTAACTGAAATGTGTTTGTTATTAAGAACATATTTACATAATTTTATAAATATATTTTAATGATCCACCTACGCCGAATGGGCAAATAATTAAACAAAAATGGTTTGTGTTTTGAATAAATCTTTGTGCAGTTTGATTACCTCGTAATTTAACAGCATCCTTACTCATCTAAAAATATTAACTTTTAAAGAACATTTATCATATTTATATTTATTCAAGAAAAACTTACCAACGCATTATCTGATAGAACAAATGGAAAACTTTGACTATCTCTAATAATAAAATTCAAAATAGAACTAACTAATTAACTAAATAGAACTAACAAAGAATTAAACAAAAATAATGGAACAATAAAACTATATTAGCTAAAATAAACAACGCGAATAATACAAATATTTACTACAATATGTTCAATTGTAACAACTCAAATATTATATTTTAAATTTACAGGGAAAATGTTATGGGTTTAGTATACACTTCCACTATTTGGAATAATTCTTCTTTTTTTAAAGGAAGAAGTCTGCAATAGTAGTATATTTGAGCTATTAATACTGAGAAGTAGGAATTTTTGTGTTGTAGGTTTCCGACAATGAATCTGTCAAAATATGCCCGAGCTAAGCGAATGGAGAATATCAGTATGCACTTTGGGCTAGACAAATGTCGTGTACTAAATATAGTCAAGGCAAAGGTTCAGCCCGGGGGATTCGATATGCAAAACGGCCAAAACATCGAGGCTATGGGCGAAAATGACATGTATAAATATCTAGGAGTAAAGCAAGCGCGGAAAATTGACCATAAACAAATGAAAATCAAATTAATATCAGAGTTCATACGAAGGATAAAACAGCTACTCCGCTCATATCTTAATAGTAAAAATTTGTTTAAGGCTTTAAACACCTACGCATGTTCCGCGCTTAGCTACTCATTTGGCATTATTAAGTGGACTAAAACGGATATAGAAACTCTTTAGAGAAAAGTACGAACACACCTCACAAAGGCACAAAAACACCATCCTCGAAGTGCAGTAGAAAGAACGACATTACCGCGGTATTTAGGAGGACGAGGACTTATTGATATAAGCGAGCAATTAGATAAACAGACTAATAATTTAAGAACTTATTTTCAGGTACAGGCGGAGACATCTACTCTTAGATCAAATTCCTAATTACTATCAATACATCGATTTTCAGTTTACAATTTGTTAAATAGACGAGTTTTTTTATAGGGAATTTACAGTATTTATATTACAATTCTCGTCCAATCATGTTTAATAAATTCTCTTCACACAAAAAAATAATTAAAAAGTAAAATATCTTTTATCTCAATTCGTATGTACATAACATATTTTTTCTGGTAATATTAAAATACCAAACTTATTTTTAGATATTGAAGCACGTAGCTTAAGATAACAGTTCGATAGTGAAATATTTTATTGTTCAGAGCGAATCATGTATCTCTAATATTATTATCGTTTTATTCATACAAAACCATCTGAAAATATTATCAGGCATCAGGTGTTGGTAAACATACCGAAACACATTGGTGATGTCGGAATTATTTAATTAATAGAGATTTATTTAATCGCGTAGTTAGGAAAAAATATTTGCAAACACGTACTGATACGAATGTATTAGCTTTGACTGATCAATAAAACTATCTATCTGGAAATAAATGCAGCCAGACGAAAAACAGTTATATGATATTCCAAACAGTAAACAATACTATAAAAATCATTGGCAAAATAATTAATCACAATATTAAATGAGGCGTATAGTGCAAGAGTGACCTAACTCGTAAAAACTGATTTTGAGAAAAAGACGATTTAAGTTTTATTTAATTTGACCGCTCTCTGTTTCTCCAAGAATTATTAATCTTAGTTTTCAATTTCAACACCTTAAATTAAGTTAGTAAATTTCATTTTACATTAATATCACAAAAAAGTAAAATTTTCAAAATCTTTCTAGAAAAAAAATTGTAGACCACTCTTGCACTAACATTATATAAATAAAAAAAATAAAGTGCGTTTTTGCATAAAATATATTTTTACCATACTTGTATACGAAAAGTGAACAAAAGCCAACATAATACCCTTAATTAATTTTTTTTATAAACATTTATTCCATCATGAATGTGTTGCTTGTGTGAGTCCATTTCAAATAGGTAAAGAAATAATAAATAAGACTTACTCACAATCAATTTAATTTAACTATCCAGACGACCGGTTTCGCTTTCTACAATATGCAAAGCATCTTCAGGTCTCGATACAAAGTTAAATAAATGCTGAAATAATAATAAACCCATATTAGGGTGTTGTCTAATAAAGATAAACAAAGTAGATGTTATAAATTACAGTAATTATGCCAATATTACATGTCTGTGGTTTTTCAAAATGAATAAAAAGGTATAAAAAGTTTTAACAGACAAGGTAAGACCCACAAATTGTTATAAAATAGTCTATTAGATTGTAATAAATTAATAAATGAGCAAATAAATAAAACATTACTTACATGCCGGTACTCTATTAATTGATGGATGGTAGAACATGGTTGAAACTATCATGTATTGTTGAATGGAGAACTTAAGTCTGCTATTGCAGTTGTTTGACAATAAACGGGAAGTTCTTGAGGAGATAGATTTGATCCAATGAAGTAGAGATAGGTGTAGTGTGATTGTTTGTTAGATGAAAGTGATGTTCTATACCATTGTATTATTTAAAAGTTATTTATACTTATCCAACAGATATATTTATGAAATGTGTGCTGTTTATAGAGTAAATATTTTATGAAGATGACAGTTTTATGAGAATGAATAAGATTAGATGTACAACTTGTGTGGGTGTGCAATTCTTTCAACTTGTAATTATCAAATTTCTTTGATAAAGTTCTATTGGCAAAATGGTAAATTATTGCAAAGTCAAGTATATAAAATTATTAAAGTTAAAACCATTAAGGACAATTTAAACACGCAGAAACAGAAAACACTTAGAAAGGACGAAACAAACATAAAACTTAAAAAAGGGGAAGGTCTTTTATGCACTATATCAGTCTTTTTTTTGGTTTTTTTGTTTTTTTGAGTTTTTTTATGTTATCTATTAGATTTTAGAGATAAATTTGACATATGTAGGTTAAAATATGACAGTTCTTCTTCTATTTCTCAATACTGTAAGTTAAGTTATCCAGTTTTATGAAATATGCTGATATTAATGAATGTCTTTAAATTGTTTTAATTAAGATATCAAAAGTAAATTGGTGTGTTTAATATTGGCATACTTTACTAATCCTTAATTGATTATATTTAAACTAAACTCAGTTTAGTCCAAATTACAGAACAAATTACAGTGATTATGTGGCAACTAATTATGTACATTTGTAATCAAAACGTATAACAAATTTACAAAATTTATTTGAAAATATTTTTGGTGTGAGTTATCTGTCATGGTGTGTATAAATATTTTTAAATATTTAATTTAAGTTCTAATATATTTATATGTAACTAAAGTAATAAGTGGATAATTATTGGTGGTAATTAATATATGAATTCCAGAAATTGACTGAATAATTAAGCCTTCAATAATTAGTTGGTTATTCTAATATCTGACAGTTGGGACCGGAAATTGGTTATACCAATAGGTAAAAAGTACTATATTTAAACCGGTGTAAAGCAAATTTATTCTTATTTTAATTTTTCGTGTATCATGAACAGATATATTCTCACACCGACACGAACAATGGTGAGTTTGTACAATAATTTAAGTAACACTTTAATTTTTTTTTAAATTAATAGCTGTTTATGAAATGTTTATGAAAAATATTTCTATTTGAAAATGTAAATTTGCATATGATTATGAATAGTAAAGATGTATTTAATTAATACTACTAGTCTGAACGATTTTTCATATTATGTTGGAAACCCTCAAACAACGTGTTGAGTTTGAAATAAAATATTTTGTAAGATGAGTATATTTCGGAACCAGATGGAATGTAATTATAATTGTTGTAATAATTGTGGGTTAAATTTATTATTATTATTTCTGACGTTGTCCTAGTGTCGGTCTGAGGCATTTCATACTCTTATAATTTTCAATAGTTGTTGTTATTAATTTTTCGTTTTCTTTTCTTTTTTGTTGTCTGATTCCTTTTCTAATCTGCCTATTAAGTTCCCTATATTCGTCGGTTCCCCTTTTGTTAGATTTATTTAAGATCTTTCTTCTTTATATTTGTTGTAATATTTTTTTGTCTAATTCATTGTATGTTGTTTTTGGTTTTTTTCAGTTGCAGAAGGCTTTTATTCACTGTTTCGGTAATAAAGTTATTCAAATCATCAATATCATTGGAGTTTATCTGCTGCATGCTAACTTGATTTAATGCATGCATCTTTTTATTAAATTCACTATTTTTGATTTCTTCAGATGTCCATTTGTATCTTTTTTCATGTATTCTTTTTCTTTCTAGTTTTTTGTTAATTATTAGTTTTGTTCTTATTAGTCTATGATCGCTTCCTAGGTCAAACTGATTTAATACTGATACGTCTTCTACTAGGTTTCTATTCTTCGTTAAGATTTAATCTATTTCATTCTTTGTCTTTTTATCGGGACCCATCCATGTCCATTTTCTGCTTGGTTTTTTATTGAAAAGGAGTTCATTGAGTACATGTTATGTTCATTCATGAAATTTAGAAGCATGTCTCCTCTATCGTTTCTTTTTCCGTAGCCATAGTTACCAATTAAATGTTCATAATCTTCCTCTTTTTGCCCAATTTAGCATTAAAATCTCCTAATAGTATTTCGTAATTTGCTTTATTTGTTTCTATAGCTGTTCTTATTTCATCATAAAATATTTCTACTTCTTCATCGTTGTGGCTTTTGGTCGGAGCTTACACTTGGATCACTTTCAGAGTGGTTCTTTTATTAATCCTATGATGAGATATGCTACTTTGTCTGATATGGGCTTGAATTCTTCGATACACTGTGTGAGGCTTTGTTTTGCCAAGAATCCCACTCCAGTGTATTCGCCACCTTTATCCATAAAATGTGTGCCATTTTTTAGTATTATATACTCATCACTTTTTCTTCTGGTCTCGCCTATACCAAGGATATCGCATTTTATATCCTTTAGTTCAATTTCTATTTCTGGGAATCTATTGTCACCGTCAGTGTTCGAATATTGTAGGAGCATAGCCAAATTGTCATCTTGTGGCAGCCAGGTATTACCCAGGGATTCTTAGCACCCCCCCCCTTCCGTTAGTTGTTTGATCGTTGCCTTGATCAGTACTGCCTACAATACTCCTGTACATTGACTTAAAGGTTTGGACCGTTATCTCCTCACGCTGGTCCAGTGCGGGTTGAAGAGGGAAGGGAAGGATTTGGGTAGGTCTGGGTTGGTGGGTAGGATTTAGGGATTGGGATCCGTTTATCTCCCGGAAGATCCGTTTTCAGCTATTTTACCCAATTCCGAATCCAAGGCCATCCCAGCACGTGCGCTTTCTGCATCTCGAAGATGCAATTCTTTTTTTGACTTTAAACTTGCCAAAGTAACTTCAGAAGTTTCTGTTTTTATTTTTTGTTTAAATTCGTCACATCTTCTACAACTATCAGGCGCATGAAAAGTTAAATGATAATCTTTTTCTGAAAACACCCCTAAAAACAAATTGTGACGCAGGATCATTTGTTTCTTGTTTGTATAAGGAATACATAGTTGACAGATTTAAAGTGGGAGCTAAATAACAATGATTGGGATTTTTTTTCTAGAATAATGTGACTGATATTTTGGGAACCCCGAAATAAAATGAAAAATATTGTCAAGTTTGTTTTAATATGAGGGTCTTTTTTTCCTCTTTTATCCTTAAAGGTGTGCCACCTTGCTCTTTATTACGCAAAGTACGTGTAAGTCGACCATCTAAAACTCTCAAGACTTTTTTAAAAAACTCCTTGTAAACTGGAATATCTAGCCCTGTTTCTCTTGTCAAATAATATTGTCTTGTATGTTTTCTGGAGTCACTTTGACCAGTATTGGTTAATTTTGAAGTACGTTTGATTTGGCCACATAAGTAGGATGTCTGTAAATCATAATTGGCGAGTTCATAAAAATCTTGAAAAATAGTTTCACGCTGTTGAAGAGTAATGAGTTTATGGCATTCTTTAAAACAACGACAGTCGGATGCATCAAACTGTTAGCAACTACATTACCCTTAATGTTTGTATACTCACGTCCACTATTTCGTAATTTTGTTCTTATATTACGTTGCCATTGACTTTTATCTGCAAATTTTCGGCGATCAACGTGGGTTTCTTTTTCGCTTACGGTTTAACCTGGCGGTTATAACCGGTCAAAAAAAACCGGTTTTCTTAAAAACCGGTTTCTGGTTTTTTTTAATCCAATAGGTTACAAAGTTACATTTACAATGCACTTTAGTTTGTGTAACTTATTTATAAAATAAACTAAAATTTGAATTATGGTTTTGTTGGGAATAATTACTTGAGAATAATAATTATGATTGGGATCCAAAATAATACCTAACCTAATCCTTCTTCTTTTTACGGTGCCTTATCCTTAGCTTTGATGAGTCATGCTCTAAAACTGTTCTTAAAAATAATCCATAATAGGATCTATAGGAAATTAGACGTAGACATCAGTAACACTCAGATGGGATTCAGATAAGGGCTGGGTACAAGGGAGGCTCTGTTTGCAATGAACGTTCTCTCATAGAGATGCTTAGACATGAACCAAGAAATTTACGCCTGCTTTATTGATTTCGAAAAGGCCTTTGACAAAGTACAACATAAACCACTAAGACAAGTTCCAATAAAGAAAAATATAGACAGCCGAGATATTCGAATTATATGCAATCTATATTGGAATCGAACAGCAAATGTCAAGGTTGAGGGCAGACTAACAGAAGAAATTCAAATCCGTCGAGGAGTCCGGCAGGGATGTATCTTATCGCCACTTTTATTTAATCTGTATAGTGAAGCTATCTGTGAACAAGCACTCGAGGAAGAAGATCTTGGTCTGATAATAAATGGTGAGACGATCAACAATATAAGGTATGCTGACGATACAGTTCTCCTAACGGGAACGCTAGTAGAACTACAACATCTCGTTCAAAGTCTCAATATATACTGTAACAGTTACGGCTTGAAAATTAATTTGAAAAAAACTAAATTTATGGTAATCACGAAATCAAAGAACATCAGAGCTAATCTTGTAATAGACAATACAACGATTGAGCGTGTGCCCTGTTATAAATATCTAGGTGCTTGGATCACAGACGATACTGATCAAACAAAAGAGATTAGATGTAGAATAGAAATCGCTAGATCAGTCTTTAATAGAATGCGCAAACTCTTTTGCAATCGTGATATCAATATAAAGTTACGAATACGAATGCTGCGGTGTTATGTCTTTTCTACCCTGTTATATGGAGTTGAGGCTTGGACACTAAAACAGTTGACCATAAAAAACATCGAAGCTTTCGAGATGTGGTGCTATAGGCGCATTCTCAGAATATCATGGATGGACCGCGTCACTAACACGCAAGTACTCCAAACTTTAGACAAAAGATGCGAAATTCTAAATGAGATAAAAACTAGAAAGATGGAATACTTGGGGCACATTGTGAGAGGTGAAAAGTACGAACTTTTAAGAAACATCATGCAGGGCAAAATTAAGGGCAAAAGAAGTGTGGGAAGAAGAAAAATATCGTGGCTTCGTAATCTACGTGAATGGTTCGGGTGTAGTTCGATTGAACTTTTTAGGCGCGCTGCTAACAAAGTCGCAGTGGCCATGATGATTTCCAATCTCCGCTAGGAGTGGCACGAGAAGAAGAAGAATCCTTAAGGACGTTGGCCATTACATTTGCCCATTTAATCTTATTTGTAGCAGCCCTGAATAGTTCTATGGAGGTCATGTTCGTCCATTGCCGTAGGTTTTTA
The DNA here is from genome assembly GCA_918026665.1 of Diabrotica balteata. NCBI lineage: Eukaryota > Metazoa > Arthropoda > Insecta > Coleoptera > Chrysomelidae > Diabrotica > Diabrotica balteata. The sequence continues at coordinate 38,017,866 of OU898284.1, forward strand.
AGCCAAGAGTTGCGTCTTCTTCCTGGTCCTCTTTTGCTATTGACTTTGCCTTCGATTATAAGTTGGAGCAGTTCATACTTTTGATTTCTTATGATGTGACCAAAATATTGTGTTTTCCGTTCTTTTATTATAAGCATAAGCTCTCTTTCCTTATTCATCCTCCGCAAGACTTCCGCATTTGTCGTATGGCTCATGTAGGATATTCTGAGCATTTTACGGTAACACCAGAGTTCGAATGCTTGGATTCTTTTTTGTGTTGCTTCTGTCATTGTCCAGGCTTCAACACCATAGAGCAAGGTGGAGAAAACATAGCACTTAAGTATTCTAGTTCTCAATGAGATGCCCAGCTGGCGGTTGCATAGAACTTTTTGCATTTTGTAAAACATTGTACGTGCCTTTTCCAGGCGTATTCTTATCTCTAGTGAGTGGTCCCAAGTTTCATCAAGATTACTTCCAAGGTACGTTGTTCTTGTTACTCTTTCCAGATCTGTTCCGTCGACATTGACCTTCACCCTTCTGTTTTGGTGCTTGCTGATGACCATCGTTTTTGTCTTCTTTGTATTCAATTTCATTCCAAATTCTCTACAGGCTGTCGTTACTCGGTCCATTAAGCGTTGCAGGGCTTCAGCATTATCTGCCAGTATGACAGTGTCATCAGCATATCGCAGGTTATTTATACATTGCCCGTTTATAATTATACCATCCGAGGTGCCTTCCAAAGCTTTCTGAAATATCTTCTCAGAGTAAACATTGAACAGCAAAGGTGATAGGACACATCCCTGTCTTACTCCCTTCTCGATATTGATTTTTCCAGATGTTTCGCTTTTTATTCTGATTTTAGCCTTTTGTTCTTGGTAGAGGTTTGAAATGATCCTTAAGTCTTTATCGTCGATATTACATGACCTTAAAATATCTATTAGTTTATCATGTTTCACCAGGTCAAACGCCTTCTGAAAGTCTATAAAACACAAGTATACATCAGAATCGACATCTCTACATCTTTCAACTAGCACACGTATTGAAAAAAGTGCTTCTCTTGTTCCGAACCCATTCTTAAAACCAAACTGAGTTTGACCAGTGTGTTCGTCTAGTTTATTGTATACTCTATTGTGTATTACTCGTAGGAAAAGCTTCAACATATGATTCATCAGGCTAATAATCCTATGGTCTTCACATTTCTTGGAGTTTCTCTTCTTTGGTAGTGGTATAAACACCGATGTCAGCCAATCATTTGGTATTATGCCTGTTTCGTATATTTTGTTAAATATATCTTCCATTACTTCGATGTGTTCGTCTAGTAATATCTTTATTATTTCAATTGGGATATTATCTTCCCCAACAGCTTTTCCGTTCTTTATCTGATTTGCCGCTTTGATAATTTCTTGCTTTGTGATATAAGGTCCAGTCGATGCCTCCTGCATGTAAATGTTCGTCCTCTCTCGGTCTTGAAACATCTCTTCCACGTATTCTCTCCATCTACCTATTTGATCTTCTATGTTTAGTAGCGGGTTCCCATGTTTATCTTCGATGAAAGACGTAGGAGTTTGTTTAAATATTCCAGCGGCTTCTTTTACTTTTTTATGTAGATTAAAAGTATCATGTCTTTGTTCCAACTCTTTAATTTCTTGGCATCTTTCACTTTGCCAGGTTTCTTTGGCTTGTTGGATCTTTATTCTGATATTCTTGTGTATTTGCTTATATATTGTTTCATTTTTGTCTCTGTGTTTTCTTCTTTCGTCCATCATGTTTAGAATTTCTTCTGTCATCCATGGTTTGTTCTTTTTTCGTGTATCTTGTTTGAGGTAGTCTTATGTTACTCTTGTAAGTGTTTTCTCAATATAGTGCCAGTCTTCATCGGAAGTTTGTGTCGATTGTATTGTTCTGTTACTCAAGTGTCTATGTATTTCTTCCCGTATTTTATTACTAGTGTATTCTTCTTTAAGCTTATCTGGGTTAATAGCTATTATTTGCTTATTTCTTTTTGTTCTTTTAAATTCTATCCTAATTGTTGCAAGAAGAAGGACTTAATCCTAATCACTGTAAAAATCTAATAACCGGTTTTTACTTTAAAAATAAAAAGCCGGTTATAACCGGGGCAAAAAAACAACAGATAAAAGCCGTTATTGTGAAGTAAAAAACCGGTTTTCAGTTAAAACTGGTAGGTTTTTCCTATTCCTAGTCTATATTAATCTTCAAGCCCAGTCGTTCTCCTTCAGTGTTTATTTTATCTATTAGTCGTTGTAGCGCTTCTTGGCTTTCAGCTATTATGATTGTATCATCAGCATGGTGAAGATTACTAATAACCTGTCCGTTGATTTTAATTCCATCTTCAGTGTAGACTCTGATACGTACTTAAAAATAAAAATATACCTCAATACTGCGAACACAAGTGTTTAATTCCTGTATCCTACCTGTACCTACATATGGAGCTTAAACCTGGACACTAGCTCCCTAGCTCTAGATTAAAAAAGAGAGCTATGAAACGACAGATGCTGGGTATATCACTCAAAGGTCATAAAACCAATGAAGACTTTCGTAATAGAACAAAAATAAAAGATGCTGTCTAACAGACAGCTAAACTGAAATGGAAATAGACTAGACATAACAAACGTCTTAAGGATGACCGATGGAATAAAGAAATTGAGAATTTGCAACCATATGAAGCCAAAACACCACGAGGAAGAGCGCAAATGCGATGGAGCGACGATATTGAAAGAACTGCAGGACCAATGTGGAAACATCTTGCAAATAACAATGAGATGAATGGCTAGAATTAAGAAAGAAATACATTCAGCAATTCCAATAGAGAGAAAGGCTTAAAAAAATATATTTTTTGTTGCTTCAAACAATATTGGTATTTGTTAAGTAGTTAAATAAATAAACTCTCTCTCACTGTTATCTTCTTTAGAGCTTTCGGGATGTCAGTCTACTGAGCCCCCAGACAATACACTGTTCCCTAATCACTGCACTTCTAATCACTACAGTACTGATAAACTACTACTAATTAGTAAGTCTACTAGGAATTACTTAATTACACTTAATAAAGTCTATTAGGGATTATGTTTTACTTGCTATTAAATATTTGGTTGGCATTTTATTGATAAATTTGCATATCGCACAATCTGACTCCCAGCAGCACCGTTAATATAAAACATACGCTGCGGAATATTAATGACTCAGCAATTTAATTCTGAAACACATATCACATCTATGTTGATACCGACAATTTATGCCGCTTCATATGCTACTTTTTATTGCGATTTTTTCCAAACCGAATTTTAGTTACACGTTTTATTTCGCTACGAATTGTTTAACGAAATCAGTTAATTTAGAATTTTATAGCCGAGGTATTTTAAAAACAACCAAAAACTCATCTGGAATCGGTACGAAAATAACACCAAAATAAATTTCGCGATGAGAATGAAAATTTGGAACACGTCAGTATTGATGGGTGTCTGAGGAAGAAGAAGTATGGCTGACAGTATCAATAGATATAGGCTCGTTTTAGGGTTGTAGTTTTACATTTTCCAGCAATTAATTTTGGTTTAATTCAAATCGAAAGTGTGTAAAATGCTGAGTCATTATTTTATATTCAACCCATTAACGCCCAAATTTTTTTTCAGATTTCAACATTTTACTTATCCAGAATTATCGTATATATCGTACTTTAACATTTATGAGAAATAAAAATCCAGAAATATCTCAAAGCCTTTCAATAAAAAACAAATTACTAGAAATAGCAAAATCACTCAAATTTTCAGCCAGCGTATGTATTTAAGAAATTGGCGGAAGAAGGAGAGCATTCAGTTGTTCGGTTGCCTCCTTATTATTGTATTTTCATATACACACATCTCCAAAAGTTTAGAATAATCATAAATAATATATGTACGCCTATGGTGGTTTTAAAACTGTTGTTGATAGTTATTCTAAAGCGTTATTGAATGAAAATAATTGAATCGTTTTGTGCGATTTGGTCACATTCGTACAAAAGGCCACAGGCCAACTGTCGTTTTAACTGACAAGTACCACGTATTAAAAATCGAGCAGGGAGACATGTAGTCCCTAAAGTAATTAAAATTTTATCCAATGTCGTCGACCTAGAGTCACAACATAATTAAAATGTAACATTTGGAATCATGTAAACCCATATATGGAGGTCTCAGCGATAACTTTATTGTTAGCTTCAATTACACAAGGCACTGAGGATGATCTGTTTAGGTCGAAAACGTTATGCTAGTACATAAATTTTGACGACACTTTTTTAAAAAGGTTTAACTATTTGTTTTTTATACCACAATACAAGTGTGAAGGGTTTAACTTCTGTGTTTTTTTAAACGATGGTATATAGCCAACTACGGGGTTTTTCCTATTAATTTTATTTACCTAATAGCCTTCAACCGAACAAGCTGAGGAAGCTTGCTTTATTTGGAATATGAAGAATTTAAAATTTGTCATTAAAAGAAGGATTAAGATCTAGAAGGTGAAATGTGCATGTAGAATCAGTTTATCTATTATTGAAAGCCATTTTATGTTCTGCTACACGTTTCTTAAAAGTTATACCAGTTTGACCGATGTAAGTTTTTAGGCAGTCGTGCTTTTTATTTTGGCTCTTATAGTTTTTAATATATTTGCTCAAGTTGTTGTTTGTACATCAGCTATTAGAACTTCCAACTATTTGTGTTATCATATTCATCATCATCATCATTACCCGGATCTATCCACTGCTGGATATAGGTCTTCCTCAGTCTTTTCCATGTATTTCTGTTTTGTGCTGTTTGCATCCAATTTTTGTCGATCCGTTTTATGTCATCAGATCATCTTGTTGGTAGACGACCTCTACTTCGATGTGCTTCTTGTCTCGGTCTCCACTGTATTATTCGCTGTGTCCATCTATTATCCGACATTCTAGCTATGTGCCCCGCCCAGTTCCACTTAAGGGTCATAATTCTTTCTATGGCATCTCTCACTCCTGTTCTCCGTCTTATTTTCTTGTTCGTGATCCGATCCCTACGAGAAATGGCTCGTTCCAAACATCGATCGTTCCATGGCTCTTTGGGTAACACAAATTTTATTTCTTATAAAAAGACAATCTCTTTGTTATTTTAAGACGTTTATTTTGGATTCGACTGATTTTTCGTTTAAAATGTATATTTTAATAGAAAAATCAATTTTGTAAAACGAAAGGAATAAGAAAACAATGGCACAGCTAATAAGTATCCATGTGCATTTTTTTATACCATCAAATATTAGTTTTTAACTTTGCTTTAGCTTTTGAATAACATTTTGACTCAACCACTTTTTTATTTTTAAGTTTTAATTAACAAGCTTACATATTTTATATTCAGGCATATAATATTATGAGGACATGCTATCAGAAGCAATTACTTTAAAATGTGTCTTTGGTCGCTTTTTTAGATTCGGTTTCGAGATCCTCGGCCGTAAAAACTTTTATCCATTTCAAAAATGAGCTTCAATAACCGAAGTTGGTGAAGAGCTAAACCAGTAGCGTAGGGTTTGTTGTGTTTTTATGATTAACATAAGTGGGTAAAGTCAAACATTCACTAGACATATCATTGAGATAAATAATATATTTGGCTAGGTGGTTCTAAAACTACTTTTTGTAGCATGTCCAAGTTAAATATCATGTTTTAGGTGGATTATTTTATTTTGGGGAGCAACGATAATACCTATTACATCTTTCTTCGATCAATAGTTTTAATATTTTTAAATCAACTGTTTTTATCTTTTATTTTATTTTATTTTTAATATCAACACAATCTGATCCAAAATAACAATCAAAATTACTGTTATTATAAATAAAAATAATAAAATAATTAATAAAAAAGCTGAGGTATTACTGTTTTTTTTTATTTTAAAAGTAGGTCGAAGCCTAAAATGAAAAATCTCACTACCAAAATTAAAACATGCATCAGACAGTTTAATTTAGAAAAATCTTACGAACAATACGAGTGGCTAACTGGTTTTGAATTTAGAAATAAACTTTTTTGATGGTGTTGTTTGCTCTTTGTGAATGAAAATGGTGTTTGAAATCATAGTGGTTTTGGCGATTTAAACAATTTTCATAAGGTAGGGAAACGATGTGTCATGTCTAAAGCTCACTTGCAGGTCGTCATCAAATAGAAGTTCTTAGAAAAAGTAGAATTGAATACTTTTGTAAGTAAAAGAAAGAAAAGTATAATGGATAATTCATTAAAAGTGGGTCATCAAAACCATAATGAATTAGTTGATAAATATAGAGATATGCTGAAAAGATTGAAGGTCGATACATGGAATATACAAGGGCTAAAAACGATCACAGGTAAGCTAGCAATTATTGAAAACGAGCTAGCAAGATACAATATAGAAATCTCTGGACTAGCTGAAACTCATTGGTTAGGAGAGGGCCATTTTAGAACAGAAAATGGCAATTATATTTACTTCTATGGCGGTGAGACCCAGAACTCTACAGGTGTTGCCATTCTGGTCTCACCAAGATTACAAAAGTCAGTTGTCGAATTTAAAGCTGTGAACGATAGGATAGTACTCATTAAACTGGATGGCAAACCGCATAAACTTAATATCATACAAGTTTACGCGCCAACCAGCACATCAGATGACATAAAGATCGAGGAGTTCTACGAAAAACTGGAGACCACAATCGCTAACATACCAAATAAAGAACTTACTATAATATGTGGCGACTTTAATGCAAAAGTTGGCAACACTACACAAAATGATGACTTAAAGAATGTACTGGGAAAGTTTGGCATAGGGCATAGAAACGAAAGAGGAGATCGTTTAATCGAATTTTCTATCACAAACAACTACTCTATTATGAATACTCGATTTAAACACCATGTACGTCGACTTTATACTTGGAAAAGTCCTGGAGATAGATTTAGAAATTAAATAGATTACGTCCTCACCAATATTCGCTGGAGATCGTCCATTCAAACAGTCAGATCATATTCAGGGGCGATATGCGGATCCGATCATACTCTCCTTGTAGCTAAAGTAATGCTTAAACTTAAAGCACCGAACAAACAAAGAGGGATAAAGAGGATTGATCTAAGAAAGAAAGAAGACCTTCTACAGGCAGTACAGAAAAGTATGTCCTCTATTCGTAATGGAACATCACAAGAAATATGGGAGACTGTTATTCATTGCGTAAAAACACCAGTGGATCGCTCAAAGAAAAATAATCCGGTGAAACGGAAACACTGGATAACAGATGAAACTCTTAAAATAATTGAGAACAGAAGAAATCTTTGGAAAAGTAGTGTATATAGTGAAAGGAAAAAAGCTAGTATAAGAAACCTCAATAAAGAAATAAAATGAAGATGTTTGGCCGACAAAAAACAGTACTATCAAAGTATATGCAAAGAAATTGAGAGACATGGTCAGAATAATCAGCCGAGAGATCTATTTAGAAAAATACGCTACCTGACAAGAGACTTCAGAGCCAGAACTTGGGCCATTGAAGATAACACTGGAACCCTAAAAACAAACAGAGAAGACATAGCAGAGACATGGATATCGTATTGCAGGGACCTATATAATGATGATCAACGCCAAGAGCTTGTTAGCCAAATCTCTGACGAGGTGGAAGAAGAACCTGATATACTCGAAAATTAAGTAAGACAGGCTATCAACAAGCTCAAATATAACAAAGCACCAGGTCCAGATATGATAACAGCAGAAATGCTTAAAGCCACATAAGAAACCGGCGTAAAGTTACTTCATCTACTCTGTAACCAAATATGGCATTCCAAACAATGGCCTGAAGACTGGACAAAATCTACAATGACGACCATACATAAAAAAGGCAGCTTCCATAAATGCGACAATTATAGAACTACCTCTCTTATATCCAGCAAGATAATGCTACACATAATCAATGAGAGAATGAAAACATTCCTTCAAAGAGAAATTCCACAAGAGCAAACTGGATTTACCAAAGGTAGAGGCAGTCGAGAATACCTGCTGAATATAAGACAGATAATCGAGAAATCTAGCGAATTCAACATCCCACTATACATCTATTTTATAGATTACCGTAAAGCGTTCGACAGGATCAAGTGGAGACACTTATGGCGAATACTAAAAGAAGTAGGCGTACCACAACATCTAATTACGCTTATAACCGAACTATATGAACACACTACTGGATCAGTTAAAGTACTTGACACACTTTCGAACGAATTTCATCCAGAACGGGGTGTAAGACAAGGATGTATACTATCTCCACAATTATTCAACATATATGGGGAGTATATTATGCAAAGAGCACTTGAAGGATGGGAAAAGGGCATCTCAATAAATGGTCATAAACTAAACAACCTACTTTTCGCAGATGACACAGCCCTTCTTGCAAATAGTTAAGCAGAGCTGATAGAACTTATACGACTGATCGAAAACGAAAGTCAAATATTTGGTCTGCAATTAAACATATCAAAGACAAAGATCATGATAGTTGATAGACTACACAACAATCATCCACACATAATCACAATTGACCGGTTCGAGGTTGTGAGCTCATACTTATATCTGGGATCATTAATCACAAACACAGGGTCATTACAAGAAGAGATTAAACGTAGATGTGATCTTGCAAAAGTTGCCACAGCAAAAATGACCAAAATATGGAAGGACTGTCAAATTTCAAGAGCGATAAAGATGAGGTTGATCAACTGCTTAATATTCCCAATACTGACCTACGGATGTGAATCTTGGACTCTCAGACAATCGGAGAGAAAAAAGATAGACGCCACTGAAATGTTCTGTTGGAGACGAATGTTACAAATCCCTTGGACCGACCGTAGAACAAATAATTCAATTTTAAGAGAGATAGCTCCTCAATCATCGTATTCAGTGAATTCCACGTGTCGGTTATTAGTACTACATCATCTGCTTATCTAAGATGGTTTAAGTATTTTCCATTAATAGGGATTCCCTTATTTTCTCACTCTATTGACTTAAAGATATCTTCTAGGCAAAAGTAAATAATTTATTGCTATGCTCTTTAATAATTGCTATGATACTAGGACAAGTTTTTAGTTCGAATTAATATTTTTTAACAATTTCGAAACTTAAAAAAAAGCATAGTTTAAAATTACTTTCTGCAAAATAAACTGAGTTATATTTAAAATTTCCCCATAGCCACTTCCTCAACTACCCTTTGATAATAACGGAAATAATCGCATAAACCCTAATTTAATCTCTGAACTCTCCTCTTGTTTTAAAATACATCAGCAAAGTTGTTCCAGAGCTTTGTTAGTAGCGCAGCGGAACACCGATATGCACTAAGTAGATATGCTGCTCGGCAAGATTCCTGCTATATTAAGTATCCTACGGATTCACGAAACTACTCTAATATAGCTCAGATCAAGAACATAAAGTTATTCAATTAATTTATTATGTGGCCCTGGAACTATTTTCCTCTGGCATTTCTACATTATATCGCGAAAATAATAAATAACTCTTCATTGATAAAAATGTCGGTGAAACTAATTACTTTTTATTTGCGAAGATTGTAATTACTTAAATTATTTACGTCAAATTAGTGACTGGGAAAAAAATTTTAATAATGTACCGGTAAAGACTATAACTTCCAAAAGTCGATTGTGTGACTATAGTCCAGGAAGTTTTCTATTTGTTCTATATTTTAATAAATAAAACGGTTACATGAGCCGAGTGTAACAAGAAATTTGACTTGATCAACTCTATCAACGTCACTGTTTATCGTCGCTAGAAAAGGAACAATAAGAGCTACTGGAAAAAAAGGTACAATTATATCATCGGCGTCGCAACTTGTGGGATCTGACGACATCATTAAGGCACAGAGACTAAGATCGATGGGACATCTAAAAAGGAGAAATACAGAAGCAGTTATTAAGAAAATTACCAAAATGAGATCAGTATCAAGCAGGCAGGCCACGAGGAAGTCCAAAGACAAGATGGGAGAACCAGATAATTGCAGACCTTAGGAAAATGGGAGTTAAAGATTGGAAAACCAGAAGCTAAAATAGGAAAGAATGGAAAAATATTATAGAAGACGATAAATTGTAACACGTTTTGACCTAGTTTTTTCTTGTGATGGATGCAGAACAGTCCTTTCTATTGAATATGTTAATCTAACAGCATCTGAAGTTAAATGCATGCAGTTGAAAACAAAACGTAAACTGAAGTTTTTCTGTGAACAGTGTAAAGTGGGATTTCAGAAGGTACCAGCTATGTTGAAAGAAGTAAGTGAGCTTAAGGAAAGTTTAAGTAAAATTATACACAAGGAAAATGTCGCATCTATTGTACCGGATATAAAGGATATATGCCGCAAGATAAGGCTTTTAATATAAAACTGGCGGTACTTTTGTTATAATATTTTGACTGATTTTAATATTAACAGGTTAAGTGCCGCCGTATTAAAAATTTTAATGTCTTCATTGGCCAATCTTTTTTTTTAATTTCCATTACTTTTAATAACTTTCAAATCAAAGTATAACAGTCTAAACGCTTAATAATATCATCAACATAGTCGGGATCCACAATACTATCGTCACTACTATAAATGCCATCGTAGATGTCAACGCTGTCTTGATTAAAGTTAGCTATTGACATACTTGGCTATGTTTATATACTTGGCTAATTCTTCAATGAGGTCTTGAACGAACTGGAATGAATCAAAATTCTTTTTAACAATAATTAAAATCTGCCATAACCCAATTATTTTTATATTTTTTTTTACCAGTGACGATGATTGTATTAACATCACGACCTTGCAAGCCATTAATCAGAACATTTAGGCATCGGAATACATTGACAAGGAAAGACTAAGAAAAAACAATTATTTTTTAATTTAAAAATAGATCTTTATATTAAGAATTATCATCTTTTAAATACTTCATAACTACAACAGTTCTGCTTTTAATTGGCAAACTCTTTTCAAGACCTTAACTCTTAAAAAACATCTTATTTCCATGTGATAAAGAAGTTGTACAAATAAAGAACTTATGTCCACACACATTTTCCTGTTTGTAACGCTGTTCCTTTGATGAGTTTACAACTTTAATGACAATTTTTATTACATTAAAAATGATATTGGAAAAGCTCACCAAGATTGATGACAAAATAACTTAAATCGATATCAGAGTTACCCGACTAGAGCATAGCGCTAAAGGAGCTATTCCGAAAATCAGAAATGGCTACTAAAGACCTCCGAATAATGGCGTGGAACGCAAATGGACTGTTACAACATCAGATCGAGTTGCAAGCAGTACTAGATATTGAGAAAATTGATCTGTGTCTCGTTTCTGAAACACACTTCACTAAACAGTCATATGTTAAATTTAGGGGGTATAGAGTATATTCTACTGTACACCCAGATAATGCAGCTAAAGAAGGAAGCGCTATTATAATTAAAGATAACATCTTGCATCATGAGGAATTAAAATATGCAACTGAGCACATACAAGCTACAACAGTCTGTGTGAAGATGAAAACACATACCTAAAATATAAGTTCAATATATTGTCCTCCTAGACACTCCATTAAAAGAGAGCAATATAAAGAGTTTATGAACATTTTAGGAAAAAGATACATCATCGGTGGCGACTTTAATCAAAAATACCCACTGGGGCTCTAGGCTAACTACAACTAAAGGAAAAGAACTATTGTCAGCTGTTAAGGAACAAAAGGGTGAAGTAATCTCTACTGGTAGACCAACATACTGTCCTACCGATAGGAACAAAATTCCAGACCTGATCATCATCATCATCATCCAGCCTATATTTATCACGTCCACTACTGGACATAGGCCTCCCTTAAACTCCTCCATTCCTCACGATTTTGTGCTCTTTGTTGCTAATTTTTAGTGATACGCCTGATGTCGTCGGCCCAACGTGTAGGTGGTCTTCCTCTACTGCGTTTGTCTGCTCTTGGCCTCCAATTTGTAATTTTGCTCGTCCATCGTGAATCGTGAATTCCAGACCTGATAGATTTCTTTATTTACAAAAATATCTCAGCTAACTATCTGGATATCAATGGCGGCTGCGACATGAACTCTGATCACTCACCGATAATTCTAACTATGAGTGATACAGTGATTAAAAAAGAGTTCAATCCAATATTGACTAATAAAAAAACTGACTGGAAGAGCTTCAAAATAAACCTTGAACACAAAATTAATCTTGCTGTGCCATTGAGAAATACGAGGCAACTTGATGACGAATTAGAAGTTTTTATAAAAAATATTCAACAGTCAGCTTAGGAAAATACTCCCACAATAACTTCTAGAACAAAAGGGAACAACTATCCAAAAGAAATCACGAGAACTCATAGTAGAAAAAAGGAAGTTAAGAAAAAAATGGCAGCAATACAGAGCTCCACGAGACAAAACTAGTCTAAATAATGCTACACAAAAACTAAAAAGGGAGATACAGAATATAAAAAATTCAACAATTAATTATTTTTTAAGTAATTTAACAGCTGACCAGAACACAGATTATTCTTTATGGAAGGCAACAAAAAGATTGAAGAGACCAATTATTCATTCCCCTCCTATCAAGTTGGAAAACGGCAACTGGGCTAGAAGTAACGAACAGAAAGCAGAACGATTTGCAGATCATTTAGAAAGCACGTTCAAACCCAACGACAATGATAGTGAAGAACTGAAAAAATGAACTGAAATGGGAAGAACCATTCCAAACTGACGAAAGAATAACATTGACATCACTTAGAGAAGTATCAACAGAGATAAAAGAGAATATAAATCCTAAGAAAGCTCCAGGATATGATCTCATAACAGGAGAATTATTAAAAAATCTACCAAGAAAAGCCATAGTTAAGCTGACACACCTAATAAATGCTGCTTTTAGATTATCATATTAAGATATGTTCCCAGACTCTGGAAAGTAGCCGAAGTCATTATGATCGCCAAACCAGGTAAATCTAATGAAGTGACATCCTATCGACCAATATCCCTCCTTCCGGTGATGTCAAAACTATTTGAAAAACTTCTATTAAAAATATTGTTCTGAAGCTATTTTCTTGTGGCATTGTAAATTATTTACTATTTATAACTGGGAATAAGCCACAATTAAAGATAAAAATACGTTTATTGACGTTTCAATTTCCAATTCGGAAATCGAGAACGATTTCCGAATTGGAAATTGAAACGTCAATAAACGTATTTTTATCATTAATTGTGGCTTATTCCCAGTTATAAATAGTAAATAATTCTATTAAAAAGATTAAAACCAATAATAGAAAGAAAAAATCTTATACCAAATCATCAATTTGGTTTCAGAAATCAACATTCCACTATAGATCAAGTTCACAGAATAACGAATATAATATAAAAAACATTAGAAGAAAATAAAGTCTGCTCTACAATCTTCTTGGATGTAGCACAGGCATTTGATAAAGTCTGGCATGACGGTTTAAACTATAAACTAAGAACGTTCATGCCTAAACAGTATTCAGAAATCTTGAAATCATACATTGCGAATAGATATTTCAGAGTAAAACAAGAAGAAGTGTACACCGACTTAAGGGAGATCAAAGCTGGCGTGCCACAAGGAAGTGTTTTAGGTCCGGTCCTGTACCTATTGTATACGTGTGACATTCCAGAGCTAGAACAAAATACTATTGCCACCTTCGCGGATGATACAGCCATACTAGCGATAGGAGACACTAGTGAAGAAGCGACTGATAAATTGCAACTATCAGTAAATAAAATACATAACTGGACCAGAAAATGGCGAATAAAATTAAATGAGACTAAATCTGCACACATTAACTTTACAAATAAAAAAATAGAAAATTTCCCAGTTAGAATAAATGATACCCGAATTCCTTATGCAACATCAGCAAAATACTTGGGCATCACCCTAGACGCGAAGCTGCGCTGGAAAGTCCATGTCAAAAAGAAAAGAGGGGAGCTTGATATTAGATATAAGAAATTGTATTGGCTGATTGGAAAAAATTCAACATTGTCAATTCATAATAAATTATCCATCTACAAGCAAGTACTGAGGCCAGTATGGGTATATGGGTGCCAACTCTGGGGCTGTACCAAAGCTAGTAATCTACTTATTATCCAGAGATTTCAAAATAAAGTACTGAGAAACATTGTTGATGCTCCTTGGTATATCCGTAACAGCAACCTCCACCAGGACCTGGGTATGGAAACTGTGATCGAAATAATCAAGAGAACAGCAGCAAGTCACGAGCAGAGGCTGCATAGTCATGTGAATGTCGAGGCAATCCAGCTTCTTGACAACACTGAACTAAAGAGAAGACTCATAAGGACAAAACCATTTGAGCTAGTGTAAATGTGTAACAGTTTAGTGTAAAAAGCAGAGTATAGTGCTGTGAAGTTATTGCATGCTAGTTGTAGTGCATTAGTTAATAGATAAAATAAGAGTAAGCCATAGGGTAAGCCCTTAGATTTAAGTATTTGCTGTTATTATGTTAGGTCAGAAAATAACTGATAATTGGTCATTTGTGACCAGATAGCAGTATACAAACACCGCGTAGGTATTAATTTAATAAAAAAAAACTTTTTAAAACACAATTCATTTCCATTTAGCATTTGGCATTACTTCTTTAACAATTTAGCAATAAGACCAGATCGATAGTCTATGGTATTTGGCTCAGCCAATATACTTTGAAGTGAAAACTTCTGTTTTAATAAGGATATATTTAATTAAAAATTAAATCAAAAATACAAATGAATTCCAATTGTTATAGTTGAAGCGAAATTTCACAAACCCATCAAACCGACCTCTATTCAGCGAATAAAATCAGCAAATACAATTAAAAATCAATTTCCCTACAAATACTATTCATTTTAATAATATTATTAAATCCAAATATGAAAATTGTAGTCTTTTATTACCAAATACTACAATAAATAATCTTGTTAGTACGTCAGTCAATATCGTCTGGCTTTTCCATATAATTTTCACACAATTAGGTATGTATCAACTTATTTTACTCGACACAATAGATATCTTCTTTCTTTTGATATATTTAGGTTGACACTGATAAATTTGGGTTCTTTATATTTACTTCAAGGATATCTGCGCTAGAGTGGTATTTATTTTTCGAGCGAAATCCAATCTTATTTAAAAGTTGTCGCGAGGTATTTTTTCTTAAAAAAAAACAAGCCTCTAGGTAGATTTAAAGGAATTAAAATTCTTAAATATAACGTAAATTTTATGAAAAAATGGCTGATATAAGAAACATGGTTAACATTTTCCATCAAAAAGTTAAATATTTACTAGACACACTACAATTTTAAAAACTATTACTAAAACTGACCGATATTATTGAATGATCACTCAATTTGAGAGTTGAATGAACAAAACAACTAACCAGATCATTATTAACAAGAACTTAATCAATTAAAGTTTTACTAATATTTGTAATTTTAGTAGATTCAGTTACTAATTGCTTAAGCCTATAACAGGCAAGACCGTCTTAAGATGGTCTTTGCATTTTAGTTTATAAAACTTATACCGAATGGTTAGTCAAGTGCTAACATCCTATAAAGTGGCAGTGAAAATTATTTCTTCATAAACATTATTTTTAAATGGTCAAAAAACACGTTTACATCAAACTGATCAACTTGATAACTTTATGGTAGGTAGAGTATATTTCCTGTTTCAGTAATATAATAAGCTTTTAGTAAAAACTATTGTGTAAATAAGCTTTATAAACAAAATACAAGACAGTTCCAGTATAAAATTTTGTTATCTTTTTGTGCGTAGGAACATGCTTATTTTCCTGTTGTTCTATTTTGCTTTTCTGTGATAAATGCATTGTTTAAATCGTAACCATAAGAACAAAATCAATTTGGAAGAATTGTCTGATGAACAATTATTCGACTTTATTGATTCCGTTGAGTGCAAGACCTATATAAAAACAAGAGTAAAATAAAGATAAACCAAGGGATAGCCAAAGGGTTTGTTTTAAACAAAGGACTCAAACAATGATGAGATCCGTGTGTCAAAAAGAGGAAAATATTGTAAATATTATAAAGGAAATGAAAAGAAAACAAAATGATGGTATTAGATTTTGATTTGATACAGAGCAGCAACAAGCCGCATATACGTATTTCGATCTCTTTAGATCTCCTCAGTACGGTATAGTTACTACTCCATATCAAACCAAAATATTTTCCCCTTCGTAGATTATAGTTATTAAAAATAACTATTTACGGACGTAACTACGCCATCTAAGAACAAAAAGAGAAATCATACGATTTCTACCTGGCGAAATCGAATTCAAATATAAGCCGCCGTGCTCCCTAAAACTTGCGAAGCAAACAGCTTGATAAATGAATCGGCAAGGGAGTCTAAAAATTGCACTCCAAATGCCGTTCATCATGGCCTATATTTGTAGTGAATTCGATTTCTGGTACTCCAAATAAAGTAAATAATTATTACTTAATCTAGTAAGTATAACCATTTTTGCTTTTTAACCCTAGTCAAAATTTTAAAAAACCACGTTTGCTTAAACTAAAATAACTTATTTTAGGGAATTTTAAGCCTGATGATGGACTGTTTAGTCCGAAAACGTTTGTTTTTTTAATGTAGCCCTTTTAAGGGTTTTTAAATAAATATACCCATTTACTCTTTTTTGTGATACGTGGTATACAGCCAGCTACAGAAATTGTTTTCCTTGTGGATTTTATAAGAAAGTAATCTCATGTTTTGTTTAAAAGATGCATAGAAACTACATTAGAAGGCCTAGATCAAGAAGATATGCAAACCGACTACACTGTAGAGACATTGCAGGAGTATTTAAATGTAATAAAAGCAGGAGAAATTTCACACCGAGAAGCAGGGAAAAAACACAACATATCAAGAAGAACAATTTTAAATAAACTTAAACGAAGATACCTAAGGAAACCTGGAAAACAGCCCATATTTTCTTTACAAGAAGAAGAAGATTTTGTTCAGTGTGTTCTTGCATTTGGACAGTCTGGCTTTCCTGTAGATATAACAGAATTGCATCACATTATTAAAGATATTTGAACAAATGTGGTAGGGAAATGAGATAATGATAAGGAGCTACTGTGAAAATTTAACTACCGAAATATTAGAGGTGTCTTTAAGGAATATATGGAATTTTGACGAAACAAACCTTACGGATGATCCAGGAAAAAAGAGGGTACTCGTGAAGAAAGGTTGCAAGTATCCTGAATTAATTCGAAATGCATCGAAGACATCAATTTCCGTCATGTTTGCAGGAAATGCGGCTGGAGAACTGTTGCCTTCATATATTGTTTATCGAGCCAGCAACATGTGGACCACGTGGACAGAAAATGGGCCAAAAGGATGTCGATATAACGCTAGTTCGTCTGGGTGGTTTAATAGCAATATTTACTGATTGGCTGGAGCTTCAAATGATATCTAGGCTAAGAAAATTAGAAGGAAAGAAAATTCTAATATGCGACAACCTTTCTTCTCATTTGACAGTTCATTCGCTCAAATTATGTCGAGAAAACCAAGTAAGCCTAATTTGTTTACCCCTCAATACACTTAACTTAGCCTCTGGACGTGGCATTTTTTCGCCCAGTTAAAATAGCCTGGAAAAAGTGCTATCGGACTGGAAAAATACCAAGAAGGCATTAAAAATACAAATATTCAGAAACAGAACTTCCCACCACTGTTAGTAAAATTGATGGAAATTATTGCACCAACCATCAAAGATAATTTGATATTCAATTTTTGCAAATGTGGGATATTTTCTTTGAATGTTGAGGAAGTTTTAACCTGTATTCTTCGAAGTTCAAACAACACAGATACTGTAGAATCCGCATTTCTTCAAATACTTGAAATACAAAAATCTTTGTCAACTAACACTACAAAGAATTGCAGAAAGAAAATCAACATATATATATATATATATATATATATATATATATATATATATATATATATATATATATATTTATATATATATATCTATATATATATATATATATATATATATATATCTATATATATATATATATATATATATATATATATATATATATATATATATATATATATATATATATATATAATGAACCAGAAGTATTTGCTGACCACGTAAGGAAGTAAACTTTAAATATTGGGTATGCAGCAATAAAAATGAAAGGTGTACTCTTTTAAATTTTTATTCCAAGCTTTCGGACATTGGTTATGTCCTTCATCAGGGAGCTACAAATGTGATGAATAATTTTTACAAATTTGTATAATTAATTAAAAATTCGATACTTACAAACTTAATGAGGTTGTCTCATAAATGATTTTATAAAAATTGTTGATAAAATTTATCACAGTCTGTTGAGCTAAAACCTATTCCTATATTTAAAATTTTAAAAAATTACTTAACATTCACACAAACTTAATTATTTATACACAAATCTATGACATTGATATTGACATTGGCAAGTGAAAATCTCACATCCCTAATATCAAGCAACTGCTAGTACAACAAATTATAGGCTTATTATTAGGTATATCGTGGAAATATAAATTATTTTATATTTGTTAATATCATTAGGAAGTGAAACTTCAACCTGTCAATGTTTTAAAACAAAGCCTATTAAATTAACATAAATAAATAAGGTCGTAATTCTAAAAACGTTACAATTTATTGTGATTTTGTTTTGTATGACCCCAGTATCTGTGTGTAAACAAAAATTATTAAATTTAAACAAACTAACTTTGTAAAAAAATAAATTCCTCAAAAATGAACTTTTTAATTACTTAAATGTCAATTGATAAATTATTGTTTGTCTTATTGTTGCATTTATCTAGTAGTAACAAATAGGAGAACATTTCATTTAGATGGCCAATATCTGTTCTATGATTCATTGCATTATTATTTTGGCAAATGTAGGCCATTTCCAGAAAAAGTCTTTTGGTGATGTTACTTTCCTGTTCTACTACTTTGATGTTATTGTAGTTTATCCGATGCCCATTTTTAAATGCATGTTCACCCAATGCACTTCTTTCAGGATGTAGTCTATTATCAGACTTGTGGGATGTAATGCGGTCTTTAAGGCATCTTGATGTTTGACCATAGTATACTTGTTCACATGAGCCGCACGGTATACAATAAACAACATCCGTTAAGGATAAGAGTGCGGATTGGTCTTTAAGTTTAGAAAAAACTTTGTTAACTGTTAGTACCGTTTTATATGCAATTTTGATATTATTAATTGATGAAAAAATTCTACTTAGTTTATGCCCAATGTCCTTAATGTATGGAAGAGATACATATCTAATTGTGGTTTGGTTTTGTAAAGGATCTACAGATCCAATCCTATCTTGTGATAAAGACATATTTTCTTCGTTTCTTAAATGACTATTTAAATTTTGTGGAGTGTTAAACAAAATTTTCTTTAGTAGTATACTTGGGTATGAGTTTTCAATGAACAGGTTATAAAGGATTTTTAGATTTTTTGTATGGAAAGAGGTATCACTGATTTTAAGGACACGATTTTTCATTTCTTTAACTAAATTAAGTTTCATTGAATATTTATGGTATGACCAATAATTGAGATATCGACCTGAACTGAGAGGTTTTCTGTACCAATCAACCAGCAAATGGGTACCTTTTCGTATTAACTTCGTATCTAAAAAAGGTACTGAACCTGTAGCATCTTCACATTCTAATGTAAATTGAATGTAGGGGTTGTAACTATTGAAATACCAAAGTATATCATTTATTCCTGTGCTTGGTAATGCTAATATTATGTCATCAACATATTTTTTTATAAAACGAAATTTATAAGGTAGGACAAGGAGGATGGTGTCTAGTATGGGGTCCATTACATAACAGGAAATTATTGGTGATATAGGGTTCCCCATAGGTGTACCAAAAGTTTGTTTGTAAAATTTTTGGTTAAATGAAAAATAATTATTTTCGAACAGAAAAGTTAACAGTTTGAAAAAAGTTTCTTTATCTATGTTACAATGTTGAGCAATATTCTCCCATTTATCACTAATGGCAAGTATACATATATCAAGATAAACATTGCTAAATAAGGATACTACATCTAGGCTCGCAATAACGTAGCCTTCTGGTAATTGTATGTTATTAAATAATTTATTAACTTGAAATGAGTCTTTAATATAGTATTCATTCTCACAATTATATGCATTCGTTAAAATATCTGTTAAGTAGTTAGCAATGTTTTCTGTAGGTGTACAAATGGAGGCTAAAATGGGTCTAACAGATAATGGGGTTTTGTGTACCTTTGGTAGACAATAAAACTTTCCAGATATACCTTTGTAGTTAGATAATCTCTTTTTTGTTGCTTCATCTATTTTTTGATTGTCAAACAACGATTTTACTACTTTATTACATTTTTGTTTAATAGATGAGGTTGGATCATTATTTAATGCGCTATATGATGTATCATTTTCTATTATGGCAACAGAAAGATCTAAATACTTTTGTTTTTCCAAAATAACAGTGATGTTTCCTTTATCTGATCTTGTGACTATCAAATTGGGATTTTCTTTTAAGATTTTTTTAGTTTTTATTAACAAAAGTTATATATATATATATATATATATATATATATATATATATATATATATATATATATATATATATATATCTCCTTGCTTCACAAGATGCCATTCAGACATCCTATTATCTTTTTAACTGTAACTATTCGTTTTTCTATCTCTTTCACATCTGTTTCGGTATTGTCGAATGTGATACCTAAATATTCATATTCTTGACATTGCAGAATTTCTTGACCGTTGTCCAACTCCAAATTTTCGCTCTGAGAGCCTACACATAGATATTTCGTTTTATTTACGTTAACTGTCAAGCCCCATTCCTCATACTCTTCTATCAGCTTTCTAATCATATATTGCATGTCGTCTTTGTCATTGGCCACTATGACCTGATCATCTGCAAACTGAAGAGTAAACAGGTATCTGTCATCTATCTCTATACCCATTCCGTGTATTTTCCTTTTCCAGTTCTTAAGTGCCGCTGCTACATATATTTTGAATAGTGTAGGAGAGATAGGACATCCCTGACGTAGTCCCTTATTCACTATGAAGGCATCGGTGAGTTTTTTACCTATCTTAATTCTTGATTGTGAATTTTCATACAGTTCTTTAAGTGCAGCTATATAGTTGTGATTGATGTTCGTTTGTTCTAATACCTTCCACAGTCTCGATACTGGGACTGTATCATATGCTTTTTGTAGGTCCACAAATGTAAGATGGGTTTCCAGATGTCTAGCAGATCTCTTCTCTATGACTTGTTTTAGACAAAATACGTTGTCGGTACACGATCTACCTGCTCTAAAGCCGCTTTGATCTTCTTCTTCTTTCTCTTTATAGTCTTCTTCAATTAGATCTCGCAGTATTCTACTGTATAGTCTGCTCAGTGTACTCGTGATTGATATGCCTCGATAGTTGTTACAGTCCAGTTTATTTCCTTTTTTATGGATGGATGATATATAAGCTGTTTTCCAGTCTTCTGGAACAGGATGTCCATTTAGGCATTTATTGATAATTATTGTTAGATTTCTAAAGAGTTTTTCCGTTCCCCATCTTAACATTTCGGAGAAAATCCCTTCTGGTCCGCTAGCTTTCCCTAACTTAAGGTTCAAAACTGTCTTTTTTACTGTTTCTTCGGATACCTCTACTTCTTCTCCATTTACTACAAAATGTTTTGGAGATTCTATCATGTATTTCTGTCTAGTTTCTTGTAGTAGACCTTTGTAGTGTTGTATCCACTGCTCCGGTTTGATTATCTGGATATTTGCTCTGTCCTTTGCTGGGTTTTTGACATTTGATATAAATTTCCATACCTCCGAGCATTTCCTTCCTCCGATATAATTGTTAACTTCTTCACATTTCTTATCCCACGTCTCGTTCTTAGCTAAATTAATGCCCGCTCTTAATTGTCTTTTTGTTTGTTTATAATCTTCCAGATCTTGTTCATTTTTTGTTGCCAACCATTTTAAATATTTTTGTTTCTTTTCCTGAACTAGTAACTCTATCTCCTCGTTCCACCAGTATTTTTTGTTGATCTCCTTTGCCTTTATTCCTACTGCTTCTCTGGTGGCATTTCTTAGACTTTCGATAACGTTCTCATAGATTTCATAAAAGGTGCATTCTTCCGCATTTGATAGTTTGCTGTCAAGGCGCCTCTGATAAAGAAATACCGTGCTTTCATCGTTAAAACTTTGAAAATTATACTTTGTTGTACACATTTCGTCGGTGAGTACGGAATCGTTGTTATGTTCATCTTTGGCCTGATTTGTTCTTCTAAATTTTATTCTTACTTTGGCTCTTACTAAAAAATGATCTGATCCGCAAGTGAGTCCTCTCAACACTCTTACGTCGTTCACCTCTATATTTGTTTCTTGTTTACTTATCACATAATCAATGATGGATTTTAGGTTGCGGGTATTTTGTGTCCATGTGTAGCGGTGAATATCTTTGTGTTTAAAGAATCCATTGTTTATTCTCAGATTGTGGGTTGCGCACATATGTATCAGCCTTTGGCCATTATCGTTGGTTACTTCTTCCCCAAATGGGCCTACAACTGGGCTATTGTTCAACTTTCCCGTTTTTCCATTGATGTCCCCCATCATTATAATCTCTCTATTTTTTCCAATATTTCCTAGGATTTCGTCAAGTTTGTCAAAGAACTCCTGTTTAATGTCTATTCTTTCATCATCAGATAGAGCATATGCCGTGATAATGGCGATATTATGGCCATGTAGTTTTAAGTTTCTTCTCCTCCTGGAAAAAGTGTGTGCGTTGATGAATGAATTGAGGAACCTACGACCTCCACTACAGCAAATTACGAGCAGCTGCCAGAATCTTCTACTTTTAGGGGAGAGGACACACTTAGTTTAAATGATGATTCATCGGACGATCTTAACTTCAATGAAATTAAAAAAGAGCAAGAGAAAGAAAGAAAATTCATAGTCCGATGTTCTTGGATCTATTAAACCTCCCAAACAAGTAACAAAAAGGAGTATCTTTTCTGTGCCTGAGCTGGCTTGTTCGTACAGTGACTACATATGCAGTGACTAAATATGCAGTTGCACATTTTGATACAACGCTATATTCAATACACATATTAGGTATTTGTTTCTAAAACCTTATTAAGTTTTAAAAAACTGTTTTTCGTTGAATATTTGCATTCCTAGTTCTTAAGTTTTTGAAAGGTACATCTAGTTACATTTTATGAGGTACCTTATCATATATTTTTTGTAATTTATTAATTTAATCCAAAACATATTTTAGTTTTCTGCAATAAATTCTAAAAAAATATTTTTTTCTCCAAGCGTCAAATAATGATGACATTATTTATCTAACTTGATCCTGTCAAAGATTATTATTATTCTGTCAAAGTTTGATGTCTCCGCCGGCAGCAGTTTTTAGCAATATTAAAAGTACAATTAGTTAGTTAATGAGGCATTTTCAAAATTGAAACCGTGCAAAATTGTTCCCGACTCTTGATACGCATTGGTAATTGTTGATGATACTGATGCTCGAGAACAACTTTCAGCAATCATTACCGATGTTGGCGAATCATGAGGGTTTAAAATTTTTTGAGCATTATCGTTCTTATTTCTTATTGAATCCTCTATATATCCTTCGGCAACCGTGCTTGATTTCCAGCCCCCATGTCGTTTGAGGCATTCTAGATTTCCGCCTCCATCAATTAAAAGTGTTGCTGAAGTTCGTCGTAAAGAGTGACCCGTGTATGCGCTTGCATCGTTTAAATTTAAATAACTAGCTACTTTTTGGGCTACTGCGCTGATCGAATGTATTCCCATGACGCTTCGGTAACACTTTCCATTTTGGTACTTGATAAAAAATCGGTTTTCTGTGAAATTTTCAGGCCGCAGTGATGCATACTTTTTATACAGTTTAATGTAGTTTTGAACCAATTATCGTAAAAGATCTAATTTGTCGTGTTTTACTGTCTGGGATTTTGATAATTATTACATTTTCTTTATCCTCAATGTCCACAGTCTTCATTTTTACCATTTCGTCGCATCGACAGGCGCCGGTAACCCCAATTAACAAAACAATCTGAAATATTTTTATAATTTAGTAGAGTATACTACATGCTTTGCAATATAATTTTTTTTACCTTTAATCCTAAATACAACTTATCTGGCGCTTCAAACAAAAATTTATCAAACTCGTCTTTAGTGAAAACTTTAGACTTCTTTGCAGTATATCCTTCGCTTGTTTTTTTTTCAGAAAGGCACGTAACTTTAAAAATTTGCTTATATCCACATTTTTTCTAATAACTAACTCGGATTTTATCATAGAGTATCGTGACCACATTGTAGAAGATTTCCATTTATTTTCATTTTCCATTATATTAAAATATGCCAGTAAAACGTCTTCGGTAACTTGCCGTACTCCTCTTGTATCGCACCACTCTTGGAAGTGCTTGTACGCTAACCGATACTTTATTCCGGACTTGGAGGGCCCCAAACGTGCTACTGCATCATTAGCCGCGGACTCAATTTCGTTTAGGTTTTCCATTTTCGCACTAAATTTGCGCTTGCGGTTGCAACAACAATAAGCTGTCTTTAATAATTGCAAACAACTGTCAAACAACTGTAACCAGGGAGACGCAAATCCCACCGACGACTTAATTATTTTAATTTCTAACATCTAGACGACTTTGATAGTTGTCACAGTTAATTTCGAGTAAAAATAGCGTATGAATTGTACTATTTATGGTTGAAAATTTTATTGCTACGTTTGAAGAAAAAATAGTATACTTTATTCGGCAAAGAAGCGACTTTTCTTGATTTGCCCTCAATATCGGGCGCGTCAAGAAAAGTCATGCTTCTCCGCCTCATAAAGTAATATACTATTTTTCGGGTTTCTTTAATTTATTTTGTGAGATAGGGAACATTAAACAAAATGTGTGCTTAACATTGCACCAGTGATGTAAAAACTAGCGATCAGACGTTATTTTATGATGTAGAACAAAGTAACCTTTGGCTATGGGAAACTTTGCTCCACATTTCAAATAAAAAATAGTAATAATTCATTATTTTTGAGCTTAAGGTATTTAAACTATAATTGTTTATAGTAATCTTTACAAGTAGGATTTAAGTAAATAAAGATATCTCTCAATTTTATAAACATTTTGTTGAAAATTCTTCAGACACCTTTAAAAACGAAGCAAAGTAACCCAGGTTTACGGAATACAAAAAAATTTGAATGCATTTCCTTTATTTTGTTTTTCTATCTATATGGAACATAAAATAATTCAATAATTATTTTATTAATCCAATAAATAAGTTGGACAACAGCTACAGTAACTGTCAATAAAACACTGTATTTTTCTCATTTCCCTAAGCTAATTGTTTTCTTTAAGACTCTCTGTATGTACGGTATTTAATTGCTGATATATTATACCATGTGGTTCATATGTATGGAATAAATTAATTTTTAGCGTTATTATGTACTATGTGAAAAAAATCTGAAACAAGTCGATTTTTATTCTTAAATTGAAACTTTACAGTATGAAAATAATAAGTCGTGTGACACCTTGTTAGAAAGAGATTTTATTCCTCTGTTCAGCAATATCAAGATTTTTGAGTTTGTGCAATCATAACTGAGAAAATTGATTTTTACAATTAAATTAAATATTTACCTTGACTACCATTATTCACTTTTTGACAATAATCGAGGCAATTTTTCAATTCTCATACAAAATTGTGTATGACCTCAGAGGTTATTTTGTTAATTACTTCCGTTATCCCAACTTTCACATCAGCAATATTGTCTGGTCCATTAAAATATACTTCAGGTATTAAAATAATAAGGTATTTTCGTATTTGTTCTGCTAAACATTAGGGAAAAAACTTTGAAGATAATAAAATATTAGTCAAAAGGCCAAATAAACAATTGATATAAATCTAGTAGGCTGCTGTCATTTATGTATTTAAAGTTGCTAGAAGACGTGAGAATAATATTTGTGCACGTATTAAATTTAATTATGGCTCATTTGTCCGAGACTTAAAGAATAGGCATTTTAATTATGATTGATTGTGATAATAAAACAAGAGCTCAAAAGGAGGTTTGTGAAATGTTAATAATGAATACCCTAGTCAACAACAAAATTGCATTTCGTTATACTGGACATGTAAAAAATATTGAAAAACAAGGTACAAATATTAAATTTATTGATAAAAAAACGTTAGATGTACTTCTAGAGATTGAGGAAAATTCGCATAAGACAACTCGAGAAATTGACGCCGTCAATGATGTAAGTAAATCTTCTATTTTGAGAGTTTTACATAAAGAAAAATACCACCCTTACAAAGTTCAGTTGGTTAAGAAGTTAAATGAAGATAATCTTGATAGAAGGCAAGAATTCTAGAAATGATAATGGACAGAATGAACGCAGATTTGCAGTTCATAAACAAAATAGTTTTTTCTGATGAAGCGACGTTTCGGTTAACAACGACGGAACGGTTAACAAACAGAACTGTAGATATTGGAGCAGAGAACATTCTCACTGGATGTGTGAGACTGACACGCAATATCCTAAAAAAATTAACCATTGGGCTGGTATCATTAACAACAAAATTATTGGTCCTTATTTTTTTGAGGGCACAGTTCATGGTGAGGTTTATCTAGATTTTTTGATTAACTTTTTGGTGCCTACATTACGAAGATTTTTTCCAAATGTTAGTCATCCAAATGAGATAGATCGACCTAGTCACTGCCAACAAGATAGAGCTCCACCGCATTTTGCACTTATACGATGTTTGTTTGTAACTATTTAAAGTTTGTCATATACCTATATTACTAGTGTTTGTAATTTTGTTCTAAATGTGTTGTAATTGCCATACGATAAATAAATAAATAAATTTGCACTTATAATTAGAAATTATTTAAACGAGGTTTTCCCCAATAGGTGGATTGGAAGACGTGGGACGATCGAATGGCCGGCTAGATCCCCCGATTTGATTCCTCTCGATTACTTCTTATGGGGATATTTAAAACCTAAAGTATGTTTTAATAGATCAACAGTATTGCTGATTGAAAAGTTAGAATAACGAAAGAAATTAACAAAATAACTCTCGGAGTCGTACAAAATGTTGAACGAAAATTCCAAAATCGCCTCGGGTATTGTTAAGAAGTGAATAGTGGTCATTTTGAACATTTCATTTAATTGTAAAGTACATTGAAAAATACATTTTAAATATTATGTGACATTATTATCATTCATTCAACCTAAAGTTTTGTGGTAAAGACATTATAGTACTTAATAACGCTAAAAATGAATTTATTCTATACATATGGACCGCATGGTAGATAATAATAATTATTATACCTGAATAAACGTTAAAACACTGACGATAATATAACAGACAGCTGTATCCCACAACTATCATTTAATTCCGCAAATTCTATTATAAGGTGTTTGTTTACCTATAGTTGTTTGACGAAAGATTGATCGATTGTTTTAAATATAGAAGTCGACAAGTTTTTTTGACTAAAATATGCGAATCTTAACCTAAAAATAATTTTCAGAACACAAAAGTCGACGGTGGTGTATCTCTATGAAACAACTGCAAGGAGTATTTTATTTTTAGGCAGATAAATATAACAAATCAAACTGTTTTCAAATTCTTCGATGTTTCGAAAATAAACAGTTCGACAACTGATATAAATCGGCTTGTAATTTATTTTTAAAAATTGTTCTTGGAGCTCCTCAATGTTAGCCATAAATCTTCTTTGGCAATTTTAAATAAACTGGATTTCCTTGTTTTCAATTCTCAACAATGTTATACTACAATCTTATACTTAACACATCTTTATATTAAAAATTGAGTTAAAACATTGTATTATTTTACTTTTTTATTATATTTTACCCCCAATCACGTCATTATCTACGTCAAAGATCTAAGTTGACATTGTTGCCACATTACAAAAAATTCTTAAATTTATTATAAATCAAATATATCACATAATTATTGGAGAAGTGGATTATACAACACAACTCAATATTAAATCTAAATAAATAAAAAAAAGAAATAGAAAACAAGAAATAAGCTATAATTTTACGTTAATAACAATTTAAGCCACTTATGTAGCAGGGGACAAACAGTAAACCAAATAGATCATTTACTAATAGGAGCCAAACATATGAGAGCCATAAAAGAGCCGAAGTTACGGAGGTGCTGATTCAAATTCGGACCACTTTTTGGTCAAAGTTAAAATGGAGCAAATAATACCCACAATTAATAACACTAGTTGTAAAAAAATAAAAAGATATAACGGTGCACTACTTCAGGAGGGAGAAGTAAAGAAAAAATTCAGGCAGCAAATTGAAGAGAAACTGAAAAGCCAGACAACAGTAAATGACATAGAAACAAGATGGGTACAACTAGAAGAAAAAATTCAAAAAGCAGCCGACTCAGTATTATCAGGAAACAGACAATGTAAACAAACGGATTGGTATGATGAGGATTGTAAGAAAGCCATTAGTGAGCGAAATAAAGCTAGAATAAATAGGGAAGCAAAGAAGATCTGTAGAAGGAAGAAGCGGTCAAGTTTAAAGCAGAAACTAGTTCGTATTGAAGAAGATTTTTTACATAAACAAGTCAGGAATTTCTACCAAAAAATAAAACGAGACCGAACCCAGTACAAAACCACATCAAGATATTATAAAGATAAAGAGGGGAATTTGTTAGGTGGAACAGATGAAAAATTAAGAAGGTGGGCCAATGATTTCGAGAACATATTATGTACGGACGACCAAGATGAAAGAGAACAAACGCAACTACAACATGAAGAAGTAAGGGGCCCAGATGTAAATGAAGAAGTACCTACCAAGGAAGAAATTATAGAGATTGGAGCAACGTAATGTCCTCAGATGAGTCCAGATTTTGTCTAAGGTCACCAGACGGCCGAGAAAGGGTTTGGAGAAGACACGGAGAGCGATATTTTCAATGTAATATTGCGGAAAGAATAAGTTATCGGGGGACTCCGTTATGGTTTGGGCTGGTATCAGTTCAGAAGCCCATACTGATTTAGTTATTGTAGATAGAGGTTCTATGACTGCTGCAAGATACATAACAAGTATTTTAGATCAGCATGTGGTACCTTTTGCTCCTTTCATTGGACCTAATTTTATTTTTATGGACGACAACGTGCGTCCTCACCGTGCTAGAATCGTCAACCAATATATAGAGGAGGTGGGAATTGTCCGTATGAACTGGCAAGCTTGCTGTCCCGATCTCAATCCCATAGAACATCTATGGGATATGATGGGAAGACGTCTTCGAGCACGAGTACCCCGTCCAAACAACTTGGCTGAACTTACAGCGGCTCTTCAAGAAATATGGGACCAATTGGATCAATTTGATATCCAGAGGTTAATTACCTCAATGCCTAGACGTGTACAGGCTGTTATAAGGACCCAAGGGGGAAACACTAGATATTGATTTATTATCAATGTTTTTCTTAATTTCAGAAAGTTTTGAATATTCTTGTATTTTTGAGTTTTGGCGTATGTCTCTATAAATAAATGATTTTTTTTGGATAATCTGTAAAAATTATTTTAATCTAACATATACTTTTACATATATACCTGATTTAAAACTAATATCTTCAAACGTTTTCTTTTTTCAGCAAATAATACTCATGGATCAGCATTTTTTGCACCTGAAGTATAACTTATACAAATTAAATAAAACAAGTTATAATGTAATTTCAGCGTACTTGGCTAAAATATTCTAAAAAGGAACAGACCTACGACTTTTAAATATTTTGTGATTGTATCATGTGATGTCACTTACTATGATATATTTTACACACAGAATTATGATATTTGGTATACTTTGTTAATATTATAATTGTATCATAACGTTACTCTGAACAATCTCTGAAAAGTACTCTGAAATGGACTATACGCTTATAAAACACATTAATTCTTCCCCACGGGTTAAAACAGCAGAACACATTCCGTCGTGAGTAAACAATGGACCAAGTAATTTAAAGACGATCAGTTCCCGCAATTTTCCATCCCCATACTTCGTTTTAACAAGTTTCCGTTAAAAGAATATGTGTTTAAAAAGTCCATAAGGTTGATTAACTTTTTAACAGAGTTTGTGATTTGCTGCCCAGATTTCGCGACGCAGGAATTTCTCTAGAGGAAGTACATTATTTGTAATTGAATCGGTGCAAGCAATTTTCCCAAATTGTTATTATCTTTCTAACGGTTCTAGTTTTAGAAAATACTGCAAACAGTTACCATATATCTTTTATCAAAAGAATAACGAAGAAATGGGATTCACACAGAAATACAAACAAGCATATAGATAGAAATACAAGTTTATTTTTCGATATTAAAATCAAGCCTTATAGTCAAACAGACATGGAATATACATATAACAGGGTGAGCTTTTAGTGCGATATCAGTCCATAATTCCATTGTGGTACAAGATATCGAAAAAACTTATCTTAAAAACATAAAATTGTACAAAACAAAAACACTAAAACAAGGACAAACAGTTTAAAATTACTTAAAAAGATTCTACGCACTACATTCTTTGTCAGTATCAGGAGAGAGATACTCATACTCTCTCCTGATACTGACAAAGAATGTAGTGCGTAGAATCTTTTTAAGTAATTTTAAACTGTTTGTCCTTGTTTTAGTGTATTGTTTTGTACAATTTTATGTTTTCATACATGTTTATCACATTCTACGCTTGCTGGATAGCTCATATTTGACGAAATGCCCCTGAAGATGCTATTTTAAGCGAAAGTACTTGGGCAAGATTTAATTAAACTTGTGCTCGATAATAGCCTTATTTTTCAAAGTTAAAAAATTTTTCTTTTGTATATATATATTTAATATTATACTATATTATATATATATATATATATATATATATATATATATATATATATATATATATATTATATATACATATATATATATATAAATATATATATATATATATATATTTATTTATATATATATATATATATATATATATATATATATATATATATATATATATATATAATATTAGGTATATATTTAATATAATACGTATTAATATTATTATTTATGTGATATGTTTTGTATTATTTATTAAACGTTTATAATTATTTTAGGCTTTTGTATTTCAAAATATTCACTGTTTGACCGAGAACTGTCAATTTTGAAATGCGTTAGTGTAATGTCTAATTGGCTAATCTTTTACGTGTTTGGTTCATACGCTGGTGGTTGTGAGTTCGAATCCCAATATGAATTTTTCTTTTTTGTTTTTGAAATATTTAAAAACCCCACGTTAATCTTATTAAATATATGTAATATATGCAAAAATGCTAAATTTTAAAATAAAATGAAAATTTACAACATAATCCGAGTTGTTGGTTTTTTATTTTTATCTTCGTAAAGTAAGTTATGTATATTGGCAGTTTTAAATACTTATGAATATTGCATTTTAATTTATATTGTATTATTATATTGAATTATGTTGCATTGTATTTATTGTATTGTAATTTTTATATTAATAACAAAATAAACAATGAATTTTACTGTAGAGTATGTGTAAAAAAATGTTTTTGCAACTCCTTTTATACATATATGAAAATACAAATATATATTTTCATTAAAATATTGATACAATCATACTTTACTATACTCCTATTACAAGTCAAATGTTTATATACAGCAAACGATACACCATATACCTATATAACTAATTATTTTTCTCTTTCTGCTCTCTCTTACCCATAGCTTTACATATGTAATGATTGTGCAGATTGACTCCTATATAAATTTATAACGGCGAACGCGTGTATAGAAGTATAACTTCTACCGGCAGTCCCACTGGACTGCCACACCCGTTTTTATTATTGTGATTATTATTTCGCATTCTTTGTTCATTTCTCGCAATACTTCCGTGTTAGTTTTTTTCTGTGTCCATGCTATTCTAAGCATTCTCCAGTACCACCACATTTCAAAGGACTGTAACTTATTTATGTGTTCTTGATTCAATGTTCAGCTTTTAAGCCTACATTCTTCTTCTTCTTCAAGTGCCGTCTTCGTTCCGAAGTTTGGCTATCATCAAAGCTATGCGTATTTTTGATGCTGCAGATCTAAACAGTTGGTAATTGGTGCAATTGTACCATTCTCTCAAGTTTTTCAACCATGAATGCCTTCTTCTTCCTATAGATCTCTTTCCCATTATCTTTCCCTGTATAATCAATTGCAGCAACTGGTATTTATCTCCCCTCATAACATTTCCCAAATATTGTAGTTTGCGCTTTTTAACAGTAAGTATCAGCTCTTTCTCTTTCCGCACTCTCCGCAAAACCTCCACATTTGTTACTTTCTCTGTCCAGGGTATTTTTAATATTCTACGATACATCCACAACTCAAATGCTTCTATCTTTTTGGTATCGATCTTTTTCAATGTCCATGTTTCCATCCCGTAGAGGAGAACTGACATAACGTAACATCTCAAAAGGCGAATTTTAAGTTTTAGACTTAGATCTCTTCCGCAGAACACCTTTTTCAATTTAGTAAATGTGGCTCTAGCTTTCTCTATTCTGGTTCTGATTTCTTCAGAGCAGTCATTATTTTCGTTGATAACAGTTCCCAGGTAATTATATCTTCTTACACTCTCGATTCTTTGATCATGCACGGTTATGTCAGGGAAGTTTTGTGGTGATTTAGATATTAGCATTATTTTTGTTTTGCTTATGTTAAGTGATAATCCGTGTTCTTCACTGCATTCTACTATTTTGTTAATTAGTATTTGAAGATCGATTGATGAAGCCTATATTGCAGTATCGAAAACACGTAGCATCTCAGTGCTCTTACTCTCAGTTCTAATCTTAAGTCTTTGTTGCAGAGAATTGTTTTCATTTTATAAAACGCACTTCTTGCTATTTCAACCTGTCTCAGATTCCTAGGTATTTGTATTTATCAACTCTTTCTATCGGCACATTTCCCAAATATATGTTTGTTGGTATATTTGTTTTCTTTTTTATTATCATGTATTTGGTCTTTTTTATATTCGTCTTTAGTCCATATTTTTTCAGAAACTGTTTGTTTTGTTTAGCAGTAATTGCAGTTGTTCAGCAGAGCTTGCCATAATCACCGTGTCATCTGCATATCTTATGTTGTTAATAGATCTTCCGTTAATTATTATTTCTTCACTTTGAGATAGTAATGCTTCTTTAAAAATGGCTTCACTATATACATTAAATAGTAATGGGAACATAATACATTCCTGCCTAACTCCTCTCCTGATTTTAATTTCTGGACTGGGTTCGTTATCTATTACGATTTGTGCTCTTTGATTTCAGTAGAGGTTTGTTATTTTCGTAAGTCCCTATGGTCTATGTTTTTTGTCTTTAGAATTTGGACTAATTTTTCATGTCTTACTTTGTCAAATGCTTTTTAAAATCAACGTAACAAACATGCACATCAACATTCATAGCTATGCAACTTTGAGATAACACAATAACAGCAATTAACGCTTCTTTGGTTCCTAGTCCGTTTCTGAACCCAAACTGACTATCATTTATTCTTTCTTCCAGTTTTTTATTTATGCGACCATGTATTATTTTCACGAATAATTTAAGAATGTGACTTATTAGTGACATTGTTCTGTATTCACTGTAATATTTGGCGTTTGTATTTTTAGGGATAGCATAAAAGGTGGAGATTAACCATTGTTTCGGCATGTGTCCTGTTTTGTATACCTCCTCACATCAATCAATGGTCGGGTTTTTACACCCGTACCATGACAACAATTTTTTTCAATTTTTTAACGTGTTTGTGAAGTCCAGTGTCGGTTTTTTATATGTTTTTTATATGTTTTAAAAATGCCAACAACTAAAAAATCATAATTTTGAAATTCAAGGAAATGAGATCTCTCCTTTGTAGTGGTATTTAAAAAATTGACGTAAGTTAAAAATTATAATCTTTACCAATTAGTACTTATAAGAACATTTTATTGTAGCATAGCTCTGATGATGGCTTTGTAAAGCCGAAAGCGCTCAGCTAGGAATTGCCTAAAATATACACACTTCAAAAATACTTTTTTGCATTTTCTTTCGACTTGTCATAAGTGTGTACAAAAAATATCAGTCTTTTGATTGTTAATCTACAGTATGGTAGTGGATATCCATAAGTACCTTAGACTGTCTACAAAGAGAGAACTTATACATATTGACATCTGGTTCATCCATCAATGCCTTAAGCAACATTTAACACCTAAGTTTGCTGTATGTAAAACATCCAAGAACATACCAACAAAGTTTAAAACAGATTTGGAAAGAAAACTCCTTAGAAAAGAAATTTGTCTACATTATGCCAAGATCAACAATATCAACATCGAACTTAAAATATTATATAATAGGATTGCAGGGGTAACCTCTTCTTTTTCAGACTTTCAACAAGCTCTTCAAGAACATCAAGATGATTTAGCATTGAGTAAGCACCTTAAATATGAAAGACTTAATAAAAAACTAAACAAATTAAAATCTGATCGATCAGGTAATAATCAACAACATCCTTTTAATAAAAATAATAATAACAACAGGAATCAGGTGAGTCAACAATCCTCTTCTTATCATATATTTCATGAAAGGGTTAAAAACTTGTCAAATTGCAATTTTACAAAACCAGAACTTGATTTTTTGAGTAAGGGTCTCAAATTTTGTATTAAAACTAAACCTGATTTAAATAATATTGAGTTACTCTGTGTAGAGATTGATAGCATCATAGATAGTTTAAACATCACAAACACTGTAAAAACCAACTTAAAAATGTCTTGTCTTTTTGCACTAAATCAGTCTTATCAAAAATACTATTCTAACAATAAGGTTATGTCAACTTTTCATACACAATTTAAACTGGTTAAATCTATTTCTAATAAAATTAAAACTCATAAACTTATAATAACAAAAGCTGACAAAGGAAACTGTCTTCTAATCATGTACAATAGTGATTATGTTAACAAAGTAGAATCTTTTCTATCCAACAACTCATTTATTCCACTTAACAAGAACCCAATGAATAAACTTATAAATGATCTAAAATCAAACATTTCTAATGCAACTAATTTGTTTCAAGAACTTGGAACTAACCCCAAAACTTTCATTTCTAGCAATCCTTTAATACCAAGACTTTATGGTCTCCCTAAAATTCATAAAGCTAATGTTCCAATAAGACCTGTAGTTAGTTTTGTCAATACCCCACTAGCTTCACTAGCAAAATTTATCAACACTCTTCTACTAGATCTACTTAATTACACTCCCAAATATACTATTGCCAACACTTTAGATTTAATCTCCAAAATTTCTTCACATACTCTTCCGAATAACTTCACTATGGTCTCTTTCGATGTAACAAATCTGTTCACCAATGTTCCCAGATTAGACACCATTCCAATCATCAATAACCTCCTACAAAGAAAAAACATTGACCAAAATAAATGTTCACGAATTACTTCTCTACTCCAATTTTGCCTTTCCCAAGATTTCTTTATCTTTAACGATAAAATTTATAGACAACCAGAGGGTTTAGCAATGGGAAATCCTTTATCTCCTCTACTTGCAGATCTTTTTCTAGACTCTCTCGAAACTAACTTTGTTCATTCTCAACCACAAATAATCCTATGGTACAGATATGTGGATGACATTTTAGCCTTTATAGAAGGCCCACCTTCAGAACCTCACAATATTTTGTCAATAATTAATAATCTACATCCTGCAATTAATTTTACCTTAGAAGTAGAAAGCAACAACATTATCAACTTTTTAGACCTAACTATCAAAAAGAATGCTTCCTCCTCTTCTTCTTTGCCTACACTAGAATTTTCAATATTCAGAAAACCTACTCAAACTGACCATATGATACCAACATCATCAAATCACCCTTTTCAACACAAGATGGCAGCTATTCAATGTTATGTCCACAGACTTCTTAATATCCCTATGTCTCAAGAAAATTACAATAAAGAAATCTCCATCATTAAACAGATAGCAAACAACAATGGTTTTCCTTCTACTACTGTTGATAAAGTCATTAGAAAAT
The DNA here is from genome assembly GCA_918026665.1 of Diabrotica balteata. Classification (NCBI taxonomy): domain Eukaryota; kingdom Metazoa; phylum Arthropoda; class Insecta; order Coleoptera; family Chrysomelidae; genus Diabrotica; species Diabrotica balteata. Next base: position 38,053,965 of record OU898284.1, read on the forward strand.
CTATACTCAAAAAGAGACTAAACCAAGCTTTTAATGTTGATAAAAAATCCAACACTACTTCCATATATAGATCCTTAACTTACTTAGGACCAATTTCAGAAAAAATTTCAAGAGTACTTGTTAATAAAATTAGTGACTTAAACATCTCCTTTAAAACCAAATATAACATCAAGTCCATCTTCAGCAAGACCAAAGACAAAGTTGACAAACTAAACAGAAGTGGTATTTACAAGCTGTCCTGTGGTGACTGTAATATGACTTATGTAGGTAGAACAATGAGAACTCTGAATCAAAGAATCAAAGAACACCTCAATAACCCAGAAAAATCAAACTTTGGATATCACATTAAATTTAATAATCATTCCTTTTCTCCTTCTGAAAACAGTAAAATTTTACACAACATTCCCAATAAAAACTTTAGACTCATGAATCTCTTGGAAGATCTAGAGATATCCAAAGAAATGAAACTAAACCCTGATTGTTGCTTAAACACACAAATCAACCTCAATTGCAACTATAAACCTCTTTTTAAATTATTATGGGAGACTTTAGAGGAAGAAGGGTGACCTCATGCAATCTTATTATATATTTTTCATACTTTTATTTTTTAAACAAATTTTAAACTTTATTAGAAATTTACAACATTTTGTAATTCATTTGACAGTTATTCTTAATTGAAACATGAAAATACATTCTTAAAAAATTTTTTATGCAAATTTCTTACAATTTTCCATCAAGAGATACAATTCTCAATACACTTAAGTATCAGATAACTTAACATTAATACCAGGTTTCTTCTTTATATTGTTGTTGAACAATTTGAGCCCTTGTTTCTTAAGGATGGCTGTCAGATTGAACATACATTGACCTTGAGCAATGACTTGAGTGAATTTACAAACTAATGTCATTCTGTATGATGTGATGAACACATAAAATTTAATTTAAAAACTTAATTTTTAGAAAGTCTTTGATGACTATTAGTAATTCCAAACTACTAAATAATTTTGTAAGAATTTAAAAAAACAATCTCTATTTCCTATATATGACATTTGTCAACTGTCACTTTTGAAAAAATCGTTTAAAAGGACCGACATTTGATTTCATTAGTTCTATTCTGTCTGTCTACCTCCTCACATCAATCAATGGTCGGGTTTTTACACCCGTACCATGACAAAAATTTTTTTCAATTTTTTAACGTGTTTGTGAAGTCCAGTGTCGGCTTTTTATATGTTTTTTATATGTTTTAAAAATTCCAACAACTAAAAAATCATAATTTTGAAATTCAAGGAAATGAGATCTCTCCTTTGTAGTGGTATTTAAAAAATTGACGTAAGTTAAAAATTATAATCTTTACCAATTAGTACTTATAAGAACATTTTATTGTAGCATAGCTCTGATGATGGCTTTGTAAAGCCGAAAGCGCTCAGCTAGGAATTGCCTAAAATATACACACTTCAAAAATACTTTTTTGCATTTTCTTTCGACTCTTCTTTTTATACCATTAGGAATTATCTCCAGTTGTTGCTCTATGGTTCTAAAATAGGAACAAAAACTCAGATCTATCTGACAATATCAGCAGTTAATGCCAAATAAATACTACATTGCCTGTAACTACTTTTATCTGTTGTTTTTATGTTGTGAGTAAACAATCGTGTTTAATTTAATTAAACATAGCAAGAAGGAATTCAGGAACCATGAACCATAGAAAACTGAATTTCCTACAATCTTGTAGGTTGTTTGTCGTGTAATAAATGATGTTGGATTAACCATTTGTCAACAGACCGTACTTAAAAGTACCATAATGTTGTCAGGTCACATTTATAAAAGTGTCTACATTTTACTGACAAAAATCACTAAAATTTCACTAGATTAAAAAAATAAATTTCTATGGACTAACATATCAAATGTTATATTTTCGCAATATTTTCAGTTCAAAAGTCAAAGCCCTTAACGTAATTACCAATATAATATATAACAATAGCAATAATTATAATGCAGAAGGAATTATTCCAAACAACCATAATTCAAATTTTATTTAGTATAATAAAGAACGGACCAAAGTGTTCTACGTCATCTATTTGAAACATTTATTATATAATATTAAAAAAAATTACATACAATTTTGCGAAGAAAAAGGTTTGGTGTTCGGAAATTACGCTACGTTTGGGACCATATTTAACACGGTATTTAATATAAGCTTCTTTAAGCTCAAAAAAGATTTCTGCTCGCTATGCTAAGAAAGTTACAAAATGGGTCACAGTAGTTCAAACAGCGAAAGAATCAGGCGAACCTAACAAAATTAATGAAACGTCGTTGTATACATCGGGTATATTCTACTTTAAAAAATTATGTAAGGAAATGGGAAACAATTATAACATTGACGAAGAAGGAAATTAGGTCATCTGGAATGAGATTAAGATGATCAAGGTGGAGAAGACACTTAAAAATAAGTTTCAGGTTAAGACAAGCTACCACGATACAGAGCTAAGAACCAGTAATATAAGGCGAAGACAACGAGAGTTGGTGGCTAATACGGAACTAAGTAAAGCATATTCGCATCCACCAGGAATATCCAATCTAAAAAAACAAGATCTGTTCTCACTATGTAAGGCTAATGTTGTTCAAGAGCACTACCAGGTTTTATGCAGATTTACATGTGAACAATGGAACAATAAAAACCGAACAAACAGATTACAATATGCATGACTGATTAAGTGTTAAAACCAAAATTTTTTAAAGAATAAGTACAATCTTATTTCTTAATTATCTCAACAACTTTTATTTAATATGAATTTTTACTGCATCATTTTCCAAAATTAATATATTTTTTTAAAACCATATGGCCATATCTGCTAAAATACCTATTTCCTGAAGGAAATTTCACGTACTCCTTACTGCATATAGAAATATGCAAAATTAAAGACAATTATGCTAAATATCAGGTTTGTAGCATAATTTTTGAAATTGTAGTAAATAATATTAACTTTAAAAAAATTGAAACGCTCATAACTCAACATTATGATTTTTGCTAGTTACTGCCCTATGGTTTTCAAGGTGCGTACTATTGAGCCACTAAATATCTGCTAAAATACCTATTTCCTGAAGGAAATTTCACGTACTCCTTACTGCATATAGAAATATGCAAAATTAAAGACAATTATGCTAAATATCAGGTTTGTAGCTTAATTTTTGAAATTGTAGTAAATAATATTAACTTTAAAAAAATTGAAACGCTCATAACTCAACATTATGATTTTTGCAGTTACTGCCCTATGGTTTTCAAGGTGCGTACTATTGAGCCACTAAATATGTGGGTGAAAACCCGTTAAAAATTGTATGTTTAAATTTAGTTTACATTACGTGTTATTAAATATTATAATGTTAAAGTTACCAGTGAATTTGGTAACATGGCGACGTATGACTCCACATGAAGTTGCTGGTCCTGAGACAATGTGCCTGCGAGAACTTGACGAAAGCAACTGATTTTAGATTGACGGTAGGGTCAACTTGGCTCCTCAGTACATGCGCTTAGCAACTAAAAGATGTACTTTAATGCTGGATATTTGGTTTACCTCCCAATGTATAAACAACCAGGTCTATACTTTTTGTAAGATAAAAACTCCAGGAAATATTCCAGTCACCTTAAAAAACACCTTCCAACTTAAAATGTTAAAAAAGAGATCTGTAACCATTATAGCAAGCTTAACTACATAGATTGTAAACTTAAGGTAACGTATGACTCTTTACTTGATTTAATGGGCTTTGATAACTTAAATAATTTTTTGAATAATGTTCAGGACAGATTAAAAAAAAGTTGCTTTCATCAAGTCCTCGCAGACACACCGTCTCAGGACTAGCAACTTCACGTGGAGTCATACATCGCCAGGTTACCAAATCCACTGGTAACTTTAACATCATAATATTTAATAACACATAATGTAAACTAAATTTAAACATACAATTTTTAACGGGTTTTTACCCACATATTTAGTGACTCAATACATGTATACCTAGACACTGATGATGGAATATGGATTCCGAAAACGTTTTGTGATATGGCCCGTTTGGGTTTTTTAAATTATATACCTTTTATAAAGGATTTTTAATAAAAATTTTTGTGATATATGGTATACAGGCAAATTACAATT